>HG738137.1:16645600-16965582 GCA_000499405.2 Onchocerca volvulus | reverse complement strand
CAGTATTTAATTTTAAGATTGAAAAAAAAAAAAAAACAATCACAATTAAAATATGAAACGATCACAATAAGCTATTCATTTACATTTTAACTTAATTTCATTGTACCAAATTGTAACCATCAATTGGACATGTCGCTTCTTTTCTTTCTGATAGCGACAAAATAATAAGTTGAATTCTGTTCTTCCGTTCTCACAGTTTCATCTATTTTGATGTTTAATCACTTGGTAACGAACCTCAAACTTGGGTAATTAAACCTTTATTATGATTAATTTATAAATCAACATACGCAACAATCATTACAATAATTATATTAACAATACAATTCCGATAATATAATGAAGAGATTATAATGTAAAAGAGGGGGGGGAGATAGATTTGGTAAAAAAGAAGAATTGGTTTATCACCAGCTGGTCCACTCGACCGAGCTGATGGCAGCTTGTTGGTTGAAATGATTTTGTAATCAGGACCCCATCCCATCTTCTTCGTGGATGGAGGGTCATGGTACATTGTAGAGACAAGAAAGATCCTTTGTTGTCTCGGAAGTATGCGCCTTTGATGCGCATGAGATTGTGCTTTAGTTAGCTGATGATAATAGAGAGCTTTTTTAAGCTCTTTAGCTGGATAGACAAAAATGATTCTACAATCAACTACATGAGATATGCAATGTAAAATTTTAAACAAAGGGATCACTGATTTTTCTTCTTTTATCTCGCGATTTCAGCGACAGGACATGCCTGAGGCTACTTGAAATGACCAAAAATATGCGAATAAAAAATGGCATAAGTACTCGAATATTATTTGACAAGAATTTTTATCATTTCGCAAAAATTTCTTAAATTACTTTAATAAATTTAACGAATCTAACAGCTTGCATGTTCGAACAGTTTCGATAATCAATTTAAACTCATCGAATCAAGTTGGAATTGTTTTCTGTCCTACATCATATACTATGATAGTTCGAAACAATATTTCGTTCATTTCTCCTGCTAATAAACCAGTTTGTTTTTGATGGAATACATATCAATGAGATTTTAATATTTAAAGTTAAAATACCAAAAGTTTCTGAAACTTATATATTAAAATCAGCTTGAACATACAATATTCACTTATCTTTATGTATGTGAATTTTCGGCTATATTTTTCCAATAATTTTTTATGAAAATATGAGTTTTAATTATATTTTCATGCTGAAATCGAAAAGATATGGAAATTAATAGCTTTTTTTATTTACACAAGAAGTTAGCATCAGTTTTGTGACAAATTAAAGAAAACAATTTAAAGATTTACTGACATTCCATAAAAATGAAAATTGTCATGATAATTGTTGGCTAAATAATGAAAATTTATCAGTCGCTTGATGTTTACCTGAAGGACAGTGGATATTGTCATTTGATATTGAGAAAGTAATTATTCAAAAAACATAAGAAGCTATAAAGTCCTTCTTTTTTTGTATAATTTAAAGCTTACAAAATACAGCTTATATCCAACATACAATAGAATATTTAAAATTTTAGGTTTTATTCAAAATAGAGAGAAAATCTTATGATTTTCCAACTAACAAAAATAAACAAAAGGTTTAATTAATTAAATCAACATTCAATAGATTATAATCAATAATATATAATGTTGCAAATAATTGAACTAGACGATGTACTTTTCGCTTATTTTTCTAATTCAGTATACTTGTTTTATTGCATCGCACTTATCTTTGTTTATCATTTGTCGAACTGTTAGCCTTTTACAGCTGCCATTAATATGATAAGTTTGATCGTCTTTCGCAATTATCACTATTTAACTTGCTGACAATTATGGAGAGAGAAACCACGAACAGTTGCAATTAAATATCTTTGTCAGCTAAAAAACGGAATTGGAAAACAGTAGAAAAGTAAAAAATTTATCAAAGAAATAATCATGCAGTATTAAAATCAGTAACCATTTTATTCGATTTAGTTAAATTATCTGTTACAAGCAAAATTAACAACTATATCTTTGTAACAAAATTCTAAACAGTTTTTCATCCCTTCACATTGCAAAAATCCATAAAATTTTTTTCTATTTATAAAATCGTCTTGTTATTTGTATAATTAAACTGACCAAGCCTTACATTATTATTGCAAAACAAATGATCAATCAGATAAGGGAGCTGTAGATATTGTTTTAGATCCTTAAGAATCTCGCAGCACTAACTAATTATCACAGATGCAATCAATCAATGAGATCAATTATCTTATGGTCCTTTCAAGCTTTTAAAGCAATATAACTTCTTCCAAATCATCATTTAGGATTAGAAATGATTTTAAAAAATTTAGAAATTCACAGTCTTAACTCCATAAATATCTTCAATTTCAGTTGATTGCACGCAATAATTTGAATACATTATCATATAACATGTCAATATGGTATCGTACTCCTTACATGATTGCTGCGCTATAAACATGTCAATATCGTATTCCATATAATAAAAAAAAATATACTGTCCAACATGTAAATATCGTATTTGATATATATTATTGCACTGTATAGCATGTTATTGTCGCATATAATCTATAAAAGCAACTAATTATCGTATCTTAAATTTTGCCTTTTTTATCCTCATATCTGAAATCTTTCATTTGAAATCATTTATATTACTTTATTGGCAAGCAATCTTTTATCAATTACATCAGTTATAGAATTATCACATTTTTAGCAATCATTATATGAGCAGAAATAGTCGCATTTTTATTAATCACATCATTCATGAAATAGTCGCATCTCTTTTTATCACTCAAATTATTTGAACATTATGTCTCAAACAATATGGATAAAAAACATATGATGCGTGGTAATAGTATAAATGAACAATTGAAAACAAAAATATCTATTAGCATAGACGAAAATGAAATAAATCAAAGGAGAAACAATCTTTTGTTCCAAAAATAAACAAATTACAAACAAATGAAATATGGCATTATTTCAACAGAAGAAATCATTGTTGAAAAAATTTCATTCATATAAGTTAATAATGCGGTAAGAATAATGCAATGATGAAAAATTTGACTGATAAAAGCGAAATGTTCAGAAAAATGATATTTTTGAAAATTCTAAGGGCATTTTTATTTATCTAACAATATTTTCATTGTTTTGAAAAACTGATTAATAGTTTGATTAATAACTCCATATTCATTAATAGCTTTTTCCTGTTGATTTCAGTTTATGCATATATCCTTAATTCAAAATCTTTGATAACCAATTGATGATTGAATAATTGATTTTTTTTTTTTTTTTTTTTTTGTTGATGTATGGATTATCTAAACAGTGCAGTGATAGATGATTATACAAGTAATGAAGATATAAGCATGAGAAAGTGAATTTAAAATGAAAAAAAAAGGAAATTTAATATTTATTGAAAGAAGAAAACTCTGATAATTTTTGATGTCAGCATTTTCTGAAACATTTTCATCAACTACATTTTCTTCTCACTTGTTTTTACTAGGAAGTTTGATATTAGGATTTTTTTTTCTTTCTTCGTACTTTGAAAAATGAAGGTGTAACTCTGAAATTTGCGATAATAAAGCATTGGAAAATTCATCTACTGTCAAGCGCCTGCTAGTGGCGTAGAAAATTCCTTTAGTGACAGGTTAATATCGTCGACGTCTAATATAACACATACGCTATTAATTTCCAAATTAATTGAACTTTCAAGTAATTCATTCCAAAAAAAAAAAAAAAAAAACTTACATTTTCTATCCTCATTTCACTTATTCTTTACTTTCTCGTCATTAGTTTATCAAATATGTGAAGAGGTTAAACATCACTTGAAACAGTAATTAAGAAAACATACCTTTTAATGGGACTGTTATAGAACCAAACTGTAATACGAGCATTCTGCAAAAGCCCATCCATAATTGTATTGGGACAAGACAGGTTCGAATGCAACATTTTTAACGGAAAGTTCGAGTAAAAACTTTATATTTAAAGTAATCAGACTGCAAAATTCTTCATCAGGCTGGTTGATGCTCATTCTGCTCAGTTCATGTCAACTCATTAAAGAATTTACTCATATCAAATTTGACGAGAAAATTTCTGAGACATATTATCGAAAATTAGTCTTATGAAATTGACTCAATGTTTTATGCTAATCTCATTCATATAAAACCTTGTATCTGCAACTTTGATGTCTGATTTTGTTGTATTTTCATTTGAAGAGCTTTATTTTTCAAAATTTTGTTTAAATTTTCATCTAGCCAATGATGCATTAACATAATGAATATTGTCGATGATTGAACCGGCAATTCCAAATATCTGCAAGTTTTCGGTATGATAGTTTGGTCGTTTTATATGCAACTGCTTTTTGTTGAAAAGTTTCTATGGAGTCCTTATGCTTTCGCTTTTTAAAATAAATTTTTTTTTTTTCAATATTCAGAAATCGGAAGAAAATTACTTTATTGTATGCCAAAAGAGAAATGAGAAAGATCTAACGGAATTTTGTGAAATAATCTGTCGTGATGTTTTTTTATTTTTTACTTCATTAAACTTAACTAAGAAGTATATCGTGTAACAAGAAATGTTAAATAGTAATATCTTTAGCATTTATAAATCATTGATATCTTTTGTCAATATCAACAAACTTGAATTTCGGATTTTAAGAATGATCAGTTCGCTAAAGTTATTTCCAAATCAATATATCAATATAGCATGATCAGAAATATCGATACTTAAAATATGTAAACACACACGTCAATATTTCAAGTGCATCGAAACGCTGCATTTTGCGTTTCTACTCATTACCAAACATTTATTTTCCTTTCCGTAATGAGTACATGTAAACCTGGTATGCTTAATAACTTAAGATAATAAAAAAGAGATCTGATTCACTTTTTCAAGCGATTTAATTATTTTCATATTTCGTAATTGATAAGAATGTTTCAAAATGAATTAGATATTTTCCATAATATCATTTTCTAGATTCGTGTGCATGATTGCTACTGGTAATAATAGTAATTTATTATTTCATATGATAACATCTCTGAACTTTCTACCTAGTGAAATGATCGACTAGAAAAATTTCGCAAAATTACGATTCAGTACAGCATTGTGAATGTTTCAGGATGATGCGATTCAAGTGGATTGTATTACTGTTGTTGTTCGTGCTACCAGTAATGTTAGCTGACATCGACACTTCAGTGGTAAATGCTGATTCTTTAAATACTGTCAAGGAACAAGTCCCACTCATAAATCCTCGGTTTAAACGATGTGGCTGTGGTGGTGGCTGTGGTGGTGGCTGTGGTGGTGGATGTGGTGGTGGATGTGGTGGTGGCTGTGGTGGTGGTGGTGGTACATCAGTTTATTGTGCTCAGCATGTGAAAAATAGAGCGACAGGACAGAAAGAAATGTTAAGGAATTGGTGGTTGCATGTTAGTTTATTCTTCATATATTTCACATATTTTTATTAAACCAATAAATTTTATTTAAAAAAAAAAAAAATCCAGAAAAAACACAAAAGATTATAATTTTTCATCAACAATTCAATTAATATTTGTTTTAAAATTGTGAAAGCTAAAAAGTTAAAATACATTATATTGTCAAATTTACTATTACCTGCTAGAATATATCCGAAATAAAAACAATTAATAATGGCAATGAAAAACAAAAACAAAAAAAAAAAAAAAAATAAGAAAAGAGAGATAAATAATCAATGAAAAAGAATTATTAGAAATGATAAAACAACTGAACGATAAACATCACTTCAGATATCGTTGTTGCTGTTACCGATGTCAATGTCATGGATGAGATCGATATTCTATTGAAATTTTACTTATGAATGAAATCATCATTCAAAATTACAACATTTCATTTATATATTAACGAAATCATAAAATTAAAATACTGCGGAAATATTTCAAATTTTATCTTTTCATTTTTTTTTTCTTTTTTTATAAATAGCTTATTTATCAATATAATAGACTTGATTTGATCTACTAACAGTATAAAAGTACAATAATATTCAATCACACATATATATAATCATACATAAATATAAGCATAAAAAACATTGCTTTTCAAAACTTTCTAAGAATTATTCATTATCAAAACTGTTCTTTTTTGAGAATTAAAGGGACGATATAGAAGATTCGTTGCAAGAAACAACAATTGTTATAGATATCAATGAAATTTGAAAGATATTTGATAATAGATTGTTTTATTTTAAGTTTTATTATTGTTATTATCTGCCAATAAATTACGAGAATCACCAAATAGCGACACAATAAGTTAGAAGCAAAAAAAAATTGTAAACTTGAAAAATCAAAAGAATTAATGTAAAAAAAAAATCTTTATCTTTTTTTCATATTTTTTTAAATTCCATCTTATTTTTCATTTTATTTTTAAATTACTGAAAGAAAAATATTTTAAATTCTACCTTTCTTTTCCTATATTTCTTTCACTTTCATTTTATTTTTTGCATCATGCATAATTCTGAAATATTTTCAAAGAGCAATGATTCACAGTGATTTGTATTGATGCATGATTGCCTAAATTGCTGATTTTCAAAATATGATATTCATACAAGTATTTTGCTTTATAGAATCGTTGAACTATTATAAAATCATTTGAATGAAAACAAAAATATTATTTCAGTTTTTTGGAATTCCTGAGAATTTTTTCTTTTTTTTGTAGTTTTTTCAGAAATGAAAACGACCAAATAGTGTAAAGTTTAAGTTTATCTTTTTTTATAATAATAAACTACCCGAAATAGATAGAGCAACGATGTAATTTGTTTATTTGAACAAATGTTGATGGAATGTCACAAAATTACGCTATGATCAGACGAAACATTACACTTATATTGACTTTACAAAACAAAATCCTGATTAATATGAAAATAGGATGAAAAAAGCTTCTTGATATTTCATTTTTCATTGTTGTTTCCATCATTTGTATAGACACAAATCAAGCTTATTATATTGAATTATAAATGTTTCGTTTTTTGCTGTTTTAGTTTAATAATAATTTGAAAATTGGTATTGGAAAAGACATGAAAAACCATATTTCCCACATTGGTTGTGATATATTACAGTATACCCTTTTTTCTCTTTTTTTTTTTTTTTTTTTGAATTCGGCAGTCTTTTAATGTTAATCAAATAACTGTATATACAATAGTAATCTATTCATCATCTTTTGAATTTCCTAAGAGCATTATTTTTCCATACGTTTAGTGCATATTTAAAAAATGAAAAAAAAGAGAATTCGTTTTTATGAAACAAAACCACTGCAATGAAAAAAAAAAAGTTTGAATTTTAAAAATGAGTAAAGGAAACTATAACTGCCGACATAATAGAAAGTTATAAGAAAAATAAAACAATGAGAAAATAAATTTAGACATTCATGTCATGTTATTTTAAGACATGATTGCTTTTTTTTTTTTTAAAAAGAACATAGAAATAATAATTAATGAATGGATTTTCATAACAACCGGAAAATCGAAATTACAATAGGATGAATGACAAAAAACACATGTTGCTGCAATCAAGAAGGTAGCGTCATTAAATGATACATTTTTCGTATTATATCGGATAAACAGAATCAAAATATTTGGAATGATTTTCATTATAATCACGAATCAGCGTAAATATTTTTTTCTAAAAATTTCTCTCCACATAATAAAAATAATTGCTTATGACAGAATGTATAAACAAGCTCTTAGTTACAATTTCAGAAAAGAAAGTGACTTAAATGTGCTCCTGATGAAAATGCAAAGCATATTATCAGTATAACATACTCTTTAAAGTTTTAAATCATTCTACTCTAATGCATTTTCGGAAACAATTAGTTTATCTTTTCTTAATTCCTCATATTATTGCAATAATAAATTTTTGCACTTCTTAATATTTCGTGCATGTGAAGCTATTATTATTTGCCGTAATGGCTCGTAATTGAGAGGATTAGTTTTCATTCGAATTTTGCTTTTAATTATACTTCATTCTAGCAAAACTGTTGCAAATAAATAAGAACAAATCCACACACCGAAATTACTTATCATTTCCAAAAAAACATAATTAAGTTGAAAAATCATTAAATATTACCCGAGCATCTTAAAAGATGTTGTGTTTCACAGTGCTGCAATTTCATACCCATATATTTCGTTCGAAATGTTGCAATTCAAGATTGTTATAAAGCAGGAAATGATACAAAAGAAATATCTTAAATAGAACTCTTGAAAATAAACCTTATTTAAACATCCAGAATAATTCCTGGCAAACATCCATTTATCATTGATCTGCTATCGATTAACGCTGGAAATTGTCCGGCATAACTCCATCAGCCATCATCTTAATTAACAAGACCAAGCAATGCAATGATTTCGAAGTTATTCCATGAAAGGGTAGTAAACATTAATTAATATGATGAGTCTCACAAGTCTTTATATGAAATTTAAAAAAAAAAATAGATAAATAACTCTCGAGATAAATCTTATCACAACATAACTTCAGTTCTTTCGCTTCAGAAGATACAAGTCAAAATTTTATGGCTGAATTTCAATTTCAAAAGATTTTCATATTTTCTAATTAAAAACCAATAATCTAGTCAAATTCCAAAATAATCTGATCATGAAATTTACTAAACCATTTTCTTAGAGTTCATGCATAATTGCAATAAGTTGTAAAACGGTTAATAAAACATCATGATAAATGTCCAAATTCTGTAGGAGAAATGAATTTGAACTGCTATACAGTTCACTTTATCCACAAGTTTTCTAACTTTCCTCAATATTTATTCAAGCTTGCAAATGGACAGTTAATTACTTATTCAAATTAAACTACTGCGCAATTTATGATTAATTGATTCTTATCGATCACAAACGACACTATCCTCTTTGCTATTTTATTCTCCTATTTCTTTCAATTTATTTTGTGCTTACATGTTGTAATCATTATTATGGATTATCATTGTGAAGATGTGGAAAGATTCACTCGTTCCTGAACCAATCCTACAACTTATTGTTTACCTTTGAAAGTTATTAAATACTTGTTTTTCATTTTTAGGGACCATTTTGCCTGAAATTGTTAATCTGATTACCGATCCTCATCAAATGTTTACATTTTTTCTTCTTTTCATTTCACTCTTTTCATATCAGAGATGTTAACTATCAAGAAGATTCCACAAATCAATTTTATGATCTAGAATGCCAATTTCATAACCTAATATAGTTGATAATTTTATATGCAAAACATTATTCAGGAAATGTGTGTCTTGTATTAATAGGTTTAATAAAGTACTTGGTAGAAGCAATGAAACTGATACATTTGCTATGAGAAAAAAATGTTTTTATTCACGAATTTGAACAATCGAAGCGATTGAACGAGTAGAAGTCATCGGAGAGAATTTAGAACACTCAAGTGTGAAAACGACTACTGAGAGAAAATTACTCCGGTAGATTTTAACGTAGATGTACCAGCAAAAACAGGATGACGAATCTTGGTCAACCGATAACCGATAAATTGCGAAGCTGTCTGAGAAATATAGCAAAAGCAGAAGAAGAAGGTGCTCGAACCCAAACATGTAATGCTTCCGGATTCGAGAAGAGACCGGTGTATTCAAAAACAAACCGACAACTCCGAGAGACGGAAAGCGGAGAATCCTCGGCTCTAGCCGTAGCAAATTGGCAGGGAAAAAACGACGATGTCCCGAAAGAAATCGAAAAAAGAAATCCGAACCGAAATTCAGTTAAAAGAAAGCCTTGTTCATTTTGCAACAAGGATCATTGGGATGATGACTGTCGAGTCTATCCCACTGCGAAGCAACGGATGGAGCGTTTAAGAAAAATCGATGCATGCCTAAATTGTCTACAAAGGGGCCATATAGCAAAGAATTGTCAGGATCCAAAGAAAATATTTTCTTTTCTCATTTCATTGCAAGGGATGACACAATTCAGTGCTGTGTGAACATCAAAAGGATCTCAAATCAGAAAATCAAAAAAAAGGAAAAATTGAACCAACAACAACAAACAGCACAGTAGCGGATCAGGAAAAACCGGAAGTAAATGAATTTTGCTGCTGTGTAAAAAAATCACCGTCATAAATCCACAAGCTCTGAAAATTCAAGGAAAGCGCTGGCATTATTCGATATAGGTTCGCAATTACCATTCATTTCAACGAAGTTGGCGAATCAACTGAAACTTCAAGAAACAAAAGATGAGGAATTGAGTGTTGCTTCATTCGGTAATAAGATACCGAAGAAATGCTATTCAAAAATGGCAGAAATCGGTGTAAAAATCGGAACAGAGAATGTCATCACTTACGAGATCAACTTTATGGAGTACCTCACAAATAAATTGTAAGTGATGGAAATCAACGATAAAAACATATCTTCTATAATTAAAAGAAAGGAATTAGGTAGAATAAAGAGCTTTTGAAAGCAAATTGTCACGAAAGTCGCGAAAACATGGAAGTGTTTTCCGTATGTTTATCCTAAAGAACTATAAATATTGGATAATTATAAAATTATGTTTTGTAAGAATGTTCTAGAAAAATGACTCATCTCAACTTTTAACATTTTCCCATGTTGACAGTTTAATCTGTTATCTAACTTGTAATCATTTAGCATGTCGAAAGTTAAATCCGTTATCTAACTTATAATCATTTAACATGTCGAATCATGCACATCTGTATGCTGTGAAAAAACGTATTCTCCCATGCAAATATCTTCTAACAGCTTGAGAAAATTGTAATCCATTATCATTTAACATATCTGTGTGCTAAATGTAATTTCTCATGAAACAATCTTGTAATAGGTTGAGAAAATTGTAATTCTGTTTAATCACTCCCACTTCTTCCCACTATATATGCCAGCCATATTGCTCACAAATTCATTCTTCAATCTTCTTTAAGCTTCGTCAGTTTCTACGACTCGACAATTCGTCTTCATTTCTTCATCTTTTTCGTTTTTATTTTTTCTTATTGTTATTCTCGCCTTTGCAACTAATAAATTCTCCTGGTACTAGTTCGTGTACCACTAGCTCGCCTGAAATACTAGTTCGCCCCGAAATACTAGTTCGCGTCATACTAGCTCGTCCAACACACACACGGATTACCGCCGCAACAAAAATTTCCACCACACAACTCGAGATACTCATTGGAGTCAAAGACTTTTCAAGTTCATCAAATTGGACAAAGCACAAGAATTAGAGTCAAGATTCCTAAAACAAAACTGGGTCCAATGTTAGCCGAAAATGGTTATATCAATAACATTCACAACGGGAATGAATATCAATAGAAACAGTAGTAATATGTGTAGCGAGTCAGACGAGTCACCATGACATTGATCAGTTTTGGAAGTTGCTTATCGGTATCCTAGACCGACCGAACGAAGATGATGATGAGCAAGCTTTCAAGCAATTCAAGAGAAGTATAACAAAACAAAATGGAACATATCAAGTTTGCTGGCCTTGGAAAGAATCGAAGTATAAGTTAAAAAGTCATTATGGATTGTGTTTTGAGCGTCTTAAAATGTTGATCAAAAGACTGCAGAACAATGAAGAGATGCTTCAAAGATATGACGAAACAATTCGAAACCAACTGCAGACGGAATTAATTGAAGAAGTTTCTCCAGAGGTGAATCAAGAAGGCATAATTCACTACTTACCTCATCACGAGGTTATATTTTCTCACAAACCTACAACGAAACTCAAAATAGTTCATAATGCGTCTGCGCGTCTCAAAGGAACCAAAAATTTGAACAAGTTTTATACCGTGGACTTATAATGCTTCCGGATTTGATAGGAATATTACTACGATTTCAGATGATGAGAAATGCAATTATAGCTGATGTAGAAAAAGCATTTTTGCAGCTGGAATTGCATCTCTTCGATAGGAATTGCACCAGATTCCTCTAGTTAAAAGATATTAAATGCACAATTATTGAAGACAATCTGAAATTTTATCGTTTTAAAACATTCCTTTTGGAGTTGTAGCGTAACCGTTCTTATTATCGGCAACGCTCAATCATCACCTAGAAACTAACAGAAGCCAGATAGCGCTAGAAATCAGAAGAAATTTATATGTGGATAATGTTATACTGTCAGCGAATGGAACGAGAGAAGCATTGGACAAATATCACGAAATGAAAGATACCTTCAAAGAAGCAGCAATGAATATTTCTGAATTTCTTTCTAACGACGAAAACTTCAATAAAGCAATACCCGAACACGATCGATTCGAAGGAACCCCAATGAAAATTATTGGCATCACCTGGATTAATAACAGAAACAGAATTAGAGTGACACTAAGGCCATTAATCGAGCGAGAACTCACCAAACGGAGTGACTTGCAATTTGTCGCTTCGCATATGATCCTTTGGGATTTCTAGTTCCCACAATGATCAAGTTCAAACTATTTCTCCAAAATTTGTGGAAGAAAAATAATTCATGGGACCAAGTCCTTGACCAGGAAGATAAAGAAACATGGAAATCCCTTACAAAAGAATGGCCAACAGACGTCATAGAATTACCGAAACTAGCAACAAACTTTCCAGAACAACAACAACTTCATGTATTTACCGATGTCTCAAAGGTTGCATATTCAGCAGCAATATACATTCTGAACCAACACGTCAATGGGAAGGAAACGGCATTACTTTTCGCTAAATCAAGACTCGCTTCGATCAAAGATATGAGTATACCAAGATTGAAATTACTCACAATACTTATTGGTGTACGAGCTGCCAAATTTGTAAGACAACAATTAAATTTGGAAGAAATACCAGTTTTTCTATGGTCAGACTCGAAGTATGCATTACACTGGGTACAAAATCAATCGAAATAACTACTCAGATTCGTGCAAAATCGAGTGGAAGAGATAAGAAAGGTGAAGTTCTTGTTTCGCTATATTTTCAAGTAATCATAATCCCGTCGATATCGCAACCAAAGGACTTCCTCCCGATAAACTTACTATGGTAGAATAGCCGTCATGGCTAAAGAAACCCGAAAGCAAATGGCCTTAATAGGAATATCAGTTCACAGGAGAATATGAAGACAAGGCAGAACCGAAAAAGGAAGAACAATTCGCTGCAAAGGTCGCCATACAAGCAATTGAAGAAATACGGTCTTCTCTCATAGATGAAATCGATTTAGTGCGTGGTCCAAATTGGTAAGAATCACCATTTGGGTTCTCAAATTTATCAAACGAACAACAAAAGGGAAGATAATTTGGTTACAAGCAATGTCGACAAAGGCGAAACAACTATCATCGGAAGATTTTAAATTAGCCGAATGGGTACTAATTAAACAAGCGCGGACATGGGGATCAACGAAGAAGAAGGGGAAAAATGGAATTTATACTATGATGACCAGAATTCATGGCGATCACAGAACCGACCGGAAAATTTGGAACTAGACGATGACAGCAAACACCCATTCTACTTACCAAAACATAATGCAGTTACCGAAATTCTCATACGACGAGAACACGAAGCGTTATACCATGCTGGAATAGCGTATATTCTTTCAGAAATAAGCGTAAATTTTGAATACCTAAGTGACGAATGGAAGTGAAACGCGTAATAAGGTGTTGCACAGGCTGCAAACATTGGACAGCCAAACCATTTAAATTAGCAGCCATACCGAACTTTCTAACTAACGTACGAACCTCCCCCCTATCAAGGATGACCATACAAAAGCGGAGCTTTCGGGACAGCATTATCAGTGCTTGAATACACCACCAGCAGCGGTGGCAGCAATCTCTTCAGTATTCCTATGATCAGTTAATCAAAGCTAGTGCTGTTTAGTGTCTACAAATGTCTATATCTTCAGTTCATCAGCAACAAGAGAACTACATCAGTGAAAGGCTCTGCTACATCAGTATTAGTCGCAAAATGGTCCCAGCCAATATCAAGCAATTTCAACGAAGCAGAAGCAACAATTCATTAAAGGACTATTATTGGTATTATTTATATTACTCGAATATTGTCCTTTTCTCATTATTTGTTATTTTAAAGTGCGATATTGCTCATAATATCGTGTAAACTTAATAAAGGCTATTGTTGACCTAATCAAGTCACAGCAGCGAGAGATCTCCAATCCAACGACTTTAGAATCCCAAAATCACTAATCAATCAGAACCCCTCTTCCCCCTACAATTCTTGAGACCTAAAGGCAGAACTAAAATTAAACGGATATTAA
The DNA here is from genome assembly GCA_000499405.2 of Onchocerca volvulus. Taxonomy (NCBI): domain Eukaryota; kingdom Metazoa; phylum Nematoda; class Chromadorea; order Rhabditida; family Onchocercidae; genus Onchocerca; species Onchocerca volvulus. Next base: position 16,951,426 of record HG738137.1, on the reverse strand, counting down.
ACAAATGTATGCTTCAAAGGGAAAACTTTCATGAAGAAATTATAGTACGAAAAAAAGGGAAGATAGGATACGCAATAAAGAAAATTAATATGCTACAAATTGGACCATCCGACCGAGCTCATGACAGCCACCATTTGGAATGATTTTTGTGCTCAAGACCCTCTTTTCCTTCGTGGATGGAGATTCTGGTATCATTTTGTGGATACACGAAAGATCCTTTGTTGTCTCAGGAACATGCGCCTTTTTTAACACATGAGATTGCGCTTGTGGTTAGCATGATGAAATAGAGCTTTTTCAAATCTCATTGACTTAATAGACAAAAATGATTTCACAATAATTACAGCAAATATGCAATGCCAAATTTAAAACAAAGGAATCACTGATTTTCTTCTTTTATCCTCACGATTTCAGCGATACCAGTTATGCCTCATCTGCCAGAAATTCGATTTAAATGCACTCGAACATTCGAATTTGTTGGATTGGATTATTTGAGTCCTTTTTCTATTAAAAATGAAGATGGAATAATTAAATTTATCTGTTTTACAGTTAAGAGCTGTACATTTAGAAGTGGTAGATGAATTATCGGCCGAAAGCTTTGTGTACGTGCTAAGACGATTCAGTGTATGACGAGGATATCTTAAATTAGGTCTGAGTGATGCTATCAATTTCAATTAGTCTTTAATATTATTATGAAATACACTAATAAAATAAGAAGCTTTCTGACAGTGAAGGGAATAATTTGGAAGAGTACCACATCAAGAGCTTCATGGAATGGTGAGTTATGAACGATTGATTGGCCTAACAAAGAAAGCTATGAAGAGAACTACTGAAGGAAAATTATTGTAGCAGAAGGACTGATCACACCAATTGTGGAAATTGAAGGTATATTAAACACCTGCCCGCTGAAATATGTAAATTTTGAAGATTGCATGATTATACGCCCAATTGATTTTATTTAACTAGATGTCTCTTAAGTCACTGAAATTTTTTGCAATGATGACCGAGAGCAATTCACTTCCTTACAGAATGAGTACAAGAGAAACTGGTTAAAAATTGGTCGTAAAGAAATACGGCTTCAGATGCATTTTGGGAATTATGGAAAAGAGAATATTTATCTAGCTTAAGAAGATAAACCCAAAGAAAAATATTTCCCCAAAAATGGTAGAGGTAAGAGAACCTTAAGAAATTGTACTGGCTAATGAATCAGAAGCTTCCCGATGTGTGGAAAATAGCAAAGATAAGGAAATTAAGAGAGGAAAGGATGAAGAAGTTAGGAATGCTATAATAGAAATGCCACATGGGAAATTACTCAATCATGTTGTACCTCCTTGAAGTTGATGACAACGGAAACTCAAATTCCCAATCACCAACTTTAGAAGAACCAATTCAAAAATTAGAGTCACAAGAATCCATTGCTTCAAGATCCAGAAGTGCTACACAGAAGTGAAATCTGATGCGAATTAACTGTATGGTAAACTTGATAACGAATAATTTAATTGTGATTTCCGTGGTTGTTATAGCATCAATTCAATCTACATCAATGAAAGACTGTAACTAGATATCAAGTATTCCTTTCAATATGTCATAAAAATGAAATTTTAATAAAATTATGAAAAAAACTTCACGATGACTAAAGTTACAGTAAACACTCGAACCCACGGATATCTGCAATCAAATGCAGTAATGTCACGCGAACTGTATCTACTAAATCCTTCCTCAGATTATCATTGTTTGTAGTATTTGATTAAATTACTACTTCAGTTTTATCATTTTAATTTAGATAATCGAAGGGGAACTAAATGGAATAAGTAAATTATGTTTAGTATTAAACTAAAAAAAAAAAGAAATGATAACTTCAAACAAATCAAATTCGCATAATTAAAGAATTTCTAATCGAATAAGTTGATTCAAAATTTCCCAAAAAAAAAAAAAAAATTAGGAATAACAATTGTTTGATAATAATATAATTGTCATCGATAATCTTAGCTGTCGAAAATAAAAAAAAAATTATATTAAGCAAAGTTGAATCATTTTAATAATTGATAAAATATCAATTAAGTCTTGAGAAATTTACAAATTAAAATAAAATTTACGAATAATACAAGAAAACTTAATTTTATAGATGAGATGCTTGGAAAATGCCCAAATTATCGATTTCGTCAATTTTTTTTTTTGTCCATTTTCATCGTTCATGTTTTCCGCGAACATGAAACGAATGATGAAATCATATAAATTTCCTATCAATTTTTAGAACAATTGAAAAATTTCGAAAAATTTAGACCAGCAACTTCAAGCATCACAGATATTTGGATATGTGATGGATTTTTCGATTTTATTGAAGGAAGAAATTTCGTGTATTGACAAGTTCTATTTATCCTATTTCAATAAGAAGCATTCTTAATTCCTACTAAAATAAATATGTTTTTTAGGCAAATATTGGATAAGTTAGTATAATTAAGGTTATTAGTCAAATTTTTAGAGATTAGTGGAATCTTAGAGAATGACATCGCACTAATTATTATCATTAAGTAAGTGTCAATTTTTTATGCAAAATTTATCTGTTGTATTTGTGTTGTAAAAAGGTCAGTATGACCAAGAATTCCTTGTAACAGTACGATGCTTGCTCCATTATCCAGTAAATGAGTGGCAAAAGAATGCCTAACTACATGCGGAGAGATTTTATTTTCATCAATATTTCATTTTCCCTCCAATTTCTTAATTACTTGACCGATACCCTGCCTTATAATCGGCCTATTAAGTTTATTACCTGAAAATAACAATCAACACATGCCGAAAGAAATTGAACTTCAAATTTGATTTTAAATTATTTAAAAATTTTTAAACAAATTTCAATTATTCGACAATTTTTGATAACCTGTGAAATTATCTTGCTTGCAAATATTTTTGCCAATCTATGACTTCTCCATGAAAATTTTATCGTTCTGATTTGCATTTGAAAATCGGGTAGATAAAAAAATCATGCATATTAATCAAAGTTTAAAAACAAATAATTTTATCAAATTTAAAAAATTAAAATACAAGTCAATTATGATTACAAATTATAATTTATAGGATTTATAATCTACTTAAAAACGGCAAACCTAATAGCTTTTAGCGTTTTCTATCCAAAATCTTTAATATTGAATTCAATTCACTTGACTTGTTGTACCGTATCCATAATCTTGCCCTTGGAATTGATATTATTAATTTTGATTCTTAAACTAAGTTTGGGAAGAATCGTATGAGTTCAATATTTCTCTTCGTTCTTATCGTCCTGATAACGGACATATTTCTAACGGCTGTGTTTCAAAGCTCCTTCATAAGTAAGTTCGTCTACTTCTGATAATCGCAGCTTGGATTTTGACATTACTTTTCACTTTCTTTGAAAAATACGAAGAGTAGAATATTCCACTAACTCTCATGCAGCAAAACGGAATCGTTCGAATATCTAATCTTCAATACTGCAGAAAATAGTTTTATAGGTTATTAATATCTGAGAGATTTCAGTAAAATTCTTCAATATGAGTCGTAATATAATTTTAATTTGTTCGATCGCTGGACAATCAATAAGAATATAATTAATTTGATTGAAATTACCAAAACCTAATCATTTAGTTTTTTCTATATCAGTAGATATCACGATAATACAAATGGCTTTAAACTTATTATTATCGTTTAAGCAAAAATATTGGCGAGAAAAAAAAAAGAAGAAAAAAGAAATTATAGTGCGGTTGAAAGCTTTTAAAAAATAAAATATTTTTAAATTACTAACGAAATAATTTTTTACTTCACGCAATTACTTTATATAATATATAGCTTCAACCAAAAATTAACGTAGAATAAATAGTTATTCTTACTCAGTTTTTAATTTGTCATAATACAACATTTTCCATTTATTTTGTAATCGATTTACTTCACTTATTATTATTCCGTCCGTCAACGCCACTTCCTTTTTCTTCAAAACCTTTTTTTCGTGTTGAACGATTAAATTTTTTGCTTACTCGATTCGCCGAAAACGCCACTGCATGTGTTATAATTGAAAATGATGTGCCAATTATCATGCCGCGAAATATCAACCGGTCAAAACTTTGCAACAGCACAAGGCTTGCAGTAAAAAAAATTAATGAGCAATGTCATAGAAGCAACAATCATGACAGGACCTTTCAAAGATGGAAATGTCCTTATTTCTCGTATTTTCATAAGACCAACGGATATGGAATCTTATTCACATTGAAGAAGATACAAAAACGCAGTAAAAAATTACTGCATTGGAAGAATTAATACGAATAACGATCGACACATATGGAAATATTACGAGAGTAATAAAATAACACCGCAATAATAAAATTATATAAATCTTTGAAAACAAGCACATGTCGCAAATCAGCTGACTTCTGGACATTGGAATCTTTTCACCAACATCGTTAAAATGATATCATCCTACAAAAAGACGAATTTTTTCCTGAAGTACTACAATTGATTTTTAGATCTATACCAGCACGATTTGTTCTCCTCCATTTCAATCACATTATGGAATGTGTCATTTTTTTTTTAAACTTGTTCAAGCATTAATACAACAATTATATATCAAACATGATATATACAACAGTCATATATTCACTGAATTGATTGATTTGATTGTCACCAAACTATAAATTGAAGCCATTTGGTCCATTTATCGTATCTTATGATTTGACAAACCAAATCGTTGGGAAACCCCTATAGTATAAAAAAATTTCCTTCGAAGATAATCGAAAGTCAGAATTCCTCTAACGAAAAAACTACTCTTTGCTACAACCCCATTGTACTTCTTTCAAAAATTTTTCAATCTCCCTTCTTCGGAATATCGCGAAAGGCACGAAATTCGAAATTATAACTAACTGGGAATTATATTTACAAATATTTGAAAATATCGAAAATAATTTGCAACACAAAAAAGTGTTCTTATGTGCAATGAATTTAGCGAATTCTCACTAAACACTCATTTTTTTTTTTTTTTTTTTTATTACCAATTCTTCTATCTGTTTTTCACCAAATCATTTTTTTCTTATCAATCCTTTCTCATACTGCATTACATCATTAATCTCTCGAAACACTTTTTTTTCGCAATTATCTTAGTGGATTGTTAAAATACTCCCAATATAAATCACTTTTATATGAAATCCAATTAACCAAGAAAGTTCAGTACAACACAACCAATCAGTCTACCTGTTCAACTTGGAGCACTGATTGCTCCTGATCAAAATTTAGTTCTATCAATATATACTTGAAGATACTAAAGCCAGCGATTGTCCCGCAAAATTCTGCAAAATAAATCCAAATCCATCAAAATCAAATCCCGCAAACACACTTTCACAACAAAAGGATTTGATTAATCGAATAAAAATGTTCACAATATGATATTTCTGCGAATTCTAAGGATATTATATGCTTCTTCAAAAAAATTATTGATTAATAACTTGATTTTTAGCTCATTAGTAATTAGTATTTTTTTTCTTGTTGTTCTCAGTTTGTTTATATCCTTAATTCAAAGTCTTTAGTAACCAGTGGATGATTAAATAATTGATTTTTTTTTTTTTTTGTTGATGTATGGATTATCGAAATAATACAGTGATACACGATTATACAAGTGATGCAGATACAAGCGTGAAAAAGCGAATTTAAAATATTATAACTGAAAAAAAGGAAGTTTAAAGTTGCCTTGCAATGTTTACTGAAAAGAGAGAATTCTGGCAATTTTTAATGTCATCATTTTTTTAAAATGCTTCCATGACTGCATTTTCTTCTCATGTTTGGTTTCACCAGAAAATAAGGTTTTTTCTTCCTTCGTTTTTTGAATAATGAAACTGTAACTTTGATTAAACTAGTGTCAAGAACCATCTAACCAATAAATCATCCAATCAACCTTTTGAATTAACGCAGAAAATTCTTTCATTATTAATTTATCATTGACATCTAATACATACTCTGTAAGATTTGAAATGAATGAACTTTAATTAATTCATTCCAAAAACAAAAAAAAAAAAAAAAAAAAAGAAAAAAAATTGCACTTTTCATTCTCATTTCATTTACTTATTTCGCGCTTACGAAATTACTACAGAAGTTTTTTTTTTGTTTTGTAGTAAAAGGCAATTGAAGAAAACATACCTTTTAAAAAGACCATCATAACAAAGCGTGGAACCAAACAAAGATGCAAACATCTTTCAAAGCCCATCCATAATCTTATTGGAATAAAACAGGTTTGGGCGCAACATTTTCATGGTAAAGTTAAAGTATAAATTTAATATTTAAAGTAATCAGACTGGAAAACTCATCACTGCACTGGTTAGTGTTCATTATATTCAGCTGATATCAACTCATTATAGAATTTGTCACACCAAGTTTGACAAAGAAGTTTCCTAGGATATATAATCAAGAACTAGTTTCAATACAATGTTTCATGCTTGTGCTAGTCTCATTTATGCGAGACCTAATATCTACAATTTCGATTTTGAGTTTTTTTAAAGAAATTATTCGAAAACATAAAATTTTTCAAATTTTATTTAAATATTCGTCTAGTCGATAATATTGTTCATGAAAAGAATCCGCAACTGTTATTTGTTCGAAAGTTTCCGCGAAATTCTTATAATTTAATTTTTAAACAAAATTTTTTCTTAAAATATTGATAAATCGAAAAAAAATCACTTTGTTAGATGCCAAAAGAGGAATTAGGAAAATCCAAAAATTTGTGAAATAGTCTTCCGTGATGCTTTTCATTTTTACTTCATTCTATAGAGGTATGTAACAAAAAATGTTAAATAGGAATTACTTTAATATGATTCAGTGACATCTTTTCCGATACTAATGGACTGAAATTTTGAGTTTTATCATTTTACTGAAGTAATACAATCAATAAATCAATATATTGTGATCAGAAATATCGATATATTCTATGTAGGCAATATATATGTTAATATTTCAACGTATACATTTGTACGCTATACTTCGCGTTTCGATTCGTTAATAAATTTCTTGTTTTCCTTTTTATAATGCATAGCGTTTTGCAGTTGCATAGAAGATAATGAAAATAAAGTTTTTTTATTTCAGTTGATTCTACAAATTTTTGTTATTAAATTAATTTCCTCCTAAGTATATCTACCAGTGATAGTGGCATTTTTACCAGTTAGAAAATATTCAAATCCCTTGAAAAAATGGATTTTTCCATGTGGATTGACATGATTAACACTGATAATGATATGCATTATTCCACATGATGATAATTTCTTTGCCTCCTATTTAGCAAATTGACCGACAAAAATACGATTCAAGACAACTTGACAAATATTTCATGATGAGATCCAAGTGGATTGTATTAGTGTTATTATTGGAGCTATCAGTAATGATAGCTGCCATCGAAGCTTCAGTTGGAAATAATGATCACGTAAATATTACCACGAAACAAATCGCACTCAGAGGTCATCGGTTTAAACGGTATTGCTGTTGTTATCCCTGTTATATTATTTCAGCACAAAAACAGGGAGCGACAGGACAGAAAGAAAAATCAAGAAATTGGTGGCTGCATGTTAGTTTATTATTCGTATATTTCATTCGGGTCCAATTTTTCAATCATAAATTTTAGAAAAATCCGAAAAAGATACGGAAAGAATCTTGTCAGTAATTTCTATCAACAATTCAATTAATAATTCTAATGAAATTATGAAAGATTTAAGAAATATTATTTCATCAAAATTGGCTCACTCTTTCTTGCTAGAACACATCCAAAGAAAAAGGCATTAAATAATTGCAATGATAAACAAAACGAAGAAGAAAGGATGAAGAAATAATTAATGATTAAAGGATTATTAAAAACGATAAAAACAACAAATTAGTGCAACAAAATGATGAATTCCAGATATCGTTGCTGCTGTTTCCGATGTCAATGTCATGGATGAAATCGATATTCTATTGAAATTTTATTCCTGATCATAATTATCATTCACAATTACAACATTTCATTCATATACTACGAAATCATAAAATTAAAATACTGCGAAAATACTTCAAATTTTATTTTTTTATTTTTTGTTTTTTTATAAATAGCATATTTACATAATATAATAGACTTGATTCGATCTATCAACAGTATAAAAATGTGATAATGTATAATCACGTATATACAAACACAAAAAATGCAGGCATAAAAACATTGCTTATTGTTTTCAAAATTTCCTATGAACTATTCATCGTCGAAATGCTCATTTTTGAAAATTAAAGAGATCATATAAGATCTGTTGCGAGTAAAAAATAATTGCTAGAGAAATAAATGGTATTTGAAAGGTATGTAATGAAGATCATTTTAATTTAAGTTTTATTATTGTTATTTAGCCAGTAAATTACCTAAATCACCAGACAACGATGCATAAAAACCAAAAAAAAAAAAAAAAAAAAAAAAAAAGAAATTGCTAATTTTCAAGAAAATTATTAAAAGAAAAAATTTTTATTTGAATTTCATTTTCCTTTTCCACATTTTTTCATCCTCATATTCTTTATTGTGTCCTGAATAATTTCGAAATGTATTCAATGAGTAGTGATTATAGTGATTTATATAGGAATTATAGTTTGCTGCCTGTTTGGTTCTCAGTATATTTTGATATTCCTACAGCATTCTGTCAAATTAATCTTTGAAACGTTCAACAGATTTAAATTGTTAACAAAAACTTTCATTTTGGCTTTTTGGAGTTTCTAAAATTTTTTCTGGTAACTTTTCTAGAAATAAAAACGATCAAGGGTGTAAAATTTGATTTTTTTCAAGCGGTGTAAAATTTAATTTTTTTCAAGCGGTGTAAAATTTAATTTTTTTCAAGCGGTGTAAAATTTAATTTTTTTTCTTTTTTTTTGCTGACAATAAATTCCTCGAAACTGGCAAAGAAATAACGTAGTTTGGAGGTTTTCACCTATCGACATGATCATAAATTGATCCAATGATACAAAGTTATTATGATCCGATGAAATATTACACTTAAAAAATCTTCACCAATGTAAAAATAGGCTGGAAGAAGCTTCTTAGTATTCGATTTTTCATGTTGTTTTTTCAGTTATCTGCACAAACACAAATCAAGCTTGTTGTACTGAATTATAAATGTAATAATTTGAAATTTCTGTTGGAAAAGATATGAAAAATCTTAATTTCCACATCAGTTATGGTATATTTAGAACATATCTTTTTTTTTCCTTTTTTCTTTTTTTTTGTATTCGACAACCTTTCACTATTTATCAAATAGGTGTAGTAATCTATTTTTTCTATACGTTTAGTGTATATTTCAAAAATGAAAAGAAAAACAAATTCGTTTTTATGAAACGAAACTACTGCCAGTAAAAAAAAAATTTGGATTTAGAAATGAGTAAAGAAAACTATAACTGCCGGCAAAATAGAAAATTATGAAAAAAATTAAATAATGAGAAACTAAATTCCGAGCATTATTTTAAAATATGACTTTTTTTTGATTGCTTTTTTTTTTTTTTTTTTAAAGAACCACAGCAACAATAATTAATGCATGGATTTTCATAAAAACCGGAAAATCGAAATTACAATAGGATGAATGACAAAAAACACATGTTGCTGCAGTCAAGAAGGTAGCGTCATTAAATGATACATTTTTCATTATGCAGATAAACAGAATCAAAATATTTGGCATGGTTTTCATTATATTCCGGAATCAACACAAATATTTTTTCTGAAAGTCTCTCTCTACATAAAAAATAGTTTTACATAGCAGAATGTATAAACAAGCTCACAAATATCGCATAGAATTTCGCAAGAAAGAGTAACATGCATATGTTCCGATATAAATACACTTAAATCACTTATCATTTCCAAAACAACACAAATCGGTAGAAAAATCATTGAATATTATCCGAGCATCGTAAAGCATGTTATGTTTGAAAGTGCTGCAATTTCATACCCGTATATTTCTTTCGAAATGTTACAATTCAAGGTTGTTATAAAGCAGGAAATGGTATAAAAAAAAAAGAAATATCTGAAATAGAACTCTTGAAAATAAATCTTATTAAAGCATTCAGAACAATTCCTGATTAATATGAGTTCATCATAATTCCTACTCCTGATTAATAGTGGAGATGGTTCCGTTGATTCCATCAGTCATCAAATTCATTAAGCAGCCAATTAGTGCGATAATTTCGAAGCTATTTCCCTGACGGATCGTTAAAATTAGTTGATATGATAAGTTTTCTGAAATCTTTTATGTAATTTTTAAAAAATGGATGTATAATTCTTGAAATAAATCTCATTACAATGTGATTAATTTCAACTCTTTCGCTTCGAAGAAATAAGCTAAAATTTTATGGCTCATTTTCACAAGATTTTCATATTTTCTAATTAGAAACCAATAATCTATTCAATATCCAAAACAATCTGATCATTAGATTTCTAAACCATTCTCATGGAGTTTGTACATAATTGTGATAAATTATAAAATAGCCAATAAAAATATTATGATGAATGTTCAAATTTTGTAGGAGAAATGAATTTGAACTGCCATACTTTTTCACTTTTTTCAAAAGTTTTCTGATTTTCTTCAATATTTATTCAAGTTAACATTTGGAAAATATAATTATTCATTCAAATTTAACTATTGCGCAATTTACGATTAACTAATTCTTACCGATCAGAAACGACACTTTTTTTTTAGATGACATTATCCTCTTTGCATTCTGTTAATTAACGTTTTTCTTTCAACTTGTTTTGTGCTTATATGGTAGTCATTATTAAGGATTATCATTATGAAGATGTAAAAAGATTCAATCGTTCCCGAACCAATCGCGAAAGTTGCTGTTTATCTTTGGAAGTTATTAAATACTTTCTCATTTTTTGTGACCATTCTGCTGGAAATTATAATCTGATTACCAGTCATCACCAAATGTTGACATTTTTTCTTATTTTCACTTCAGTCTTCTTGTATCAGAGATTTTAAATATCAAGAAGGTACCATTTTATGATCTAGAATGCCAATTTTATAACCTAATTTGTTTGATAATCAAGTATGCAACACATTATTCAGGAATTGCATGTTGTTGGATTCATAGGATTTAATAAAAGACTTGGTAGAAGCAATGAAATTGATAAATTTGCTTTGAGAAAAGAATGTTTTTATTCACGAATTTGAAACGAACTTTTACAGTTGTTCTTAACGGATGTTCTTTATAGAAGAATGGAAAAAAAATAGATCAAAACTATGTCTGGATATTCGAAATTACGTTCACTGAGGAATTATGTTGCATCAAGGCGAAGCTATCGCTTACAAAAAATGGAAAAAAAAATAATAGTAAAACGATAAAAATTTATGGAAAAATAACTTGACTGTTTGCGCTGGCATGAACAGTGAGAGTACAGCCTGTATCAAAACCAAGATCATGATGCGAATCATCTGGATGTGTGCTATGATAACGATTAAATACGATACGATTGCGATCAAGATTTCAAATTTCAGTTGGTAAATCTCTAATTAATTCATTGACAATTTTTACATAATTCTCTTTAAAAATATAAGAACATGCTTGTGAAAAAAACTGGAGAATAATTTGAATTTAGAACTGACATAATTAGATTGAGATATTAACTGAAAAAGGATGATAATCATGAATAATTGAATATCCAATACCTTTTTCTACCTCCACTTACAATATCGATACTTCAATAAGCAAGTTTTCTGATAATGATCGGTTAGATATATAATATCTTAGAAAACTTAAAAAGCCTCATAAATAATTCTTACTAGATCGACAAGCAACAATTAGATGTTTTAATATAGGAAAAAAAAAAGCGAAAAACACTTTAATCAGGTACAAATTTCAAAAAATTGTCATCAAAAACGAAATGCACATCAGATTTAGCCAAAAACGATCACAGAAAAAAGTCAAAGAAGTCGAATATTTACTGAGATTGTACGAATTTGATCATCTAATCTCTGATGATCAACACTTGACCCCTTTCTCTAATTATGTTTGAAGATTTAGACCAACACCCTGTGTTTTCTCTTTTATTCTAATTCTGCTAAAAAAATAAGCTTTTGATCTATTTCGAACTTTCAACAGAATTTATGCTAATATATTAAAGAAACATGAATTATCACGTTAAGTGTAAGAACTGATCTTCATATTTTACTATATACAATGAATATCTTCGAGCTATTATCTGACGGATAAACATACACATGAAATGTATCGTAAGCCAAACACCGTGATAAACCGAAACGTTGCAACATCGTATATTCAAAAATCCTTCAGTAAAAAGAAAAAGGAAAATTGAGCTTAGTAAAGGTCTTTCCTATCAACAGTACGCTAAGTACTGTGCTAAGATCATTTTTGATCGGAATCTCATGTAGTTCATTCAAATCAAATTATATTTTTATTGAATCCATGTTCTCCTAGGCTGACTTATTCAAGGAATGGAGGCTAAATTAACAAGAAGTATCTAATGCATCTTTTTTTATAGGCTGTAAAGTTATGCATAATCCGGTAGAATTATTCAACTATAAAAAAACAATCTTTTTCGTTCTCAGTTTTTGTATCTAGAAATTTAACTTCGATAAAATTTGCATGATTACGACACAATTTCTAACTTTAGCTGAATAAGTTCCCCAAATTACACGTAGCTTTACTGCGCTAAAAAGAAGTATGGTATTTCTCATTAATTAAATTTGCGACTTTAGGTAGGCTTGAAGGGCATGTGCATTCAGATAAAATATGGTTTAATTCGAAAAAGCTGTACGAAATTCTGGTCTAAAATACAAACTAAGCATGCAAATCACATGAATGTATAATAAATTCAATATTATTTGATAAGAATTTTTATCATTTTGAAAAAGTTTTTTTCTTCTTAAGTCTATTTGAATAAAAATGAAAATATTCGCCGTTGTAAGCCTTAAATATCCAAAATTTCTTCATCGATTCCTTTAAATTTCGATATAATTCTGCATACGAACAGATGCATGTTTTTATATAGACATGCTTACTTTTTTTCGCATGTCATGCGGTGGCAAGTAAAAGTGAGTGAGCGAACTGAATTTTTTATTCATGCCTTGCACCACGCCTTCATGTGTGGACAGAATTTATTGACGACGCCTTCATTAGGTTCATTAGCGAACCGAATTTATTGACTACGTCTACTTTCTGCATTCACCAAGCCGAATTCCTGCATTATTAATTTTTATACAATGTTTGAAGTTCTTCAACGACTGATTTGAAATATAACGTTGCATTCGAATAAACGTGTTTAAACTTTTTCATTTATTTGTTGCTTCATGAGGAATGTAGTTGTGTCGCAAAAATATCGAGGTCATGATAGTATGTAACGAAATATTTCGTTCAAGCAATTTTTGGATTACCTTTTGACTTCTAATATTAGGTCTTGTCTTGGATTGCCTCTTTGCCTAAATGTTCGTTGTTCATTTTGATACAACTTTTCGAGTTCTTTACCGATTAATTTGAAATTTTGTCATCACGTTGCGTTAAATAGGCGAATGTTTCCATGTAGATATACCTACTTCTTTTTAGCTTCTCCGTAACGATAAACATGTTTCCCAGCAAAACACTTCGATTAACAGATAAACAGAGTGTGGTCAATCAATCATAAGGCAAAATGTTAGAGATCAGGAAAAGAGGAGGAGTTTCGAAAGGATTTTCAATTTTAAGTTTGACAACAACTCGAATTCAACAAATAGTTCAGTTCGGAGTTTTATCATCAACACAGCGACAGTTTTACATCAGATCGATGTAGCAATAGCAACAAATCGACAGTCAAGGAATTCTATTCTTCTTTGTAAGTAATAAAGAAAAGAATAATCCGGTGATCACATTGCTTGGATATTCTCAAATAATTTCGAGGACAGTTTGGGTACAATCAATCTGCTCAAATAATGCCTCGCCAGACGATCAAACTTAGGTCATCGTACACGCACAACGGAAGAATTGCGAATATTAATTGCAAATCAAACTGAGAAAGAATGGGAATCAACGAATGAGCAAAGAAGATTAAAAATCGTTCAAATACGTCGAGAAAACAACAGAGCTAAGCGCAACCAGATTTGAGGATGCACAGTCAAAATTTGCTGCTGCTTATTCGATGTAGAATTGCGTTGTGAACAAAATTACAACAAGGATAATCGTTTACCATATGTGCAATCAAGGTTTACAATCAAATAATGCGAATTGTCAATAACGGATTTGAATTAATCTTCTTCCTAGATATGCCAGGAAGAACTTGGAAAACATTCCTAATTAGATTAATACTAGCAACAATAGATCCTAAAAAGACTGTGCCACTAATCTTTTGCATGGTCCGAATAGCCTGCAGCATTGCCACCATGTAAAAAATCTGGTCATTCCACTTTGAAATTGCTATTGAACATGCAATTCATTGAAACTTCCATGTGCAACATTTCCAAAACATCCGGCATGGTAGTTTACATTACTGCAAAGTATTGCAGAAATGTAAACTTATATTTGAGACCTGCGATGAATGTGCAGTGACGCAAGAAAAAAAAAATCGCTCGAGGTTCTTGATCGATCATTGAAAAAATTTTCGTGGAAACATTAATATTGCTTGCAAGAGATTTCAGGCAAACATTACCTGTAATTCCACCATCGAACCAGTGGACAAAAGTAATGCCTGCCTGAAATACTTTGTGGCGATAAATATAAGATTTTAAAATTAACTACTAATATACGTATCCAGTTGCAAAGGATTTATTAGCTGAGATATTCTCACATTAATTGCTGGAAACTGAGAACAAAAAGTTGCCGGTTGATCTAGCCTCAGGATGAATTTCAATATATTGACGTCAAAACAAAAACTGGTTGAATTTAAGTTTCTCAATTTCCAAGCCAATTATAAGAATCATAATTGGCGTTTTCCAATATTCAATTTAAGTTTTCCAAAAATGTGAACCAGTTATAAGAATCAGGATTGGTGAACGAGCTATTCTTGAGGCCAAGAACAAAGGCATCGATGAACTTAACAATATTATTCTGTCAGTCACATAGAAATCCGTCGACACTGTTGTGGAGATAAAGCAGTTAATTATCCAACAAAATTTTTGAATTCACTTGATCTGCCGGGAAAGCCACTGCACTGCAGTTAAAAATCGGTGTGCCAATTATCATATTGCGAAATCAACCAGCCAAAATTTTGAACGGCACGTTTTGCAGTAAAAAAGAAATTAGAGAACAATATCGTAGAAACAAAAAACTTGATAAAATCTTTCAAAGGTGAAGATGTTCTCATTTCTCGCATTTTTTGTTTCAACGGAATATCATATCAATTCAAAAGATTTTGATTCCCAATTCGATTGACATTTGCAATCACCATCAATAAAACTCAAATCCAATTTTTAGAATTGTGCGGCTTAGATTAGAGATAGATTGTTTCTCACATGGAAAATTATATGTTGCGTGTTCTAAAGTCGGCGAATCAGACAATCTATAATCTACACAGACAATGGACAACAAATACTGTATGCCCACAAGCATTGTAAAATTAAACATATTAGATATGAAATTAAACATATTAGAAATTTAACATATTATATATTAGATACATTTGACAAAATGGAATTGAATTCTTTATATAACGACTTCTTTATTGATTAAAACTTGTCTTATTAGATCGAAATTTTCTGAATTCAATGTTATGGTTCTTACTGGTCGTGATAATTTTCCTTTTAGACAGGAAATCAAATAGATGAGTTGAGGAGTTTTTGAATCTGATGCGAATTAACTGTATGGTTAACTTGATAACGAATAATTTAATTGTGATTCCGTGGTTGTTATAGCATCAATTCAATCTACAGCAATGAAAGAATTTAAATAAATACCAGATATTCCTTTCAATATGCCACAAAAATGAAATTTTAATAAAATCTATATTCACGATGATTAAAGTTATAGTCACCACTCGAACTCATGGATATCTGCAATCAAATGCAGTGACATCAATCGAATTGTATCCACTAAATCCCTTCTCAGATTATCATTGTCTGTGGTATTTGATCAAACTACAACTTCAGCTATATCATTTTATTCATGTAGGAATTTAGATGATCGAGGGGAACTAAACGGAATAAGGTTAAAACAAGTCTCATCAAATAAATGGATAACAAATCAGGGCATGCAGTACTCATATGGCTGGTTAAAAACCAGATGCCAATCAACCATGATTTTCATGCTTATGCTCATTAGAGGTGAGATATTCCTTTACGACAGTAAGAGATTACTATTAGATCTTGAATGTTACGCACTGCAGCATGCAAGACTGGAAATGTGTTACAAACATCATTTTGTGGATTGAGAAAGAAACAATAACACGATGCCTTTATAAAAGGATTGGAGAATTTAATGCGAAAATTTCATTATAGATGAATTCTAGACCTCACTCATCTTTAAAGAAAATAGAATGATTATGAAGTCAAATTATAATTTCACCGAGGCTTATGTGATAAATGGTGATATTATCATCGATGAAGGAATCAAAAAATTCTCAAACGAAAACGTTATAAACTCTAATCCAAAATTGCTGATCAGCCAAAGGATGACTCTAGAAAGAAAGAAATAGATCAACAAGAAGAAAATTTGATCAAACAAATGGAAATTCAAATAGACAATAGACAATTTTTGGATCAATTGGGAAAAAAACCACAAGTTGCACCATACTCTGGAGCTATATTAGTTATGGTTACTCTATCTTCTACAGATAAATGATCACACCCACTACCATAAAATTCTACAAATTTACCAACAACACCTTTTCTTCTCAAGATATTTGCAATTGTCAGTACTAGATCAGTTACAGTTACTCCTTCTGAGAATTTTCTAATTAATTTAATCCTATTACCTCTGGGATCACCATGCTAACTGGTTGATCAAGTATCACAGATTCAACTTCTATTCCACCAACACCCCAACCAAGAAATGATAAACTATTAACTATAGTAGTGTGGCTATTTGTGCCGACTACAGTTTCAGCAAAAAGGTCATAACCCCAGTTTTGCTACACACAACTTGTGCTGTCGCTGAAAGAAGCGAGAAAGATCATACAAAAGTGATTTCTTTGTTTTAAAAGAAGCAAATTGTAACCGTTGATGGTTGTAAAAAATTTATCTCTTTGTTTCAAATTAAATGGCATAGTTTTATGGCTTTGTTAAGTTGCTTAAGCTTGTTTTATGATTGTGTTAAACGCCTTAACCTTTGTTTCATTCTGTTCTAAATTATACCATAAAAGCGCTATCTCAAGCGCTAACAAAGAAAAGATTTTCATGTTACAAAGATGCCTTTGTGCATCATTTTTTTAAAGGAAGCGAACAAGGAGACGGTTGGTTCCACCGTCTGGGTTTTTTTATTTGGTTTCTTCTTAATGATATCTTTATCCTCCTTTCTTATGTTAACGAATCGTCATTTAAATTGTTATGTTGATATAATTGATTGTAATTTTCGTATGTTATCTTAATTTCTGTAATAAAAGGTTTGATTACCCAAGTTTGAGATACCGCCATACATTCGATAACAACACGATAAAACAAGAACGATAAAACAAGAACTCTTATTATTGTCACGATTAAGAAGATCGGCGACATGTGCCAAATACTCGATGTTCACTTGGTGACAAATTCCTGTTCCAGTTGGCACTACTCTAAAATTTCTGAAAGATGGCTCTTATTTTATCACTATGCATAAACACATAGCTTGATTAATTAATGGTGTAATAAGTGACAATTTTTGGGATTTTTTTGGACGTTTACGATTCCATCGTAAAGTGTTTTATGGCCAATGCTTTAAAAAAAAAAAGTGAAACTTTGATTATTCAAAAGCAGTGGTTAAATCTACTATAAAAGTTTTGTTGAATCATATTTTCAAGCATTTTTTTTTCTTTTACATTGCAAACGGAATATGAATTTCAATTTAATTTATAACATAAGTTCTTTTGTTACCTGAATGTACATTTCGGTCAGAAGCAAGTCGCAAATTCCAAATTTGAACAATAATATCAAGTTTTATTCGTCATCACTACGATTAATGAATGTTTTTCCACAAAACTTGTTAAAAATGTTTCATCGGTTAATCGTAAATTCTGTTTAGTATTAAACTAAAAAAAAAAAAAAAAAAAAAATGATAATTTCAAACAAATCGAATTCGCATAATTGAAGAATTTCTAATCGGATAAGTTAATTCAAATTTTACCAAAAAAAAAAAAAAAAAAATTATATAAAGCAAAATTGAATCATTTTAATAATTGATGAAATATTAATTAAGTCTTGAGAAATTTGCAAATTAAAATAAAATTTACGAATAATAAAGAAAATTTAATTTTATAGATGAGATGCTTGGAAAATGCCCGAATTATCGATTTATAAGGAAAGACTACTAATTTCGTCAATTTTATTTTTTGTCCATTTTTATCGTTCATGTTTTCCGCGATCATGAAACGAATGATGAAATCATATAAATTTCCCATCAATTTTTAGATCAATTGAAAAATTTCGAAAAATTTAGACTAGCAACTTCAAGCATCACAGATATTTGGATATGTGATGGATTTTTCGATTTTATTAAAGGAAGAAATTTCGTGTATTGACAAGTTCTATTTATCCTATTTCAATAAGAAGCATTCTTAATTCCTACTAAAATAAATATGTTTTTTAGGCAAATATTGGATAAGTTAGTATAATTAAGGTTATTAGTTAAATTTTTAGAGATTAGTGGAATCTTAGAGAATGACATCGCACTAATTATTATCATTAAGTAAGTGTCAATTTTTTATGCAAAATTTATCTGTTGTATTTGTGTTGTAAAAAGGTCAGTATGACCAAGAATTCCTTGTATCAGTACGATGCTTGCTCCATTATCCAGTAAATGAGTAGCAAAAGAATGCCTAACTACATGCGGAGAGATTTTATTTTCATCAATATTTCATTTTCCCTCCAATTTCTTAATTAGTTGACCGATACCCTGCCTTATAATCGGCCTATTAAGTTTATTACCTGAAAATAACAATCAACACATGCCAATAGAAATTAAACTTCAAATTTGGTTTTATATTAATTTAAAAATTTTTAAACAAATTTTAATTATTCGACAATTTTTGATAATCTGTGAAATTATCTTGCTTGCAAATATTTTTGCCAATCTATGACTTCTCCATGAAAATTTTATCGTTCTGATTTGCATTTGAAAATCGGGTAGATAAAAAAATCACACATATTAATCAAAGTTTTTAAAACAAATAATTTTATCAAGTTTAAAAAATTAAAATACAAGTCAATTATGATTACAAATTAAAATTTATAGGATTTATAAAAGAATTCGTCTACTTAAAAGCGGCAAACCTAATAGCTTTTAGCGTTTTCTATCCAAAATCTTTAATATTGAATTCAATTCACTTGACTTGTTGTACCGTATCCATAATCTTGCCCTTGGAATTGATATTATTAATTTTGATACTTAAACTAAGTTTGGGAAGAATCGTATGAGTTCAATATTTCTCTTCTTTCTTATCGTCCTGATAACGGACATATTTCTAACGGCTGTGTTTCAAAGCTATTTCATAAGTAAGTTCGTCTACTTCTGATAATCGGAGCCTGGATTTTGGCATTACTTTTCACTTTCTTTGAAAAATATGAAAAGTAGAATATACCACTAACTCTCATGCAACAAAACGGAATCGTTCGAATATCTAATCTTCAATGCTGCAGAAAATAGTTATATAGGTTATTAATATCTGAGAGATTTCAGTAAAATTCTTCAATACGAGTCGTAATATAATTTTAATTTGTTCGATCGCTAGACAATCAACAAGCATATAATTAATTTGATTGAAATTACCAAAACCTAATCATTTAATTTTCTATATCAGTAGATATTACGATAATATACAAATGGCTTTAAGCTTATTATTATCGTTTAAGCAGAAATATTGGCGAGAAAAAAAAAAAGAAGAAAAAAGAAATTATGGTGCGGTTGAAAGCTTTTAAAAAATAAAATATTTTTAAATTACTAACGAAATAATTTTTTACTTCACGCAATTACTTTATATAATATATAGCTTCAACCAAAAATTAACGTAGAATAAATAGTTATTCTTACTCAGTTTTTAATTTGTCATAATACAAAATTTTCCATTTATTTTGTAATCGATTTACTTCACTTATTATTATTCCGACCGCCAACGCCACTTCCTTTTTCTTCAAAACTTTTTTTTCGTGTTGAACGATTAAATTTTTTGCTTACTCGATTCGCCGAAAACGCCACTGCATGTGTTATAATTGAAAATGTTGTGCCAATTATCATGCCGCGAAATATCAACCGGTCAAAACTTGGCAACAGCACAAGGCTTGCAGTAAAAAAAATTAATGAGCAATGTCATAGAAGCAACAATCATGACAGGACCTTTCAAAGATGGAAATGTCCTTATTTCTCGTATTTTCATAAGACCAACGGATATGGAATCTTATTCACATTGAAGAAGATACAAAAACGCAGTAAAAAATTACTGCATTGGAAGAATTAATACGAATAACGATCGATACATATGGAAATATTACGACAGTAATAAAATAACATCGCAATAATGAAATTATATGAATCTTTGAAAACAAGCACATGCCGCAAATTAGCTGACTTCTCGACACTGGAATCTTTTCACCAACATCGTTAAAATGATATCATCCTCCGAAAAGACGAATTTTTTCCTGAAGTACTACAATTGATTTTTAGATCTATACCAGCATGATTTGTTCTCCTCCATTTCAATCACAATATGGAATGTGTCAATTTTTTTTAATTTGTTCAAGCATTAATACAACAATTATATATCAAACGTGATATATACAATAGTCATATATTCATTGAATTTATTGACTTGATTGTCATCAAACTATAAATTGAAGCCATTTGGTCCATTTATCGTATCTTATGATTTGACAAACCAAATCGTTGGGAAACCCCTATAGTATAAAAAAATTTCCTTCGAAGATAATCGAAGTTCAGAATTCCTGTAACGAACAAAGTGCTCTTTGCTATGACCGCATCGTACTTCTTTCAAAAATTTTTCAATCTCCCTTCTTCGGAATATCGCGAAAGGCACGAAATTCGAAATTATAACTAACTGGGAATTATATTTACAAATATTTGAAAATATCGAAAATAATTTGCAACATAAAAAAAGTGTTATTATATACAATGAATTTAGCAAATTCTCATTAAACACTCATTTTTTTTTTTTTTTTTTTTTTCCCATTTTTTTTTTTTTTTTTTTACCAATTCTTCTATCTGTTTTTCACCAGATCAGTTTTTTCTTATCAATCCTTTCTCATACTGCATTACAACATTGATCTCTCAAAACATCTTCTTTCGTAGCTATCTTATTGGACTGTTAAAATACTCCCAATATAAATCACTTTTATATGAATTACAATTCACCAAAAAAGTTCAGTACAATTGCAATTCTGCTTGATACACGACCAACCAGTCTAACTGTTCAACTTGGATCACTGATTGTTCCTAATCAAAATTTAGTTCTATCAATATATATTGAAAATACTAAAACCAATGATTGTCCCGCAAAGTTCTGCAAAATAAATCCAAATCCATCAAAATCAAATCCCGCAAACACATTTTCACAACAAAAGGATTTGATTAATCGAATAAAAATGTTCACAATATGATATTTCTGCAAATTCTGAGGATATTATATGCTGCTTCGAAAAAAAATTATTGATTAATAACTTGATTAATAGCTCATTAGTAATTAGTATTTTTTTTTCTTGTTGATCTCAGTTTATTTCTATCCTTAATTTAAAGTCTTTAGTAACCAGTGGATGATTAAATAATTGATTTTTTTTTTTGTTAATGTATGGATTATCGAAATAATACAGTGATACACGATTATACAAGTGATGCAGATACAAGCGTGAAAAAGCGAATTTAAAATATTATAACTGAAAAAAAGGAAGTTTAAAGTTGCCATGCAATGTTTACTGAAAAGAGAGAATTCTGGCAATTTTTAATGTCATCATTTTTTTAAAATGCTTCCATGACTGCATTTTCTTCTCATGTTTGGTTTCACCAGAAAATAAGGTTTTTTCTTCCTTCGTTTTTTGAATAATGAAACTGTAACTTTGATTAAACTAGTGTCAAGAACCATCTAACCAATAAATCATCCAATCAACCTTTTGAAATGACGCAGAAAATTCTTTCATTATTAATTTATCATTGACATCTAATACATACTCTGTAAGATTTGAATTAAATGAACTTTAATTAATTCATTCCAAAAACAAAAAAAGAAAAAATTGCACTTTTCATCCTCATTTCACTTACTTCTTTCGTGCTTACGAAATTAATAGAGAATTTTTTTTGTTCATTTATACATTTAAAAAGGCAATTGAAGAAAACATACCTTTTAAAAAGACCATCATAACAAAGCGTGGAACCAAACAAAGATGCAAACATTTTTCAAAGCCCATCCATAATCTTATTGGAATAAAACAGGTTTGGGCGCAACATTTTCATGGTAAAGTTGAAGTATAAATTTAATATTTAAAGTAATCAGACTGGAATACTCATCACTGTACTGGTTAGTGCTCATTATATTCAGCTGATATCAGCTCATTATAAAATTTATCATACCAGGTTTGACAAAGGAATTTCCTAGGACATATAATCAAGAACTAGTTTCAATACAATGCTTCATGCTTATGCTATCTCATTTATGCGAGACCTAATATCTACAACTTCGATTTTGAGTTTTTTTCAAGAAATTATTTGAAAACATAAAGTTTTTCAAATTTTATTTAAATATTCGTCTAATCGATAATATTGTTCATGAAAAGAATCCGCATTTCCAAGTTCTTACAAGATTTTCGATATGATAGTTTAGTTGTTTTACATTCAATTGTTATTTGTTCGGAAGTTTCTGCGAAATTTTTATAATTTAGTTTCTTAAGCAAAATTTCTTCTTAAAATATATAAATCGAAAAAAAATCACTTTGTTAGATGCCAAAAGAGGAATTAGGAAGATCCAAAAATTTTGTAAAATAGTCTTTCGTGATGCTTTTCATTTTTACTTCATTCTATAGATGTATGTAACAATAAATGTTAAATAGGAATTATGTTAATATGAATCAATAATATCTTTTCCGATATTAACGAACTGAAATTTTAAGTTTTAATGATCATTTTGCTGAAGTAATTCAATCAATAAGTCAATATGTTGTGATCAGAAATATCGATATATTCTATATAAGCAATACATATGTTAATATTTCAACGTATACATTTGTACGCTATACTTCACTTTTCGATTCGTTAATAAATGCTTATTTTCCTTTCTATAATGCATAGCGAATTGATTACTTTCTTAATTTTGCACTTGCATAGAAGATAATGTAAATAAAGTTTTTTTTTTTATTTCATTTGATCCTACAAACTTTTGTTATTAAATTAATTTCCTCCTAAGTATATCTACCAGTGATAGTGACATTTTCACCAATTAGAAAATATTCAAATCCCTTGAAAAAAATGGATTTTCCCATGTGGATTGACATGATTAACACTGATAATGATATCCATTATTCCACATGATGATAATTTCTTTGCCTTCTATTTAGCAAATTGATCGACGAAAAAATAACGATTCAGGACAACTTTACAAATATTTCACGATAATGAAATTCAAGTGTATTGTATTATTGTTGTTATTGGAGCTATCAATAATGATAGCTGCCATCGAAGCTTCAGTTGGAAGTAATGTTCCCGTAAATATTACCGAGAAACAAATCGCACTCAGAGGTCATCGGTTTAAACGGTGTTGCTGTTGTGGCTGTGGTCAGGTATTAATTGTTAAGTGCAGAGGAGCGACAGCACAGAAAGAAATGTTAAGGAAGTGGTGGCTGCATGTGAGTTTATTCTTCGTATATTTCATATATTTTCATTCAATTAAAAAATTTTATTTTTGAAGAAATCCAGAAAAATGACAAAAGACGGTAATTTTTCATCACCATTTCAACTAATAATTCTATTAAAACTGTGAAAGCTAAAAGGATTAAAAGTTAAAAAATTATTGTAGCATCAAATTCACCATTTCTTGCTAGGGCACATCCATCATAAAA
This sequence comes from Onchocerca volvulus, assembly GCA_000499405.2. Taxonomy (NCBI): domain Eukaryota; kingdom Metazoa; phylum Nematoda; class Chromadorea; order Rhabditida; family Onchocercidae; genus Onchocerca; species Onchocerca volvulus. Next base: position 16,927,271 of record HG738137.1, on the reverse strand, counting down.
ACAATATTGGCAGTGATAAATAAGAAGATAAAAAGAGGAAAAAAAGATGAAGAAATATTAAGAAAAAAGGATTGCTAAGAATGATAAAACAACTTATATATTGATTAATATGATAGGATAAAAACTTTAGATATCGTTGCTGCTGTTGCCGATGTCAATGTCATGGATGAAATCGATATTCTACTGAAATTTTACTTATGAACGAAATCATCATTCACAATTACAACATTTCTTTCATATAATAACGAAATCATAAAATTAAAATACTGCTAAAATATTTCAAATTTTATCTTTTTATTTCTCATTTTTTTTATAAAGAGTTTATTAACATAGTATAATAGACTTGATTCGATCTATCAACAGTATAAAAATGTAATAATATGTAATCACCTATATACAAACACAAAAAATGCAGTCATAAAAACATTGCTTATTGTTTTCAAAATTTCCTATGAATTATTGATCGTCGGACTGTTCAATTTTGAGAATTAAAGAGGCCGTATAAAATCTGTTGCAAGTAAAATTAATTGCTAGAGAAATATATGATATTTGAAAGGTGTATAATAGAGATTGTTTCAGTTTAAGTTTTATTATTTTTACTGAGCCAGTAAATTACCGGAATCACTAGACAACGATGCAGTAAACGAAAACAGAAAAAATTGTTAAATTTGAAAAATCAAAAAATTATTGGAAGAAAAAATTTTAATTTAAATTTCATCATTTTTCGCATTTCTTTCATCTTCATATTCTTTACTGCTTAGATTTAGAGTATAAATTTAGAGCAATATCTTAAAATATGATTCCTTTTCTGCTTACAAAAAAATTATATCAATAATAATTGATGGATGGATTTTCGTAACAGCCGAAAATATCGAAATTACAACCCAATAAACGACAAAAGCACTTATTGCTGCAATCACGAAAATAGCGTCATTAAATAACAAATTTTTCGTATTATATTTGATAAACAGAATCAAAATATTTGGAATGATTTTCACGATATTCAGGAACAATGCACATAATTTTTTTCTAAAAGTTTTTCTCCGCATAATGAAAATAATTGTATATTACAGAATGTTTAAACAAGACCACAAATTTCCGTATACAATTCTGCAAGAGTGAATGATATGCATATATTCCGATATAATTGCAAAGCATGATCCCAGTACAATGTATCCTTTAAAGTTTGCACTTAAATCACTTATCATTTCCAAAACAACACAATTCAGTGTTTATCCGCTTTGTGACAAATTAACTTCCCTCGCTGATAGAATAATCAATTAGGCTCGAAGTTGAAATTAATTTTAATGAGATCATTTGAATGGTGAAGCATTTAATGTGTCGCTTTTTATCATAATGAAGAGATTAAGAATCACAATTTATCCTGGCATTTCGCTGAGCAAAAAGGTAATCAGCGAATGATTCAGGTCAATTACTTTCTTTCATCGAAAATCATAAATTTTTCTGATTCATTTGAAAAGTCATTTCAATTTTACGAATTATTCCAATTTTTCATTTAAAATTGAAGAATGATCGCTTAGAACTATAACTTTGTTTTCAGATTTTAACATCGATTGCAGCATTTCAAAAAAATTCTCATGTTTGCAAAGAAAAATCTTGGCACAGAAAAATATTACCATTGCTTTCACTTCTTTCTTTTTATTTTCTTCCAAAACGGAACTTTCGCAAAAAATTTCAACAGACAATCCATCAAATTTGGTATAGAAAAGTCGACGAACAACCTCTCTCTCCAACTTAAACCCAGAAATTTTTAATAGATAGAAAAAAGAATTTTTTTCTATCTATTAAAAAAATTTAATAGAAAAAAAACAATATATCAAAATATCAAAATATATCAAAATATCAAAAAATTAAGAAAATTTAATAAAAATTTAATAGATAATTCTTCCAACTTTGCTTAAAATTGTATTAAATCGATAGAGCCATTGTCCTATTTCGATTTAATTATGTTTATACTTTTTTTCCTTGTTTTATGTTTGTAAAAAATTAATAATAGGAAATTACGATCAATGCGATGAGTTTTGTAATGGAATATTCTAAAATATAAGTTTGATGCTAAATGTAGTTCAGAAAGTTCTTTAATTGACTGACATTTTTATTGATTACTATAAATGGTATCGACTGGATTTGATCCATCAGTGTACATATCAGGAATCGACCGGTCGGCTGCTTTAGCCTTCTGGTTTCCTTCTACTGCATGGCGTCGTTTCATTGTCAGTTGAAAATCAAAGAAAGAAATAATTCGACTGTTTTATCACTGATTTCTCTATTTTTAAAAGCAATTCATAGAATAATTGATGAATTTTATTAAAATATGGGAAATTTCATTTTTCTTGCGAAGATTGAATTGAAAAAACCTGAAATAGTTGTGTGAATACTCCTGGTATTTCAGTTTTTCGCAACTTAAAAAACTAATGAAAACTGAGGAGATTGCAACAGATTAAGTAATAAAAGAAAACATTTCCTGTACGAAATATTAAATGCTAAAAAGATCACCGACAGCTCTTTAGACTTGGCTAAAGTCTGAGATAGTGTGATCTTCCCCAAGGACTCAGATAGTGAAGTCCGAACATTAAAAAATTATGATAAACTACAGTTAGTGCTCAACATATGCTTATGCGAAGACAGATCGAATGACACTATTACTTCCTTTACAGGATTCACCGGTTGGGTCAGTATATTTCCAATTTTCTTAAAGCCTGAACAATCAATAATTACAGAAAAGAATAATTTATCTTTTCCCAGCACATTGAAAGAGTCTAATTATCAATTAGCGCATCTTTTCAAGTGACTTTCATAGCTGCATTAAACAATTTTTCCATTCCATAGCAGAGTATTATCAGTTGAAATTAATTCCTTTTTTACGCTTCATTTTCTCATTTATACTTTGCTATAACTTATGCAAATGTTATTTCATTTCTGATCATAAAGATCACAAAAGTTTAGCTCTGAAGATGACATAAGATTTAATAATCCTTTTCGTTCATATGATGAAAAAAATTTGTATCACAAAACAGTACGAAAAGTAAATGACACAAACATAAAAAGAGCAAATTTGAGGATTGAGAGAGTTAAATTAAAATAACAGGATACGTTCAAAAGGTTAACATTTTAGAAGCACATTTGATCGGATTATGATCACAATAAGATAATGCCACATTTTGGGATGAAATTCTTGCATTTACACATTTACTTTAAGTTTTTGTTAGATTTCGATAAATCAAGTATTAAATCTAGGCAAATCAAGTATTGAATATCATTTAAAAAAAATCCGTTTATTTTATATTTCAAACAATAACCAATAAACTTCTATAAATCTTAAATTCTATGCATTAGTTCATTAATAGAAATACTTGCTGACTCAAGTTATTAGTACATCTTAATATTTGATATAAATATTGGTGTAGAAATTATTGTTAGATTAATGCTGCTATAGCTTTTGGCTTGATGTTATTGTTGAATCAGTTATTGGGACTGTGAAAAAAAAAAAAATAGAAATGAAAATATTGTGCATAAAAATTTTCTCTTATAATAAATACATATACAATATTGGATGACATGAAAACGTAAAAAAAATCGAATGCAATATTATTTGTTCACCTCTGAGAAATGCTCTGTCAATTTCGATTGTGAAATCTTATACCTGATAAGTTTGTAATCAGAATTCTCTCCACAACATTTCCTGCGTTATCTATTGTTATGAAGATTAAATAAAGCCGGCCTGTCATGTAATATTTAAAGCAGTGAGGTATATATTTGATGCATATATTTCCGCATGAAACTGTTAGTTTGAGAAATAAACAAATATTATTAAGTACATCATAAATTATAGATATATATTTAGTAATACTAAATTCAAAATACAAGAAACATTAAGTTTAAAATCGAACTGTTTCATTCGTATCTAAAATACTAATGTGAAAATCAAATATTATTTAGTATTACTACGTACAATAATATAATACGTGAACTCCGTTCGTATTCTTACTTGAATCCATCATTAAACCATATGAAATAGCCTTTTTCTCATTTGTATTTTTTTTAGCCCAACTCAAAAGTGTTATTTCCAGCAATTGTTTTTAGACATTTCTTTTTTAAAATACTTGATAACCTTTACTTCCAATCTATTCCACACAAGAAAGATGGAATAAAACATATTTTTAGTTTGCAAACTTGCATATTTTGTAGATCTTGTCGCAAAAGTGTTTTAATTATTTCTGTTGCGACAGAAACGAATCCTGTTTGAAGAAAGAATTTATAAGTAACAGAATAGTTACGAACAAACAATTATCCGAGAATATCCAAAGAGCTTATCACTCGGTATTCTTTCTTTTATCATCCGTAACGAAGAATACTACGCCTTGATTGTCGCCAGCTGTATAGCTTCGAACTTCTGCTGCTGCTATTGAATTCCAAACAGAATTACTATGTTGCAAAATCCAAATTTTTTATATTCTTCCTGGGGCTCCTTCTTCTTTCCTGATCTACGATTCGCCGCCTCATGATTGTCAACTTCGCCTTGTTTAGATGTTGATTGGAGCATGTTGGCGAGAAACATGTTTATCCTTTTGTTCATTGTTTTGGCGACAAACATGCTTACCTTGTTGGTCCATTTGAAACTAAGCGCTTCTTTAACTTTACCATTCCTTATTTACAGTAATTCTAATTTTCGAATTTTCTCAACAGCTCTAACCAATGAGATCGTACGGGTTCATATTAGAATTTGAATTATATTTTACAAATTCGATTTATTAATACGAGAAATGAAATCTTGTGATGATTGTAAAACAATAAAATAATGCATAGATCGGCTAATTAAAGCCGATGGATAAATTTTGTATAGAACCATCTTTAATTCAAATCGTTTTATTGTAGCATTAGCTGTAAAAAGGTAAAAGGTAAACGCTCCATGTAGCTAATCTATATAAATAAAAATATCCACTGACTTACTTTTACCTGTCACAGCTGTGAAAGATTAAAAAAAAAAAAAGTAGATACATCTATATAAAAAATGCGCCTATTCGAATGCACATTGCTTCAAATTTCAAATAAATCGGTAAAGAACTTCAAACGCTGTGTCAAAAGCCAAAACGAACACTTACAATTTCATTTACATAGATAGACTAGACGACCTGTGAAAAATCTGGCTATAATATGGGTATTTCAAAGAAGAATATTTATAAACTAAAATTGAGAAGAAATTTAAGTTCTTAAAAAATTCAAAAATTAAATACAATTGAAAATAAAGTTTGCAAGGAAATTTGTGCAAATTAGTGATCAGAAATAAGCAATTATATGCATATTAAATATAAGAGTCATCAATATCATTTGAATGCGATTTGATATATGATACACTCCAGGCGCTTTCCTCGAAAATAATGCAAAGGAATATGTAAACAGCAATCATTAGCATTTTGTGTATCTTTAGCGATTTTCGTATTTCATAATGCATGATTTAAAATTCTTGATTTTATTGACCTGGTTTTCACTCGTTCATTTGGTTGAACATTAAATTTTCTCGACTGAGAAAACATTAAAACAAAAAGAAGAAATACTAAACATTCCAGAACTTATGGATCTCAAAAAGTGAAATGAAACTACCAATTGTCGGAAAAGTTGTTTTATAGCACGAACGAATCTCAAACTCGGATACTGCTGCAGAGGCAAAAATAAAATTGTCGTAGAATTCGCTTGTTGCACAACCTCAAACTCAAACTTGGGTAATTAAACCTTTATTATAAAATCAGATAATACAAAACGTGTGAAACAATTAATATATCACTCGATCAAAGTACAATTCCCACGATGATAACCTAATCTAACCGATTCCGGAAACACATCCTTCCCAATGATCCTTTGGTCAGGACCCTATTCTTATTTGTAGAGGGAGGATCCCGCTAAAATTTGATCTACAATAAGGCGCTATTTTTAGCTCATGAGAGCGCGTCTTTTTCGGCGCGTGACCTTCACTACAATATTTGAATTATTGATTGAACATCAAAATAACAGTTCGAAACAACAAAAATGATTAAATTATACAATTGATATTATGAAGTTTCTCGGAATTTCCGACACCAATCACTTTAACTACCATAATTTATTCCGTTTCATTAACCAGTAATGGCGGTTACGATCTATATTTCATAGAACTTTGTAAACTGCGTTATTCTACAGACATCACTCAGCTTTAATTTGATAAGAATCTTTACCTTCGAATAGTATTTCTACGGATTAAAATGAATTGAAAATGGAAGAAAAAACAAAAGCCTTATCTTATGACTTTCGAATGACATCAAATAAATATAACAACTAGCATCAAATAAATATCTGCAACAACCGGAAATGATGATAAAGCAGTCGAATTGCTTGAATCAGATTTTTCCTTTATCTCCATTAAAAGGCTTTATTATTAAGCCAGTGAAACTCTTATAATAAGGATGCAGTTCAGTCATAGCGCCAATGTGAATATGTCAGCTCAAATTATTATCATCAGCTGAGAGGTATCAGAATGAAAGGCAACTGTAATCGCGTGATTGTTTAGCACGGAGTCGAGTTTGACGCTGATTTCCTTTTCTCATTGATGTCTTTCAGCCAATCTCACTCTGTCGCGTTCATTCTATTCAGAACAAAGCAGATCTGAAGCTGCAGAACATGATCGTTGTGTTCGGAACCGTGCATCCTCAAGTCTGGCCTGACGTCGCTCTGCTGATTCTTCGACATGTATTTCAGCCATTCTTTATCTTTTTCACTCGTTTGCTGATGTCCGTTCTTTCTCAATTTGATTTAAAATTAATCGTTGCTTTCATTCTGCTAAGCGAGTACGACGACTTATGTTCGGTCTACTGCGAGATATTATTTGGATGAACTAAAGCAGATCGATTGCACCTGAATTGTTCTCGAAATTGACTTTTGACTTGAACTCGAAACTGCTCAATTGAATTATTGGACTGTTGCTATGTTGTGTCGCTTTTAAAAAATTATTATGTATTAAAAGATACTAACAGTCATAAAAATGTCCGTTTGTTCAAAATCTTAAATCTCCGAAAGTTCTTACCTTTCGCTTTGAAATTTTGACAAAACATTGCATTGGAATACGCGCATACCTTATTGAGTGTTGCATACTGAAGGCCACGTCCACTTTACAGAAAGTAAACATGGTCATAAATTCAATTCGTTCACTTTTACCCGTCACAGGCATGACAGATTTCAAAAAAGTAGATATATCTATATAAAATCATGCGCCTATTCGAATGAAAGATTGTGCCAAAATTTCAAATCAATGAATAAAAACTTGAAACGTTGTTCGAAATGAACAACGAACAACGACAAAGACACAGCCTAATATTAGAAGTCGGAGATGTAATCTATAAATCGCTTGAAGGAAACACTTCATTATACATTATCAAGACCTGACATTTCTACGATGCAACTGCATCCCTCACGAAGCAAAAAATAAACGAGAAAGCTTAAATTACGGGCCTTCTATATATATATATATATATGTTCTGTCAAAATTTTAAAGCAATCGGTGGAAAAGTTGCAAAGTTATGTAAGGTGTAACAGCAATGATGATTTACAATTTTATTTGTATAGATAAACATCATAATTAGCAATTAGAAATATTTGATTTTTCAATTTTGATATAATATTAATCTGGAATTATACTGTAATCAGTTTCACGATACAATCCCATGACGTGATTAACCTTTCTGATAGACGATAAACTTATCATTCCAGCACTACACTAATACAGGGAATGTTTATTTAATCTGTATTGTTTCACAACAAATTTCAAATAATTCCAATATCCATTCACTTATTGAGAATCGAAAATAAATAATCAAATTATCAATTTATTCCATTAGCATTCATTTCGATTGACTGCAAATATTGTAAACTTCACATATATATTTCCGAACTATTTGAACAAAAAAAAAGAAAATGAATGAAGTGGTTCTTCGAGCAAAAATGTTTATTGGTGGAAAAAAAATAATCAGATGCCAAAAGACCTGGAAAGCGTTATGACAGATGATGAAAGCCTGGTTACTGATAAAATATGAACAATCAATGAGTGATTGATTGATTGAAACAGCCAATCGATATATGTATAACAGAACATTTTGAAAAGTTAAAGATATATTTTCATTGTAGATTTTATAGACCCTGCTAGTATTCATTAATAGCAATTACTAGCTGGATAATACTTGAAATTGTAGGTAAAAAAATAAAAAAAAACTGGCGAGTTGATGAGGTTCCATCTAAGGATACCATTTGAGGCACATGTATGACCTCCAAACATACACAAATACACACATACATACACATATCCACACACAAACATTAACTTCCCTTTGACCTCATCAAATTGTTTCTCGCTGGTCAATTTTCCATTTGAAAAAAAGTTTCAAGTATTTTGGAAGTATCATAAATCCCGAAAACTTTTAAATTGCTGGAATTTTGATATTATTTTGAACTAATAACTTGAAATGGATGATAGCGATAGTTCAGTTCTTTCCTTTTTTCGTTTTTTTTTTTTTTTTTTAATGATAGTACTAAATGATAACGGTAAGTTAAATCAACCCGCGATCGATGATGCAAACAGTTTACAGTAAGAAAAAAAAAAGATACCTCAAAAAAAATTTTAGAAAGAGGAAAGCAAAAGAATGAAATAACGCAAAAAATTAAGAGGAGGTAGTGGAGAAATCACTGTATATTTTCAGTTTGTTCAAATTGAAAAAGAAAAAAAAAGAGAAAAAAAAGGAGAAAAAATTGTAAAATGACAATTTAAAAATTAAACAAAGAGCATAAAAGAAAAAAGAACTAAGTGGAATACTAACTGAGGACATTTTACAGTTACTATACAATATAAGGGAAAATATTCACAAAAATATGTAATGAATTCATCTGCCACAATCCACCATACTTTGAGAGAGGGATCATTTGGTTCATTTCAAATCTATCATAATTGGATTGAGAAATTAGTCGAAAATTTTGAATATTTGGAAATTCGCTTTTCATAGATACATAATTTATGTCTATTTACACAGCTTTTAATTGTTATAAACATAGCCTATACTTGACTAGAAATTCATCAAGCTAAGATAAACAAGAACAACAAATAATCCTACATTTTTTCTTTTTTTTTTAAAGGGCATATGGAAATAAAATAACAAATGGCAAATGAAAACATCTATTTCGCGTCCAAAACCAGTAAGCCAACAAGTAAACACCGGAACAGAACATGCAAGTCCGTAAATATTCCGTAATAATTCACAAGTTATAAACGAAAAATGCATCCTGATTAATTTTAAATCACCGGTTCAATAAGAAAAAACTCGGAACAGTTTGCTTGGAATCTAAAATAATCACCGGTAAAATGTATAGCATAGAGCACTTCTAATAGATCGTAATTAATCTAATCAATGCTATAAAAGAAGACAATCAACAACTGTTAATTTCTTCGAACTGCTATGCTTTTGGTGGAAATGGATTGAAGTGAAAATTACAAATAGAAAAGAAAAAAACTATCCAGGATGATTTCCTGATTTATTCCTAATGAATGATTCAGTGCGACATGAATCAATATTTTGAATCAGTTTTTGAATCTTTTTTTTTGTTTTTTGATAGCATTTTAACTGAGTAATTTGGATATAAACATAGCAATTCATTGCAAAGAGTCATATTTTTAAAAGCAAAAAAAAAAAAAAAAAACTACAAATATCAAGTTGTGGCAACGATAATGCTGCTAACTGCGCACAAATCATACTCTATGGCCAATAAGAATATATGAAAACATATGAAATTTGTCAACAATGAATAGAATAATGATAATATTTGATATAATAGCAACAATAATCAAAATAATAATATTGATTGTAATAATAACTTTTAAATATTAGTGACTATTCATAACAATTTGAGAACTGAATACAATCATATCATAATACTGTTGTGATGAAGGGAAAAAAAGAGAGAAAGGACGTGGGAGAGGGAGAGAGAGAGAGAAAAAAATACAACAGTACAAAATTTAGCGATATCACAACTTTGCTTTTCATTGTTTTATTTACATCCTAATATTTAGTTATTCAAATCTTACACGTTTTACGTATATAACATGGCGATCGATCATGGAAAATCAACAAGATGTGAAGCAAAAAGAAGAATGATAAGGTTTTGATACTGTTAATGAGTGATGTTGGTGATCAACAGAATCTTTATGTTTAAAAAAAAAAAAAATTTCTTTTTTTTTCGACAAATTTTAGAAAAATAACAAATGATTAAAAATGAGATGCAAATTTTTTCTGGAGATTTAACAGAATGCAAATATTGCAAGATCGATCTCCATTTTTAAACAGATTTCGAAATATAAAGCAAGACGAAAATACGTAGATTCTCCTATAATACCGATGACAGTAACATAAAAATCAATCAATCAATCAATTAAAAAAAAAGAAACCTTGAACTGGGATGAGGTATTCAAAGATGACCCATACAAATACACATCTGGTATCACACGTCATTAATATCTAAGTAGTTTTGAAGAATTCTTTCGGAAGTGCCTCGGACCGATCGGGATCAACACGTCCCAGAAATAGGGTGACTGCATTCTGGCTAACTGTTCTCAAGATCCGTAATGATTCCGGTAAACGTTCGTAACGTAATTTCGCCTCAACACCATACAATGATTCCATATAACTGAAAAAGAAATGTGCATATATTCAAGAATTCGAATTATTTCATTACTTAAATTTCGAAATTCACAGCTTTCAATTTATTTATTTATTTATTTATTTATTTTCAATTTAGGACAAAAAAGCGGTATTAACATTACCACAACTCTCTCACTGACACTAATTTTAATATTTCAGCTTGAAAGTGCCATTAATTATTCAATATCGAAGCATAATGGAATATATATCTTAGAAATTTCAATAAAATTATCAAGATAATACAAGTCTCTAGCTAGTTTTAAAACTTGATGAATCGGGTTATCGTGGTTAAATAATCGAATAATTCAAAACATTTTGACATGTTAGACACGTATATCTTTCGTAAGTTCTCAATAATGATATACCAAACGATAAAAGATTTTAAAATTACAAAATTAGAGTTGAAAGATCTGCAAATCCATCAAAATGACGAGCAAAAGGGAATAAGACTAATCAACTGTAACAATAATTTACCAATATATTATTGTCATTTGTCCGTGAAATGAAATACGATAGCAGGACAAGAAAAAGTATATGTACATGTATCTATACATACCGATGCAAAAGAGCTTGGTACTCTTGACAATGCCGGACAACGGTAATGCGGTCAGCCGGATCCAAAAGCGCATCACGATTTGGATCGAACAACAGAATGAGAACAATCAAATCAATAGCAAGCTCATTATTTCTAACATCCGGATGCAATGATTCACAAAATCTAAACGATAATTTCTCAAGTTTTAACAATTATTCAGCATTGTATGAACAATTATTAGCAAAAGATCATAGTTAAAAGAGAACTATAATAATTGCATTGATAATATTTTTCTTTATAGTAGCAAACGATAAATCGATCCAGTGATATATCAGAATAAGTTATATAAAACTAATTAAAGTAATTTACTTCAAAAATCCTTCTTTCTGTTGATCACGAAGTCCCTCCTTTAATTGATCAAACATTTCCAATGATATCTTACTATCTTCGGAAATGATCGGTGTCCGCCAACACTTTCGATCCATATCAAAACGTGTCACACCACGCATCGTCAACATTTCTACCATTCCTCCTGAAATAGGAAGAATAACACATGATTAGCGACTAATTTAAATTTAAAAATCCAATAAAAAACGAATGATATTGATATTATTGCGGTATCTTTTTACTGCATATTGTTTCTCCAAATTTGATATTACAATAGAAATTACTAAATTTTATTATTTAGCTAAAGTCTACAAAAGAAAAATTTATATGAACCTTTTCTCCTTTCAATAAATCTTGATTTATATGAAACCAAAACTTTGTATTATTTCTTACCAACTTATCACTTTTTTGAGAATACACAGATAAAGTTTCACTTTTTCAGTGAAATCAAACCTATAACTTCGATTTGAACTTGCAATTATTTAGATCAGCAGCTTACATTAAATTTAAAAATTATTAAGTCTATAAAGTCTGCAAATTATCTCTTTCTTTTCATTAGCCTGCTTTCTCTATTGAAAATACTAGCAATTTTTATACGTTAACTTTGCAAATGATGAAATCATTTTCGGTATAACCGAAACTACTATATAACATATAATGCTTGGTGCTTACAAGCTTTAAAAAGTAACAGTAATCAATAATTGCAAAAAGTAAAGTAATAACATACCTTTCAATAGTGCAAACTTTCCATCCTGCGATAAATCGTTAAATGCAGGCAGTTTTTTTGCCATTTTAACCAATCTTCGCATTGTGATGTCTATGATATTAAGAATATCGGTCGGAGTATGATTAACCTTCTTCAAATACGCAGCCTTCCGTGGATCTTCGATTGGCTCATTCATGCATACAAATGCATCTCGAACCTATAAAAATGATTAATGATAAGTATTTCCCGTTCATCGAATTCTTCTCCGCAAAACACTAACATTTTCTTTGATATCATATTCAGAAGCGTTTAGAGCTTAGGATACAAGATAGCATATCAATGTATTAGCTGCAAAACTTCACGGATAAAATTTATCGAAGAAACACTAACGATATCCAGTGCGCGAAGTTCGGCTGAATTAAGTTGATAATTAAGTCGGGAATCGCCTTCATGATAAATTGCTTGCTAAAAAAATTCTTATCCGATAAACATGCACAGAAAGATATCCACAAAATATAGAATGTTGAAAGAAGTAAGTGACTTTGAAATAACTTTTGAAATTGGTAATTAATTTAGTTGTTCGAAATTGAACGTGAAACATAATGGATTCTAAGGAATAACCAGAATCAGGAAGAGATGGATAAGAAAAATGGCTAAAGAAGTATCTGACACCGTGAATGTTCTAGAGAAGACTGATATTGGTCATATCTAGGATCTGGATAGGATATTACCAAGAGCTTATTATATTGAATATGCATTTCAAGCAGAAGTATTTAAAAGTCACTAAATTCTTTGTAAAAATTAGCACAACTTTCAAACCAGAGGATCTAGAAAAATCTTCAAGTAGGGTAAAACGAGCTTTCAAAGTTTCACGTTCAGTGAACAATTTTGGTGAATCAGTATTCAATTCATCGTATATCGTATCGTGCATATACTTTACTTTTTTTTCCATATCCGGCGTTAATTTATATGTTGTTCGTGGTAAATTAGCTGCTGCTGCGCTCAATTCTGTATAGTCTGTGATGGCTGAAATTTATAAATTCTGATGGCATTGAAAGTCATTAATGATTAAAGTTTTTCAATGAATGAAAATTTTCGTTTGCATGCTATCTATTATTAATAATAAAAAAAATCATATTAAGGTTAAAATTATCATCTTCAGTTTGTCAAATCATAAAATCCTATATTGTAAACACATCATTTTATTTTTCTGCATAAAACTCTTAAGAATTTATCTGAAATATGTGAAAAATGACAGAAGCAAACTAACGCGTGCACTGGATCAATGAAGGTCGTATGATGCCATGGCTGTTTCCGATGTTCATTGATGTTTCTTGTTCAATTGGTGAATAAATATTACGTTTAATATCATCTAAAGTATTGGGAATGGACTGGGAAGAACATGGATCTGAGCTAGAGGATGGAACTGGAGGTACCAAAGCACCGCCTGCTTTAGCTGCTTTCACCAATGCTTGGTATTCTTCCATCGACATCGTCACATGTGGTTCTGGACCTAATTATTACTCAATATTATCATTTGATTTTAACTTTTAGATACGATTTCTTTAATATAAAATGAAGAAAATGCCCTTGATTCTGATTTATTACTTCAAATTTGAATACCAATTATACCTTTTAACAAACACATGATTATTCATCACTCTTTTTGAATCAAATCTTAGCAAAAAATTATTTTGGATAAGGAACTAACAAATAGGTACCTTTTGATGAGAAAACATCGGTAGCACGGGTTAATGATGATAATGCTGAATTCGGTGGTAACATTCCCGAACCACAACCATTTCGTCGTAAATTTGCATAGGCTGCACCGGCAGCTACAGCTGCTTGTTGTCGTTGTAAGCGCATTAAATTTGATTCATACTGAAATTATTATATAATTTCTCCATAAAATCAACACAAAAGAGTTTCTTGGGGATCTTTTTTTTTTTTTTTTTTTTTTTTTAATTCTCAAGAAGAATTAAAAAGATATAAAGTGAGAAATATGCCATATGAGTGAGTGATAATCTATAAAGAGTCTTTATTAATTATCATAAATTCTTTTTTCTTGATCTTTTACGATTTCTAACGGTTTTGGAAAAAAAAAAAAAAAAAAAAAAAACTAAAAAAGAATGAAATAGCTTTTACATTTTTTAATGTTGTAGTAAAAAATTGTATAGTAACAAAGAAATTTTACAAATAAATGCTAATACTTAAGTAAAATAAAAGAAGAAAAAAGAAAACAATAATAACATACGGCATCACTGTTAGTATCGAGCTGAGGTAGACCGATGAGAGCACTATGTGTAGGGGAATCAGGTGATGAGGAAGATAGCACAGAAGGTGAAACGGTCGAATTAGTAGGACTTAACATCTGCAACAAATTTATCATAAATAAACAAAAGAATAAATAACTCAAAATGTACAATAATATAGAAATTTTATAATACATTGTAGATATACGATACAATACCTATGATAATATAAAACTTGAAATGAAATCAAACTTCTTAAGTTTATTTCAAAAGAGTATAAGCAATCATATTCGTACGAAATGATATGAACATTTGTGAGAATGATAAATTGATAATCAGACAATAAACAAATAAGCAAACCGTATGAACAACGGATGGATTAATAAGCGTCGAATCTGACTCCCTGCGATGGATCATCTGAGCTGTATTGAACATTGTTGCTGAAAATTTATTCCAATATGTGGAAGATTTGATTTTTTTCTAATATATGATCGTAATTTCAATGAAATTTTAAAATAATTAATTTTGCTAACGATTTATTATCTGTAATCAATTTTACTTAATTTCATACGGAAATATCACTCTGAAAAGATATCTCATATTTCAATAATGTCTCAGAAAATTACGAATAATACCAAAGCGATTAACTAAAATACGGTACTATATCAATATATTAACACTATGTAAATATTGTTTCATTGTTAAGGTCTTACAACTAATATTACATGTAAATAATTTCCTGATACCAAAAACAATCTGAAAATTTTTCTGGCATTTGTTTTTTTCCTACAGATTTACTAGAAGCAAATAATGATTCATTCTATAAATATAATTATACCTTCCTAAAATATAGTGCAGAAATCTTTAAAAATTGTCATTTAATCTAGCATTTGTATTTCGATTTTACTTCCAATACATTTTATAATGCTTACGTGTACTATACTTACATATATCTGTATAAATAAAAATGTAAATGTTCGTTATTCATTTCTACACAATGTTTCAAGTTCTTCATCGACTGATTTGAAATTTCGATACACTTGAATTCCAATAAACGCATGTTTTTATATAGATATATCCATTTTTTTCTTTACCAATCACAGATGTAACAGATAAAAGTGGATGAGCGGATTGAATTTTTTGACCATGTCTACTTTCTGCATTATTCATTCTTACAAAACGTTTCAGATTCTTCTTCACCGATTGATTTGAAAATTTGCAAAAACGTTGCATTCGAATAGACGACTGTTTTCACAAAGATAAGACGCGTGTTTAAGAACTTTCGGAGATTTAAGATTTTGAACAAACGAACATTTACATTTTTATTTATAAAGATTAGCTAGAAAGAAGCGTACGTGGTGTACTCGAAGATGAAGTAGTATTGCATGGTTGATTCGAGGTAGTAATATTCACTGGCGTTGGTAATTTTCTGTTTGTATTTGCAATACCTGTTGTTGCATTAGTACTACTATTATTAGCATTTGTATTTCGATTTTGCTGTTGTTGCATATGATTTAAACGTGAATTCTTCCGTCTCCTTAATTGTTCCTCATTTAAAATCCATTCCTTTTTCATACCGACCTAAAAAAAAAAAATCATATCAATTATAAAATTAGCTGGCAAAAAAGTGACTTCATGATCAGTTTTCATAATAATCCAAATTATCTATAGAATCATTATTCCTAACATAAATTAATTACAATACTATCGAAGTAGAAAATCTTGATAATTTTGTGTTTTTTATGATATTTTGAGACCAGAAATGATTGTTGTATTTTATAACTATGATGATTACGTTACAAAATAGATATGTGTAATAAGCATTACAGCAAAACATTTCCGTAATCGGCATTTTTGGCAGAATCGACGGCTTACTGAATTAATATCACAGTCATCCGAATAAGGACATTTAAACTCCTGAAAAACTATTAGATATTTAATTTCAAAGATTCGTTGTATGATGATAATGACATGATAAGGATGACAATGAACAAATTTCGATGAAATTTGCTGTTAACTTATGAAAATACCAGCAATTTGATAATTCGAAATGTTTCTTTGAAAACAAAAGAACAAAGTGTGGGAATAAGAGATAAAATAACCTTAGGTCTTAGGGCATTTCTTCTGAAGAAAGCTTTACACGATTCGCATGTGATAACATTGAAATTATAACCCGTTGCATGATCACCGCATACGCGACACGTTTTTTGACGACGTCGAGCTTCCTGCAAACTTATGAAATAAAATTAGTGATTGCGCACTTTTAAATCTGCCTGTTATTTTCTGTTTGGAATAAATTTTAAAAATTATAACATTTCTTGCAACTAAATTTTTCAACTTTTCATTTAAAAAAAAATTGTTAAATATATAGAAATCAAAATAAAGTCAACGACCGATAATAATAAAACCGATAGTGATCAATTGCATTAATTCTGAATTTCTGTTTGAAATAACCAATCCAATTAGCCGAATGAATTATAAGACTTTCATATTTTGCACTGTAATTTTTAAAATTTGCAAATTTTGTAAACAAAATTTTAATATCCACAGTAATAAAACAAACATCAGCGCCAGTTTCTAGATTCGGCGAACAGCACCTACTAGATGAAGCACTTTGACGTACAGCAGTAGTATTCATCGTTAATTCATCCATAACATTTAAACCTACACCAGATAGTCCTCCTACAAATACAATAGCATCTTTCTACAGTCAAACTGAAAAATTCCACCCAATGAAATCATTTCATAAAATTAAATTCACAAAAAACATTCTTCTTACGAAGAACAATTTCAAAACTTATTAATTTACAGCTTACGGAACGGAATCAAAATATTTCGGTACTTTTACACTTTTTTCAAACGCTTTTCTTATCGTAATTTCATCACAATTAAACTGATAATTATAAATGATTAGAATTAATAAGGATGTATTTTTTTTTTTTTTGAAATATATTCAACAAAGAAAAGAATTGTATAAATCATTTTAAATTTCTTCTTCGATCCTCATAGATGAGCTACTTAAATTATTCTAATGAGAATATCTACAAAAATTTATCAGAAAAAAAAAAGAAAACAGCAATAATTCCAATTATTTGATAAATACTAATTAAAAAAAACATATTTTAACATTAATTGAAATAAAAATGAAAAAATGAATATGAAAAAGAGGTTAAAGATGCAACCAGGTATATAAGGTACTACTAAAAACTGAAGTAAGTTCGATAATTTGATTCAAAAAAAAAAACTAAAGTGAAAAAAAAAAGTTGAAGTAAAAAACTGAAGCAAATTTTGGTAATTTAATATACCCTTCAACAATCGCAAAAGATTGCCTGCAGCAACTGCCGGCAATGAACCTGGTGCCACCGTTACTGTAATACCGGAACCACCACCGTTACACCGTACCGCTGTATTAGCTGCTGCTGCTGCTGTCACCGTTTCTGCAGTTCCATCAACCAATGCACCAGCAGTACCCGTACCTGTTGTACCTGTCGTTATTGTACTTTCACCCGATAAAATTTCTGCACCGGAATTTAATATGATTGGTGCTGTTGGTGTTGTTAATGCTCCTGGACCGTTACGTATCAAACCGGGACTATGAATTACCGGATCATCTGGTGTACTCATCTGCTGCTAAAAAAAAAAAAAAAAAAAAAAAAAATGCATAAAATTATTTGACAAATAGACCAAAAACATTCCTTTCTCTCTTAACAAGTAAATTATTTAAAAAAATATATATTCAAATTTGTACCACATACGTTAAAGTACGTCAAAAAAAAACTTCAAATCACAAAAAACTTACAAAAAAAAGTAAGTTAACTACGCCAAAAAAAGACATCATAATTTATTAAAATAGGCACTTAATTAAATGTAAATTTGAAGAAAATTATCATATTTTATTAGCAATACACGTGACAAAAGTTAAAAATTCTTGATATTGATGTTAAAAATGAACTTTCTTAAAAATGAAACTTATTTATAAAATAGAATTTATATTGCTAATTATTTTTAATCTTCACATCCATCTTAATATTAGAAAATATCAGATCCCGAATTATCCCAGAAATCCATATGATATCCATATCACATTTACATTTACGTTATCATTTTTCATTTTTACCTTATACTTTTCCCATTTCGTAAAAACAATAATATTTTTTCAATTAATAAAGGTAATAATATAAAATGAATGCAAATCTATAAATTTTTTTTTCAATAAATTGCAAAATTTGCAAAATTTTTCTGTCCTAAAATTTTACTATTCTTAGAAAAGGAAAAGAAAAATTGTACTTTTTTGAATCTTTTGAATTTATATTTATTCCTGAATGACTTCTGGATGTCAATAATGGTTTTTTTTTCCCCGGATGTACTTACAACACCCTTTTTGCGAGAGTACAAGTCTGTAAAATAATCAAAATGAAGTACAATATAAGGCCAGTTTTACGTTAGAAAGAAAGAAAAAAATTGAAATTTTTTTATTCGATGTATTTGGCATTCAACAAGATTCATAAATCTACGTTGTTGCACTTTGCATGAACTTTTCCAAGAATTCAGACGTAATTTGGCTTAGAAAGATCAAATTATTTCATATGATCTTTTGGCAAGTTCATCTATGTTAATACTACATCAACGGAATAATTTACTTTTTTAAAAAATAAAGTAATTCAAAAATAGTACAATAGCAATAATTTTTTCAGAGAAGAAAGATTGTCGAATTAGAAAAATTGTAGTTATAATTGCAACAATATTCATTTTCAGTTATTATTCAGCATACTAAAGAATAATTTTCTTCTTATTTTTAACGAAAATAAATTCTACCTATAATTGAGAAATGAATAATGCATCAATTAATTATTATTCGATGAAATTAATATACATAATTCCCTCAACGAAAAAAAAATAGATAAAAACAAAGTCATTTAATTAAACTTCAATTTTTTGAAAATGTTTCGGGATGAAGTAAAAATAATTTAATAAAAAAAAATGAAGGAATAAATAATTTTAAATAAAGGAATAACGAAAATTTAATGCAATTTGCATATGTATTGTTAAATTTTATTTGTAATTGAAATGATTTCAAATGTTGTCAATTCCATAGAATGTATGATATTATTAAATATATTATTGTAATTCAATTCAATTTTGCATTTTTTTTCCAGTTTAACTGCTTTTTAAATATGAACTTAAGAAATAAGCTCGTTGTAAAACTTAATTCATTTTCAGAAAAGAAAAAAAGAAAAAAAAAGGGAATCTGTTATAAAATTAAAATATAAATATAAAAGAAAATTTATATCATTAATAGTAATCATAAATGTATGAATATTTATTGAAATATCAATTACACAAATTCACTGAATTGAAGTAAAAATTATACGAAAAAGAAGAAAATTAAAAGAAAAGAAACAAAAATTACTGAAAATATATTTATCATTTTGAAAAAGCAAATTTATTAAGGATCAAAAGAAAAAAAGAAATAATAGATTGAAAAATAATTCGTAATAAATTGAATGAGTAAATATGAAAAGGAAAAAAAAAAGAACAAATGCTAGATATTTAGGTAATAATTACGGCATTAACCAAGTATTTCAGACTAGAAGTAATTAAAATTAAATTTCAGAAATTTAAAGATTGAAAACTAATAAAATTGCTAGTAATGAGTAAAAAGAATGACTTCAAAATTCTAAATATTGCATTGCCTAAATTGACACAAAAAAGATGGAAAAAAGATTGAAAACAAAATTTCATAATAAAATTGAAATTTCGAAAAATTTGTCCTTTCGATGAAAATAGCAACAACAAATAAACAAACAAACAAACAAATAACAATACAAATGGAACAATTCTTTTATAATTCAACTGAAAATTTAAATATATGGAATAAATGTAACAATCTTATCCATCTTTTCCTAATTTTATTCTCATTTTGATAAATTCAACATTTTTTTTTCCATTTCAATTCTGAATTTAATTTTTCGTTTCAATTTCGATCGATTCTGAATTTTTCAATAAACAAGAATTGAATGTTCAAAATAATACAATTCATATATGGCAAATATATATGTGTATCTGTAATACAGGTGAACACTGCATTTTTCATCATTTTTACATTTATGGATATAAATGTAAACAATTAATTTTGAACATTTAAATATACAGAGAGACGGACAGACACACTCACATACATACAGACGGATAAGAACATACACATCCATACACACATGCACACATACACAGGCATACACCCATACACACATCCACATACATTCACACACATGCACCTACATACACCCACATACATCCACACACATACACCTACACACACGCACATACATAAAGCATTGCTATGTGTTTTATTAATTGTAATGTAAATTGGAGATATATATATATATATATACATATGTGTGTAGTAGTGAAAAAAAAAAAAGAAAAAAATGCGATAAAAACTTTCATATGTATGTACATTGCGAGTATGAGCTGTAAAAAATGAGCAAAATGGAATAGAATAGAATAGAATAGAAGAGAATGGAATAGAATAGAATAGAATGGAGAAAAATAGAATAGAATATAAAAGAACAATTAAAACTTAGAAATATATGATGATAAAGCAAGCCGATGTTTGCATTCTTCAAAAACTTCTACCAATTACTCTCTCTATGCAAGTTTTCGACAAATTCCTTGTATAATCATTTTTACTAATAATGATGATAGTGATGATGATGATGATGGTGATGATAATGGTGATAATGATAATAGCAAATTACAATAACAATAACAATAATAATAACAAATGATGATGATAACAATAAACAAAACCAAAAAAAAAAAAAAATCCAATAATGATAGCTATAATTCGAATAGTTAAAGAAATAATGATGACAGTGATGATGATGATGATGACAATGCTGATAACAAACAACAGTAACAACAATAATAATATAATAACAAATGATGATGATAACGATAACACACACACACGAAAAAAAAAAAAATCCAATGATGATAGCTATAATTCGAATAGTTCAAGAAATATTAAAAAAAAAAAACTTTTTCAAACAGAAAAAAAAATTTTTTTTTTTTTTTTTAAATTTCATAACACACATATCAAGAATGATTATTTACATAGCATATAATACACTCATATATATATATATATATAAAACGCTATATTACATTTACCTGTTGCTTCTTCGCACTGTGTTCAACAACGAAGCATATTTTTGACCTTTTCTGATCTTTGACTTTTCGTTTAAAAAAGATTTGACGTTTTGTTTAATTAAACAAGTAAAGGTTATAAATAGACAAGTTATTTGAAACGATTCTCCCTCTCTCTCTCTCTCTCCCTCTCTCTCTCTCTCTCTCTCTCTCTCTCTCTCTCTCTCTCTCATATATATATATTTATATGAATGCAAGTTTATAATAAGCATATATGAACAAATATTATTAATGTAAAAAAAAAAAAAAAGAAAAAAGATATTAAATGTTTTTCATATCAAAAATAATCTTCCGTGAAAAAAAAAAGGAGTGCAAAACAAAACTTTTTTCTCCTTTTTTTTTTTTTTGCATGCTTACATGAAATTTAATCAATAAATTCTATCAAACTAATAGTATTACTAATATTTTCAAAATATTTAACAAATTTTTTGTTTCACATAACAATTTTACTATAACAATAACGACAAAAAAAAGAAAGAATATGCTACAACAATAAGAGGAAAAAAAAAGGAAGAAAAATTTGCTATAACAATAACGCTAGAAAAGAGAAAGAGAAAATTTGCTACAACAAATACGGTAAAAAAAGAGGAAGAAAAAATTTGCTATAACAATAACAGCAAAAAAAGAAAAGGAAAATTAAAAAAAAAAAAAGAAATGAAGAAATATTTATGATTGATTTGTCGAATTTATTGAATGGATATAATACTGAGGAAAGATAACCTTAGCATAAAATTTGAACATATTCCATTGCATATAATTATCCTGTGATTGTCCTGTTGTTGTTGGTGCTGTTGTTGATGATGCTGATAATGATGTTGATACTGATGATGATATCGATGATAATAAGCTATTCATATCAGCCATCCAATACAATCAAACAATAAAAAAGTTTTATTGCAGTAGATATAACTTGTATATATATATTCGTCTATGTATGAATATTTTTACATATACAAATAGTCGATTGATTGATTGATCGATTGATTGATTGATTGATTGATTGATTAATTAATAACCCTTATAAATTTATCATTTATCAGACCCGTAAATATGATTGAAGATGATAAGATTAAGCTTTCTTCTTATCGAATAGCAGTTTCGTCGGTGTTGCAAAATCATTCAGCTACCAATATTTTCATAACAATTCATTTTTACCTACAATAATTCATCAAACTATACGTTAAAAAGTTTTAAGAAAATATCAGAATGATAATTTTGCTTGCTCGCTTAGGTTTTTTATCTTTTTGCTACAAATGAACTGTAAGTAATTTGAGAGAAAAAAGAAATTAATTAAGATAATAAAAATAATTAGTTCTTTACATTGTAAGCGAATTCGAATACGACGTTACAAACGATTTAAACAATAAAATAAAAAATTAAAAATAAAAGAAAAAAAACAAAAAATTTATAATTAAAAAATTAAAACACAATGATTGATGAAATTTTTGTATGAAAATTTAATGAAAAATTTAAATATCAATCTACAAAAATTTTGATATCATGATATTATGATTTCACTGTAAATATTACAAAAATAGCTTAATATTGCAAAAAAAAAAAGTTATTAATTTATTTTTTCTTTTAATTGATAATTAATAGGCATGAATTAATTAATCACATGTCAAAAAATAAAAAATAAATTACAATATAATGTAATATAATAAAATATAATTTTTGTATAATAGAACAAAATATAATTTATATAATACAGTGATAATATGAAATATAATTTTTGAATTTAATTTCTATCCATTTTTCATTTACATTTTTAATTCAAATACATATATAATGATTGAACAGTTATACAACAAATACTCATACATCTATAGATATATCTATATATTTAGACAATGAATTTTTGATAGCATTTTGAAAAGAAATCAAATTTACAAAATATTTTATCATTAAATATTTGACAGAATTATCTAAATATTCGATGAAATTTAAATTAAAATTTTAATTTAAATTTTAAAAGAAAAAGAAATTCTGTGTTAACTATAACAAAGGTAAAAACCGATGAGCTTTCTCAATGATTAATCCACCACAACTAAAGTAGCAACGACGAAAAATTCTCTCCCTCTCTCTCTCTCTCTTTCTTTTTCTCTTTCTTTCTTCTTTCTTTTTTTTTTTTTTTTCTCCTTTTGGAACAGTATGAATTGAGAACGATGTTTGGTCATACGAAGAAAGAAAAAAGAAGAGAAAGAAAGAGAAGAGGGGAGAGAGAGAAATGGAATAAAAATGAAGACCTTGAATAGAAAAGAGTACATCGAAATATGAGAGTAAGGGTGTTAATCGAGAAAAATAGCATACAGATCATGCAGGGGACGACTAAAAGAAGCTCAGCGTATAGTTAAAATGTCCTTTCGGAAAAAAAAAAAGTGGAAAACTGGCCTTCTTTTCAACTAAAATATATCAAAAATGTGTTGAACAGTGACATATTCTCCCTCTCTCTCTCTCTCTCTCTTCCCCTCCCTCTCCCTTTCTCTCTCTCTCCCTCTCTTTGTGTATGTCTTCGGATAAGATAATTTGAAACGAACTACGACCAAACGAAACATTGTTCGATTTAATTACGATTAGCGGAAAAGAGAAGAGAAGGAACAAATCGTAGTAGTAAGAAGAAGAAGAATGAAAAGAAGGAGGAAGAGAAGGAAAAATGGGGAGGAATTAGAAGGAAAAGGGAGGAGGAAGAGAAGGAAGAGGAGGAATTGAAATATATGAAATAAAAATGAACGAAAAGGATCGATAGCTTGCTGTACCATCGATCATTTCTTCCAATTATTTTACTACAATAAAATGGAACGGACGGACATCTAAACAAGTCTGAAATTAGGAAAATGAACAAAAGAGAAAAGAAAAAGAGCAAAGTTAGATTGAAAAATTATAAAACATTATATTATATAAAAAAGAGAGGAAGAAGATGAAAAAGAAAAAGAAGAAATTTTAAAAGAAAAAAAAAGAAAATTTTTTAACACAAAATACGAAGAAAACAGGACTTGAATACTCTTTTTGTCCTTCAAAATTTCCACTTAAATTACATAAAGATGCAAGAAATAAAAAGAAAAAAAAGGAAATTTTTAAGCATTTAGTTAAAAATTGAATAAATTCTAATTTAAATTTTGTATTTAAATAATAATTATATAATTTAAAATTATTTTTGATATATTTTCATTCCTTTTTTTTTCTTTGCTCTTGCTCTCACTCTCCCTCATTCTTCCTTCCTTCTCCCTTTCTCTCTCCCTCTCTCTCTCCCTTTCTTTCCTTTTATTTTAAAATTTTAATAATTTTTCAATAAATTTTACTCCCATTTTGTTAAAACGAAAAAATTATGAAAATTTTTGAAATTTATCAAATATACAAAGTTAACATTAGCATATAAATACACGTATATATGACAATTTTTCAATTTTTTCAATTTTTTTGATGAAATTTAATTATTTGAAAGAGAAATATATTTAAAATAGGAAGAAAAAGAAAAAAAACAACAACTTAATTAGCGATATATTTGAAATTAATTTCCTGAAATATCAAATTAAACGATGAATATATATTATGAAATTATATGGTGTACATAGCTATTAGCTTAACTGTTTAATGTGAAATTTTTTTATCCGACAATAATTTAATAATTATTTGATTTATTAATTAGCAATATAATAAATGAAATGAAAAATTAAAGAATAAGTTCAGATTAAGAATTTAGGAATTTTGGATTTTTTAAGATTTAAGAATTTTTTCTTTTCTTTTCATATTATTTATGATTTTATTGATGGTGCATAAAAAGAAAAAAGAAAGATAGGAAAATTGTAATTAATTAATTACGATTAATGGAAGAGATTTATGTGCAAATGCATGATCTTTTTCTATAGGAATAAAATAACTGGAAATTAAAGATTCAAAAAATAAGTTTTTTCGAATACGACAAAATATATCGAAATTCATATTTGAAAAATATCAATTTATTTTATCTCTTTTATCAGAAAAAGTGAATCAAAAATTTTTTAGCTAGTAGCAAAAGCTATTTGCATATTGTAAGAATAAATTTACGCAATAATTATTGATAAATTAAAAAAATCAAAAAATTTATAGATTTCGAAATTTCGACAACTTTTCATATGAATAATATTTTTATCATTTTGAATGTTTCCTCTTTTTTTAGATCTATTTTTAATGCTAACTACAATGAAGCAACAATTTTTTTTTTTTTTTTTTGGGAAACCTAAAATTTTAAAAAATTTTACATTTGAAAAATTAAAATATCACATTTGAAAATCGATTATCTATTCCTCATTATAAAACTTTGTTCCTATTCTCAATTTTATTATAAAATTAAGTCTAATTCCGTGGCTTTTGATTGAAAAGATAAAAATTTTAATTTTGAAGTTTTTTTTTTGAAATGACAAATTAAAAAAGATTTTAAGTCCATCCATATTTTTCGAGCCTAGAAAGAATAAAGCAAATATGAGCGATCGAATATTTTACTACTAAATATGGAATTAGCGGTCAAACTAATGAACCAACGGAATTGACTTAATTAGCGATCAGACTAATGAATGAAAGAAATTGATTTAATTAATGATCAGATTAATGGATGAACGAAATTGACTTATAGATATTGCAGTAATTAAGATGTATCAGTTGCTAATATATATATGATAGCTAAATTTTTTAATTTATTAAAACTAAATTTCTGGTTAAATTGGGAGAATTAAAAACTCAATAAATTTAGAAATAAATATACAATATCTAATAAATAATATTTCGTAGCTTTTAAGGTGAGTTTTTTTACAAAGTTTATTTGCTTATTTTTAAGTTCATTTTTACAAAAACTTACAAATTTTATTTGATTTCAATAAGCATATTGATTGAAAGAAGAATAATTAAGTTAATTACAATTACTGATATGTTATTCAATTCAAATTAGACTGATGTTTTTATGTATCATAAGCTTTAAAAAGTGCAAATATATCTCAAACGCTGCATGTGGCACAGTGAAATGTAGACGTAAAATTAAAAGTTCATTTATTTTTATGAAATATGATGACGTAATTTAGCAACGAAAGTATTTTTGAAAGAGTACTAAAAAGAATTCTAAAAAACCATGTTTTCTGTAAAATTTTGATTTAAAATCAAATAATGATATCATAATGATCAAATTCCATTTTTAGAAAAAATACATTTTCAAAAAAAAAAAAGAAAACTTCTATTCAAAATTTATGATCAGTCTTTCTTATTTAAATAACTTAATGAATCAATCAATTAAGATAATTCAATAAATTACTGGTTCAAATAATCACTAAAATCTTTAAAAGAATACATTTTCATCTTTTTTATCAATTTGCTTATTTAATAATCATTTTTATCATAATATTTAAATGATTTGCATAATGTATTATATAATTTTCAGAATAAAAATGTTCGTCTTCTTTACTAATTGCTTATTTAATCAGTTTTAATGAATCAATCAATAAAGGAATCATTTTGTTATCATAATGTTTAAAATGATTCGCACATTTTGATGAACGTCAATTTTATTTCATAACAAAAAAAAAATTCATTGGTAATACTGTTTACATGTAGTTCAATTTTCATGGCATAGAAAATTGAGTACAAAGATTATACCTGATAACTTTATCTTTTTTTTTTTTCCCCCAAAAAATGTACTTTTGTTTACATTCAGTTTGGAACATTTATATATATATATATATATATATAATTTTTTTTTTCGAAGAGAAAGTTTATTTTTTGAAAAAGCAAAAAAAAAAAAAAATATTTTTCAAACAGATCAGAAAAGAAAACAGTAAATTAGATTAAAGCGAGAAATTGGAAATATTACGAACAAGTGGAACTCGATGATGAGTTATTTTGTGAAGAGAGAGGAGATCGATGAGTTGAACGGTTGGGTTGATACTTTTCAAACAAAAAAAAAAAAAAAAAAAAGAAAAACAAGAAAAGTGTAGGATCAAATTATTTCGCTTCATTCGTTTCTTTTTTTCTTTCTTTTTTTTTTTTTGCTAATTAATTCCTTCATTTCTACAGTAATCCTAAACTTTTTACATTCAGATCATCATCATCAAAATGAGAATGAGTAGCATAGTAAAGTAAATTAGCTTAATTTGTAAATATGAAACCATCTGTTGAAAGATTTCTAAAAAAAAAGAAAAAAAAATGAAAAATCAAGAATCAATGTAGGATAGCCGTTTTGAGCAATCAAGAATCATCGCAAGAATTCGACTGGAAAATGAAGAAATCATCGCAAGAATTCGATTGAAAAATGATTGCGATCGTTAAGAATGAAAAATCAACATATCGCTTTGTTAACGAATTGAAGACGAATCATATCAATAATGATCGGCATGAAAATTAAGTACTCATCCGGTTATTTCTTCTTTAACCGGAAATTATCATGCAAATCGGAAAGTAACATGAGAAAATCGATTTTTTCATTGAAATCTTTGACTCAAAAATTAAATACTTAACTCAAATACATACTAAAAAATTTCTTAATTTGTAAATAATAAATGTTTGTATAGGACTGAATTTTTCTGATCACAAATGTCATATTTCATGATGATGATAAATGAACTTTTTTTTTTTTTTTTTTCCAAACACAAACGAAATTTTTATAAACAAAGCTATCTTTTGGCAAATTTCTTTTTTTTTTTTTTTGTTTTCAGTTTTCTCAGCATAATTTTTAATTGCATATTTATACGAGATTATTATTTACTTCTTCGAAATCATTCATCTGAGAAGATTCAAAATTTTCAATTCAGAGAATCACACCTTGGAAGATACAAAATTTATTTACTTCTTAGAGATAATCTGAAAAGATTCGGATCTGATCGATTTCGCTGAATGTAATCAATCAATATATCAGATTAGCAAACGATGTTTTTTTAAAGTTTAGAAAATAAAAGATGAAATGTTCCATTTTCAAAAATTGCAATCATTAAATTGTATCAAAGTTCTAATCAATAGAAATAATCTTTCCTTTCTTTCTCCTTCAGTGATATCATATTGTGGAAATTGAAAAAAAAAAAAAAGAAACTTTTTTCCTCAATTTTCTAATTTCTATTTAAAACTTGTTTGGAATGTTTATTTTACGAAAATAGAAATGACAAAAAAAAAAAGAACAATCTTGCTAAACTTTGCCGTTTTGGGAGAAAATTGATCGAAAATTTTTATTCAATTTAAAATTTCAAAAAATTTTCACAACTTATCCGAATCATATTGTGTTTGTCTTTTGTTGTTTGTTAAAATGAAACGAAATATAAGAAATGACGTAAAAATGTAAATAAAAGCATAGTTTAAAGAAATATTTTATTAAAAATGATTTTTCGGATATTTTCAGAAATTAAATGACTTTTTTCTAAAATCTACAAATTGATACTTTTTAGCTGTCACGAAATAAAGAAAATATTTTCGATTTCCCACGAAATGTTTACATTCAATAATAGCAATAATTAGGACAAGTAAAAGTATTGATAGTTAGGAAAAGTTCGTAAAAAAAAAAAAAAGAGTCAAAAATAATTGAAAATAATCAAATTCAAGAGATAGAAATGATGAGAATTTTGGATGAAAAATGAAATAAATTCAATTTGATGAAACATTCATAAAGTAAGAATGGATCATAAATAATTTGTAAGTAATGGATACTTTAAATTTCTTTAAATTGATTAATTTTTAATTTGTGATTAATTTTAATCAGTTAATTGGTAATTTATACAATTTCTTCAATAGATTAATTTATATAAAAGTAATACTTTTACTTTGTTGTTGCAATTTTTTTTTTTTTTTTTTTTGCTTGGAAATAATTCGAAAATATGTTTTTAACATTCAGCGGAAGTTTAGCAAAAATTATCCAAATTTACTTTGTTGCCTTTTCCGGAATATTTTGCATATGTCCTTAAAAGTATCATCAAATTGCTATATAGATATCTTTCAATTCAATGAATTTTTACAAATTCATTAAATTTTGAATTTATTCAAAAAAATCATCCATATTTCTTATTATTATCATTAAATTTTTAATTAAACTTTAATTTTTGCGAAACTTTTTATCCGTTTCAAGTAAAACTTAAAATATTAATTGATAAGTCAAAAATTGAAAAAAAAAAAAAAAGGAAAGTTGACATTGCAAAATATGATAAATTTCACTAAGATAATTTAATCATTCCTTTGCAACGATAATAAAATGACCTTGATAATATACGGTGGGCAAAAATATTACCGATTAATGAATTAATGAAGGAACGGGTTCATATCAATAATCTCTTTTCTTCTACTGTAATCATTATGAACGGAACAGCTTTACAGTTTAATTGACAGATAATTAATTAATAGATAATTAAAATAATATCTAATCTAATAAGCATAATAGAACAAAAGATTCAAATATTTTTTTTTAAAGAAAATTGATTACTTTACTGAAAAAAATATTTAAATCTTCTTTTGTTTTATGCTAGAAAAAAGAAAAACAATAAAATTACAATAAATAAAAAAAAGAATTTTATGGAAGA
Source organism: Onchocerca volvulus (assembly GCA_000499405.2). Lineage (NCBI taxonomy): Eukaryota > Metazoa > Nematoda > Chromadorea > Rhabditida > Onchocercidae > Onchocerca > Onchocerca volvulus. Next base: position 16,896,936 of record HG738137.1, on the reverse strand, counting down.
ATTTTCTCGAAGAAAAGAACTTTTTTTCATCATAATTTCTTTTCAATAAATGATTATTAACAAAATAAATTTGAAATTTACTATCACTAATCACCTATTGTCATTTTTCATGATAACTGATATTGATAAAATCAGTCCAAAACTTACTATCACTATCACTTGCTAATCACTAAAAGTTAAATTAATTAATGTATCGATGACCTTTACATTTATCTTCGTATCATCTATCACATTCACAATGGAACAGTTTCATATTACAATTGCAAATTATCGCAGACGAGAGAATTTTAGAATAAAAATAAAATAAAATGAAAAAAAAGAAAAGAAAAGGGAAGATTTTTCTTCTATCTAATCAAATTATTCTAATTCAAAATCGATGTAATCAAATGAATTATTTAAACGAATGAATGAATAAAAGAAGAAAATAAAAAAAAAAAAAAAAAACGCAAAAAATGTAAATACATTTTAAAAAAAAAAAAAAAAAAAAAAAAAAAGAAAAAAGAAAAAAAATAAATAAAACAACAATTTCATATAAAATATTTTTGGCAAAAAAAATGGCATATAAACAATCTGGCCAAGTTTATATTATATGAATGTTAAGTACAAACACAAACATACACATACACCCATTCATACATATGAACAGAGAACGATAAGAGGAGAGAAGTTCGCAAGGAGCAGAGGTGGTGATAAGAGAAGAGAAATTCGCAGCGAGCAGAGGTGGTGATAAGAGGAGAGAAATTCGCAGGGAGCAGAGGTGGTGATAAGAGGAGAGAAGTTCGCAGGGAGCAGAGATGATGATAAGAGGTGATAAAACGAGGATGAAATAGTTTGGAAAGTAATTGAAAAGACGACGTAAAGTTGTTTTTAAGCTTTTTCAAAAAAAAAAAAAAAAAGAAGAATGATTTCATATGAAATAAAAGAAAGATTGAAAGAAGTATAGATGATATCTATACAAAAAAAAAAAAAAAAAAAAGAAGAAAAAAAAGAAAGGAAAAATCCATATATTGATTGTGTAGGAGTCGGATAAATGGCCAAGGCTTATATATGACATGGATTAAAGAGTTAACGAAGCTTCGCTAAGCCTTTTACTATTCCTTCTTTTGGCTGGTTTTCTGAAAAAAGGAAAAGAAGAAAAACCAGCAAAACGTCTAGTCCAGTTTATTTTAGAAAAAAAAAAAAAAAAAATTAGCCAAAAAACTCTTTTCGATTTAAAATTTTAATTAATTCCTAATTATTTATGATTCATTAATACATATTAATAATTAATTAAGTTTTTCAATCTAAAAAAAAAAAAAAATTTATTGGTAAAATTATTTGATCGTAGCAAAATAAATTTGTATAAGCACAACAGGAATAATAAATGTATACCTAATTAATTCATTGTTAATTAGAAAGCAAGATAATGGTAATTTTGAATTCATAACATATTGAATATAGAATACATATCTAATTAAATTTCGATGCTAATTAGAAAACGACAAAGAATAAATATCAGGTAATTTTTTGAACTACTTTACTACTGTAATACTTATGAGAGATGTTCAACGTAATACTGTAATACAATATTACGATGTCATCATACTGTAATATCGTAATATTGCTCAACTTAATTCCAAAATAACAAAATACAGTATAGTATTCAGTTAGAGTTAATTCTATAAATAATCCAAAAATATTTTGCAGAACAAATCGAAAGTATTTATAACGTATATTTTCGAGAAAAGAGCATGAACAAATCAAATTCTGAATTCGGAAAAAGAAGAAGAAAGAAGAAAGAAGAAGGAAAAACAGGTGTGTAATGTCTGCAAGAAATTTAGCTTACTTTTGTCACAAATCAAATGCAAAAATATATTTTTTAGCAAATAAATAAATATATTTATCTATAATTTTTTTAAATTTAATATTCCAAAATTATTTCGCAATTTTTAAATTTAATATTCGCTTCTTATAGTAATTCTTTTGTTAAATGTTGAATAACAATGATAAAATAATTATAATCAATAAACTGATAATAATAGCAATAATACTATTGTTCGAGAAATTTAATAAAAAAAAAAAATGATGATTGAATATTATATCTGCTAAGCATTCAATTTATTTTTAACACTTGTTTGAAAATAAATTTGAAAATCTTAATTTATTTAAATCTATAACGATCGATTTGATTTTTAAATAATGATTTTTTGGCAAATGAATATTAAATTTGAGTTGGTAAATTTTTAAAAAAGCAAAAATTTTAAATCCTATACATACGATACATAGATCGTATAGAAAATGACATAAAGTAAAATAAAATGGTTTTTCTTGTTTTTATAAATTTTTTTTCAACGTTTTTTTGTTTGTTTGCTGCTTCTTCTTCTTCTTCTTCTTCTTCGTTAATCATTATCATTTTAAAATAATATATTAGAAAAAAGAAAAAAAACACCTGACGAATACTTAAAATTTCCGATTAACACTCGAGTTTTTAATTCAATTTGCCGAATAATAATAATATTATTATTATTATTATAGATACGATATTTACCATAATCTAACGAATACTAAGACAAATCTGGTAATTTTGGGGCAACAAAGATTGCGGAGATTACTATACAAACCGAATAATGATAGTACGATATCTACCATAATCTAATGAATACTAAGACGAGTATGGTAATTTTGGTATCAACGACTGCAGAGATTACAATAAAAATAGTAAAAAAAAAAAAAATATTTTTTGTTTTGTTTTTTTTTTGTTTTTGTTTTTTTTCAATAAGCTAGAAATAGTGCAGGAAAAGGGATAGAAGAAGAAAAAAAATGAGATGGACAATGGGAGAAAAGAAAGGAAGAGAGAGAGAGAGAGAGGGAGGGAGGAATCATTGGAGAAAAAAATGCGCACAAATAATAGTTGGTGATGAAAAGTGAAGTATAATTTGAACAGCTGCCAGTGCATAGGAATGAAAAAAAACGAGGGAAGAGAATGATAATGAGGAGAGAAAGGAATACGCGGTGAAGCGGGCGAGCGGGGGGAGGGAGGCGGGGGATGGTAATATCTATGGATTTGGAGACTAAACTGGCCTTAGGCTGAATAGTTCTAGCTAGCCAAGTCTATATGCTAATGATAGGAGCCATTTGATCATCTCTGCTAAGCGAATGAATGAATGAATGAATGAACGAATTAATCGTTCATTCATTCATTCATTCATTCCATTCCATTCATTCATTCATTCATTCATTCATTCATTCATTCATTCCTTCATTCATACTTTTTTGGAAAAAAAAATAATATGAGAATAATAATTATTTTGAATGGAATGGAATGAATGAATGAATGAATGAACGAATTAATGAATGAATGAATGAATGAAAATGAACAATGAATTCAAAGAGTTTTTCTCCTTCCATTCCTGAATTTAAGAAGCATTTTACATTTGTTCACAATAAAACTTCAAATTTCAATTTAAATAATCAATATTTCCCTTCAACTTTTTTTCTTTTCTTTTTTAAAACAATTTTATCATTTTATAATTAAAAGGATGCATTTGTATAAATTAATAAATACGTTTATTAATGAATTTATAATTTAAATAAATGGAATTGAAAGAATTTTTAAAATAAATCAAATTGTATAAAACTATATAAAATTAAATTTAATTCTTTGTAATGAAAAGAATGAAAGTTCTTTTTTGCATGAAATATTTGCTGATAATAATTAAATAATACGAAAGTACGAGTGATAAGATAAGAATGAAGAATAATGAAATTGTTAGTTAATAGTTAAATCATAGTTTTTTTTCTTTTTTAGATATTAGTTAAATTATCAGTAATTGCAATTAGGATGAATAATTCAATTTTTTTTCGAAATATTTTTATCATTCATTTATTTTGTGAAATTTAAGAAATTCAAAAATCAACTGCTATATAAATTAATAGTTTAGAAGAATTAATGTGTAATATATGCAATGGAAAAAAGATGAAATGATGAAGGTAAAAGAAGTGGAAATTTGACGAATTTAGAATAAATAAATAATATTTGTATAAAATAAACAAATTAAATTAAACTAATTAATTAATGGAATTTTTGAAATCTAAGCCTAAATGATATTTTGGTAATATAACTTCCCAACCATAAATATTTCAAAAGTTCAAATTAATCTCTTTCTATTTATATGTATATCTATCTATATATATATGCACTTTTATGGTATTCGGTCTTATATAAATCTTTTTGAAAAAAATATCTGAAATAAACAAAAAGTACAAATTACTCCAATTATCTGACGATGATTTACAAAATTTCAATTTTTTTTTCTTTTTTTTTTGCAGCTGAAGAAGTAGTGATTGCAAAAACTGCAGAAGTAGTAGTAGTGATAAGTAAACATCAGTAATGATTTGCAGAAATAGTATTAATCGCAGTAAATTTGTTATTGCAGCTGCAAAACTAGTAGTAGTAGTAGTGATAATAGCAAACTGACTGTTATATGTGCAGTATTTAATAGCTATAACAATAAGCAATAAATTTTCATGTAAATAAAAGAATGAATATTTCTAGAGAAATAGTAAGTAATAAATTTAACAAAAAAAGGAAGAAAAATTATTGAGAGAGAATGAATGTGGAAAAATTCAATAAAGATACGATAAATGCCTTAAAATATCATGAAATTCTAGCAGCCTGATTGATTAGAATCCCATTAGGATAATTAACATAGTTCAAAATTAATATTTAAAATGTAATATGTTTTATTTATGTATTTTGAAAAGCGAGAAATTCTTGTTTAATCTTAAAAAAGCGGAGGGAGAGAGAGAAAGAGAAAGAAAAAAAGAAAGAAAGAAAGAAAGAAAGGAGATTTTTAGGTAAAGAAAATTAGAAAATTGTTTATTAAAATCTACAAAATTAAATCATATGCTTTTTACAATTTTTAATTATAATCATTTCAACTGGCTAAATAACAAAAAAGCCAAAGTTCTAAAATGCTTTAATGATAAGATTCGTTTTTTTTTTTTTGTTTCCACTTACAATGATTCATTAGATTCCGGAAACAATGACTCATTAAATTCCGGAAATTCTCCGAGACTTTGTGAATCAAGCTATGAAACCGGAAACCGGATGCGATGTGTACTAAATCCTAAAATGTAAATGTTTGAATAGAATTTGCAACAATCGAATTTTTTCTTTTTTTTTTTTTTACATGGCTGTAAGAAATTCTAGTAATAATTAATAATCATTTTTAATAATAATTAAATTTTCCAGCAATAATTAATATTTAACAATCGCAAAATTTTCCATTCATAATTTTACATTCCAAATGTTAAACTTTGTCATTCCAACAATGATAAGATTAGCTCTTGATTTCTTGCATGATAAACAATAATGAATTCAGGAATCAAAATAAGTAAGTTAGAAGAATGCTAAAAATTTTCAATGAAATATTCCAGGAAATCAAAAAAAGAAAAAACTAAAAAACAAAAAGAAAGAAAGAAAACAAATATAATAATTACATTTTAAAAAAAATTAAAAATTGCAACTTTCTGAAATAAGCACAAATTTTTTGAGAATAATATTTTCCCCAACAAATTTACGGATAATATTTCCGAAAAAAAAAAAAAGTTTTTTTCAAAAAAAAAGAAAAAAAAGTGAGGGAAAAGTATAAAAATTCAATTTGTTAAATATAAGATTGCAAAAAACAAATTATTTACTACAATATTAAAAATTAAATCGAGTAATGAATTTGCTTCTATAAAACTTAATAATTCATTTTTCTTAACAAACGACAACTGTTAATAGCAATCCTTAAATTTCTCATTATTTTTTAATTTTTTTTTTTTTTCTAATGGAAGAAGCAAATTTTACAAAACGATGAAAAAAAAATTATTTCTTTTTTATAAAAAATAAAAAGAAAATAAAGATAAAAGAAAATTTTTTGATAAAGAAGAAAATATTATTTACTTGATGGAATTGCAAATTTTTCCTTTTTTTTTTCCGGAAAAGAATAAATCACACAATTATGAATTAGACTTAACGGATAATATCATCAGATGTTGTATTAACAAAAAAAATAAGCATAAATAAATAAAATGTTTATTTTCTAATTTTAAGATGAATAAAATGAATTAATAAAAGATTAAATTTTGTTCATTTTTTCTAGTTACAAATAATATATTCAAGCAAATTTATGTGAGATGACAATTGTCACCAAAAGTTATATAACTATAGAAAAATGGAAGGATTCAATAAAAAAAGAAAAAAAAAAAGTGATGAAAATGGGACAAACGGTTAACAATAGTACGGTGTACTACTTCGGCGATCATTGTACCCAAAAATATTTCAAATTTTCGGAAAGGTTTTTTTTTTTTGAGAGAGAGAGAGAGAGAGAAAGATTAAATAGGGAAATTGCAAATCAAATAGGAAGAGAATGGTAACATTTCTAAAATAATTTTGACCTATTTGTTATTAAAATTTGGTAAACAGATTTGATATATTAAATAGATTTTGTGGTATTATGATTATTATTATAACTATTACTTTAATATAATCTATGGATATTATCTCAGGAACAATATATAACAACAAAATAATTAATAAAAATTAATAATTAACGATAATTATACTAATAAATAATAATTATTAATTATCAATCAAATGTTATTAATAATTTAATAATGGACTATTGATAATAACGAATAATTAATAATAATAATTAATGACAATAATCATAATAATAATGGCAATGATATTAGTCTATATAAATAAAAATATAAAATGTTCTTTATTACCGATCTTAAATCTCTGAAAGTTCTTCATCGATTTGAAACTTTTCAACGACGTTGCATTGAAATAGGCGTGTGTTCTTATATAAATATATCTATTTATTGATTCTTTACCTGTCAAATTGTCATACCTATGAACAGGTAAAAAAAATAGGTATATCTCTATAAATAATAATAATAATAATGAAAAATTGTCCCGATGGAAAAAGTAACGAAGTAAAAATAAAGCAAATCTTTTCTTCTTTTCACTAATGTAATATCATATTTGATAAAAAGTTAGAATTCGAATATTTCATTTTCAATTAATGGAAATCGACAAAAAAGAAAAAAAAAAACTTTCATTTGAAAGCTTATGAAGCAATGGTAATAATAGATTTATATCTATCAAATTCCAGGAAAATAAAATGATTAATTATTTTGATATAAATGAAATTTTTCTTAATATTGACATTTTCAAATTTTTTACTAAATTTCCATTCAACAAGAAAAGAATTATCAAAAAAAAAAAAAAAAAAATGGGAGGAATGAGACGGAAAAGAAGGAAAATGATGAATTTTGAACGAAACAATTTCAGCAGCAAATTGGGTTCATTATCAATAAACTGATAATAGTAAGAACGATATCGACCTGATAATCGTTAAACTATATGCATTGATAATGATTTTAAAAAAAAAAGAGAAAAATTAATTAAATTAACACAAGTAATATTTCAATTGCTGTACGATTTGGATAAATATGATAAACGAACGGCAAAAAAAAAAAAAAAAAAGAAAAAGATTTAAAAAAAAAAAAGACAATGAAATTATCAGTAATCAGAGCATTTTTTGTATCCATAGTAACTATAAATCGTTCGTAATATAATTATCGGACATTTATTTTATTTCTAGTCGTTTCATTTCTTAACTCTCTCTTTTTTCTATTTTTCGAAATAATCAGAAATAAATTAGTAAAAATCAAATATGCGCAATGATTTCTTTGTAATCAGAAATGAATTAATGGAAATAAAATTTACAAGTAATTGATTTGTTGCAATTGAAGAAGATATGTTATGCAATAGCATATCAGCTTATAAAAGCTAAAATGAGACTAGATAAATTCTTACTAGTTTGTAAATAAAAATGTGTTTGTTTATGTGATGGGAAATAAATACGAAAGAATCGAACAGAAATACTATAATTATCAGATATTCAATTTAATTATCTAATGCTATAAATAATTTTATCAAAAATGATAAATGATTTGAAGCAAAAAGTCAGAAAATATTGATATTATCAGAAAAAGAGATTATATCAGAAAATAAGAAAAAAAATGATAAAGAGAAAAAGTGATAAATATAGGAAGAGGTACAAATTTGTATTAACGAGTAAATTGGGACAGAAATCTTCTACACGATAAATAAACTTGACCAATAGGATTAATAAGGCCAAGGCCTAATTTGATGCAATCTCTCTCTAATATTACCCATTTTAAACAATTTCAAAGTTTTTAACAAAATTTAACAAAATTCTCTTCTAAAAATCTCATGTTTCCATGAATTAGACTACAATAAATTACAAATAATGAATTCAATCTAGAGGTAAGATAGATTGAAAAAATGTTAATTTTATGGTTTTCATCAGAGAGAACTGAATATTTAGGAAAAAATGTACTGTACTGATAATTGGAAAAAATAAACCGTACTGATAATCTGATTTGATTTTTTTTTTTTTTGACAATTGAAGAACGAATTATTGAGGATAATTATTAATTGATCGTATCGTGCATAGATAAATTAAACCATGAACTCTTTTTTCCAATTGCTGTATTACTAATAATTAAATTGAAATATAAAATCATTGATTAAATTGTGGTTTTTCAAATTTTCTAGAAAATTAATCAATGAAAGAAGGAATGAAGCCAAATTTAAATTTCGATAAAATTTGATGAAATATTAGAATTTAGTAACTCATTTTCTATTATCCTTCCTATATTTTTCTCTAGTAATCGATCAAAAATTTCATTATAATATCGTTTGAAATGTTCAGCTAATCTAAATGACTTGAAATTTGTTGAAGTTCTATAATTTTTTAAGAGAAATATTTGAGTTTTTCTTTTTTCTAAAATAAATTTGGTTAATTATTTTTAAAGAAATTGGATTGAATTGATAATTCCTAATAAATTACTTATTCCAACAATTCATTATTTTGATTGTTTACAGAAAGATGAATGACAGAAATATATATTTTAATATATATTTTAATACAAATAATGATATCATAAATAATAATTCATTCCAAACATTTCTACTTCGTTATCATCCATGTTACTACTTAACAGTTTTGAAACGTTTTAATAACTTTTGAAGTGATAAATTGATAATAATATCATATCAATTATGATAATGAGAAGAATTCCTGAAAAAGGAAAATTTGAAAGAAAAAATAAATGAATAATAAGAAAGAAGCATTAATTCCAAAAAAGCATCATCAATATGCAATTCTCAGTTATATGCAACACTTTTTTTTTTTTTTTAGTAAAAATATAGATAATTTCCTTATTTTATTTTCGTTTTATGGAAATTTTTAAAGTTAAAATGCACAAAATATAGATGTCAAGAAAGAAATTTTTCTTTTTTTTGAATGAATAATTGAACGTTTACTTCAATAAAAAAAAAAAAAAAAAAAAGTAATTTTGATTGAAAAAAAAAAAGAAAAAAAAGATTTTTTTCCCATTTTAACAAAGATTGTTCATTCAATATAATGTTCAATTTATTTTAAAAATGAAGTATAACTTTTCGCAAATTTTATTGGCAAATTCATAATGCTCATATTTACTTTCAACAAAGCAAGTTTTTCAACAAATTAAGAAAAAGAACAAAAAAAAAAACAAAGGAAAAATCATTTCAACAGTAAATCTTTTCTGATTAAAAAAAATAAATAAATAAATAAAAATAAAAAAAAATTATTACTGAAGAAAGAAATAGCGATACATAACAAAAAAAAAAAAAGGGAATAAATTTTGTTTCGCTTTTTTAAATAGCAAATATTTTTTTTAAACTTTGAATGACAATTCGAATTGATTATAAAATTAACTGCTGTTTAAAATTATCAATTTTTAATTATTATACATAGGCTCGAGTTCTTTCTTTTTTTTTTTTTTAAAGTCTTAATCAAAAGAAAATTATTTTGTTTATTTTACTTGATCATAGAAATTTATGCATAACGAATTCTTTCCGAAGCATTTTTCACATTTCAATAATTGTGGAAAGTATTTTCCCGATATGTCGTGATGATTAAGAAGGAAAATAACCAAAGGTCATAAATATGGTTTCATCATTCAATTCGTTCAATTCTTAAAGATTCTTGATTTTCAATGATTTTGACAAGATTCAGAAAGCTCTGGCAATTGGATCAGACGACTAAAACTAGTGATCTTAATTATTTTTGGTACAAATTTGGTTTCAAAATGTGTTTTAGAGTTTCTTTTTTGTTCAATAAATTAAAATGTTCATTGTTATACACCACTTTTTGTCGCATATCATCAAGAAATGGTTCATCGTTACGACGTCGTTACGACTTCTAACGGTCAATTTTTTCATCGATATTTTGAGCATCGTTGTTAAGTTTTTTTTTCTTTTTTTTTTCTTCGCCAATTTAATTCAGATACTTAAAAAATCGCAAAATGGTTGAGTTAATGTTGAATTCTTTGACAATTTCTCGTTTAGCTATTAAAAAACTAGTTTCGATAATTCCTCTCAATTCATCATCAATAGCTTCTAAAAATAAAAAAAAAAAAAAAAAAAAAAAAAAAAAAAAAAAAAAAAAAAAAAAAAGAAAACTTGTTTATCTATCTATAACCCTGTTAACTCCTGAGTTATTTTTAAAAAAAAAAAAAAAAAAAGATAGTATAAAAATTTCTCAAAATCCATCCCCAAGAAAGCAATAAAGATAGAAATTTTAAAATTCAAAACAAAATTTCCGACGACTTATCTTTGTAATGTCTTAACCAATAATTTTTAATCAAAAAAAAAAAATAATTTAAACAAAAAATAAGCAAAAAAATTGTTAAAAACTTCATTCATATTGAAATCATTTGTGCTACTTTTATGCCATCACGTTAGGGCTACCATTTAAAAATCATAGAGCAGTTAAGACAACTTTGTACAAAAATCTAAGTTTTTAATAAACATTTAACAATAAAACCAGTTCAAAAACAAACATTCAATTTGTTTTTTCATTTTTCGGATTCTCTTATCCTTCGAAAACAATTTCATTCGTGAATTATACCGTATATATTAGCAAGCAATTTTCGGGCCAAGTAATTGTATTATACATTTGCAAGTAGCTTTTGGGCCAAGTAGGCCTATTGATTTCGCGCATTACTGTTACTATTTTATGATTAAATGATAAAAAAAATCATCCAAATTCACCTACTGTCTAATATCTAATTAGACCAATTAGATGGAAAATATGAAATGAGTAAGAAAACAGAAAATAAGTAATAAGTAATAAAATGTATATAGTCATGTTTGCTTCATAATGGAATTTTATCAATATGAAAATCGGGCAATTACAATTGTATCAATTTAATTACTTTAGATTATTGATAAGTAAAGTTTATTATTTTTCAAAAACTGAAATGAAAATCAATGCATATTTTTGCTAGAATTGGTAAAATAAAATAAAAAAAAATTAAAGAAAATAAAGAGAAATATGATATCAATGATGATGATAATTCAAACAAAAATGAAGTTAATTTAACAAAAATGGTTTTTTTTTCTTTTATTTTTTTTTTAGAATATGCAATTGAGAAAAATATCATTTTTGATTTTTCATTCTTCTAAGTTTTACATCGTTCTTTTATTTTTTCAATTATGCTAATTGTACTTTTGTTGTAAAAAAAAAAAAAAAAAAAAAAAAGTGCCAAAAGTGAAATTAGCTTAAAAATTACGCAATATTTCGGTTATTAACCATATTTTTCGAAAAATTCCCGAAAGAATTAATTTGAAAAAAACCAGATTTAAAAATTTCTATAAGTACGAAGAGTATTAAGAATGGAAAAGAAGTGGAAAAAAAAAACAAAATAATTTCGAGTAAAAAAAAAAAAAAAAGAATTGATCCTTGAAGTTCAAATGTATGAAAAGATACTTGAAAGGCATAAAAATTTTACAGATAAGTGCCAAATTTTATTGCTAAACTAACAAAATTTTATCAGATCTCTCTTTTTTTTTTCTGGTAAAGAAAAAAAAAAAAAAAAGAAATTAAAATTTCCTATTTTCGGTTCTAAATAAATCATAACGTATTCCAAAAAGTAAAATGATACAATTATTAATATCTCAAATCATATATTAGTATTTTTCAAATCGTAATGGTTTTTTTTTTATCGATTGAATTAATTTGATTAGTTCCAAAAAGATTACACCATCTCATCATATTTATTTTTTTATCCGAAAAATATAATGAGATGATTATAATAAAATTAATTCTGTTTTCTTTTTTTTTTTTCTAGAAAAAAAAATGTAAGAGAAAGAAAAACAAATTTAAAATTGAAAAAATTTATTAAAATAATTTATAAGAAAATATGCGAATTGGTTTTCTTGCAAAAATTAATTATTTCTAGCAAGATTAATTAATAGTCAAAAAATATTAATGACGATAATTGCAATTATATTTTTTAACTAAACTATTACTGTGAAAATATGAGTATATTAGAAAAAGATAGGGAGGCTAATTTTTGAAATTCAAATATGCTTATATTTCAAAAAAAAGTTTTTCTTTCATAACTTTTCAAATTTACGCGTCGCTATGGTTATCGCCAAGGTAGCAAATAGCCATAGTAATAGTAATCGTTAGTTATTCGAGCATTAAAAAATAAACTTTTTTTGTCGACAAAAATGAAATAAACTTATCGACGAGTTGTTGGCCTAATTCCAAAAATATTTTCAAGAAAAGTTTTGAAAAGAAATATAATTCTTCAATACAAAGTAAGCTACTTTCTATAATATCGATTTTTGCTCTATATCGCGGGAGAAAAAAAAAAAAAAAAAAAGTTAGTTGAAAAACGAGACATTTGTTTGAACTTTTTTAAACTACTGCATCACCCCTCTTAATACTTTTTTAAAAGACGGAAGGAAGGAAGGAAGGAAGAAATATTTTCTATCCAGTCAAATAATAATTAAATTGATGGAAATTCTAGAAATTTCTGTCGTCAAAAAGTTTTTGCTGATTATTTAAAAATGATGAATATGTATGATGATGAATTAATATATGATTAATAATTTCCGGGCATAAGAAGATAGTTTTAGAGAAATCAAAAATTTTTTAAAATATTTGTTGAATATTTATCTTACAAAAAAATAAATTTGAAAATTTATTTCCAAAAAAATAAAAAATAAAAAATAAAAATAAATTTATTTCGATTAAAATGAATAAAAATGATGGAAAAATTTTCTAAAATTTTACTAAAAAAGATCATTTTTTGTTGAAGTACATAGAATGTCAACAAAATTAAATTAAAAAAAAAAAAAAAAAAAAAAAATGTAAAGGGAAGAAAAAGAAAAATGGACAAAAGAAAAGCAAAAGAAATGATTTGAAATATTGAATAATGCATTAATTAGCGTGTAGAACAGGTTATTCGTTGGAACTTTCAATCACAGGTACCATTGATAAACAGGTTGCCCGTTAAAATTTTCAATCACAAGTACCATTGATAATTTTGATATTTTAAAGTAATTTTATAATTTCTCAATAAATAATCATTTCGAATAATTATTCATGCATTATCATATCAGCATACAATTATTCAGCGTTATATAAAATGGCTGGGGATATATTAGATTTTGTTTTTTTCAAATAATCAACAAAAATAAGTTGAAACAAATTAAAGGACAATTGATGCAGTTAACTTTCGAATTTGAATTGAAGTAGAACTGATAAATCAAAGTTAACTGGACGGTCAAAGTTCAACTGATGAAATATGATGAAGACGGATAAATAGGTTTCATTCAGTAATAACTTATGAATAATCTATAAAAAGTGATTAATCTTTACTACTTGAATCAGTAGCAATTATGAATATGAAATGAGTATTATATTTGTGAATGTGTAAGAATTGATAATACCTTTTAACTGTTAATGATAAATTTTATATTTTTAGTTTATAAATCACTTGTTTGATATATTCATGTTAAAAGATAATTAATTAGCATTAATTATAGTTGAAGAAATAAATGAAGCTTAAATTGATTGAATGATTTAATAAATTTAAATTAAATGATTTAATGAAATGATTATTTACAAAAATGCATGTAAAGCTAAATGAATATTCTAAACTTTCCGAAACAACAATTATCAAAATTTATTTTTAAAGCTTTTTTTTTCTGTCGCATTTTATATTTCTCAAGATTCAAAAATTAATTACCATCAATTTTGCATGTTTTATTTTTATTTCATCTGAATCCATCCCTATCTTTCTTCCTTCCATCTGAATCAATCCCTATCTCTCTCCCTTCCATCTGAATCCATCCCTAGCTTTCTCCCTTCCATCTGAATCCATTCCTATCTTTCTCCTTTCCATTTGAATCCATTCCTATCTTTCTCCCTTCCATCTGAATCCATCCCGTCTTTTTTTCCTCCTTTCGAATCTGATAAAATGATTTATAATCATAATCAAAAATGCAAATTCATTTTAGACAAACCATATTAATGTGTCACATAAATATGCATATCTTTTAATGGATGCAAACAATCGTATATAATTGCGAATGCTATCGTAATCAATCAATTTTTTTCAAAGATCGCAGATCAGTATTATTCGATTAGATTTTAGTTCCATTAAAAATCGATTAAAAATGTACCAACTTTTCATCATTGCTTATCGCTTCAATTTAATTAATCATTAATTAAATAGACTGAAAAGATACAAATACCGAAATTCCCAATCCATCAACATGTCAATTCGTAAAGATTACTGCTAATTAATGCACTTATTGCCTAACATCAAATTTGACTATAAATTAAACGAAATTTTAAAATTTAAAAAATTAAAAACAACTAAAAAAAAAGAAAATATTGATTTAGGAATTTCAAATTGATATGAAAAAATATATATATATATATATGTATAAATAGCTATAGAAGATAAATATTTAAGTGAATTGTAAATAAATTGATCAAATAGGATTTTTCTTTTTTCTTTTTCTCTTTCAGTAATTAATTAAATGTGAGATTAAGAAAGATATAACAAATTAAATTGTAATTGCTTTTTTTTTCCCTCCTTCTTTTCTTTCTCCTTCTCTCTCTCTCTCTCTCCCTCTCTTCTACTGATAATATGGAAATGATCGAGTGATTGAAATCAATCAGGATGAAATTTTGAGAGGAAATAATAGTACATGTATGAGAGAAGAGTGAAGATATCATCATCATCATCAGCTTGCCATGAACAAACAACATTTTTCCACTTTTCACTGCTACACATTCCACTTCAAAAAAGTTTAAATTTTCAACAAAAAAAAAAAGTTTTTTAAAAACCAGTTGCTGTTCGGTTGATGTTATGTTGTTGTTTTTTCGTTTTTTTTTTCCAGAATGAATGAAAAATGAAAGTTCTTTTTCTAAAAGGCGCATTTTGTTTGCTTCGCACTCTTTCAAATGATTTCTGCTCTCTTATCAATAAAATAACTTTTTTTTGTGAAACTGATAATTTCATTTTTTTCTTTTTCTTTTTTTAAACAAATTTATAAAAATTATTCCTTTTGGATAGAAAAAGCATAGATAAAGATTAATGCGAATGGGCAATTTGGTGATCTAACAATCATCATCATCATCATCATCGTCATAATCATTATTTTTCTTATCAAATTCAATTTCAGAAATAAAGAGAGAAAGAGAGAGGGGAAAAAAGACAATAAACAGAATGTTAAAGGAAAAGAATGACATTAAAGATAAAAGAAAAATGACTAAAAATATGACTGATATATTGATCTTTAGGAATAGACCAGATTTAAAATGATTAAAAATGCGATAAAAAAAAAAAAAAAAAAAAAAAGAGCGACGAAAATTGGATTCATTGAAGTTTAGACAAAATTAATTTGGTTTATTTCCTTCGTCTTCATCTTTTTCTTCTTCAATCTAATAAAAATGAAAGAAACAAGGTAAAATTCGCAAATAGAACGATTTCTCGGCAACTTTTTTTTTTCTTTCTTTTTTTACTTCAAAAGAAATCATTCCAATCTGTAACCAAAATTTACTCATATTGCACTCAACATGAACTAAATCTGCATTTTTTTCGTTTTTTTTTTTTGCATGTCACGTGGTAATAATGCTCAAGTTTCATATTTCATTCATCCCTTATGAAAAATTTTTTGATAACAAAGTGACACTTTTCATCAATGCAATATATCATTTGTTAAAATAAAATTTCAACTTTTTTTATCATTGATCGTTCTTTTTTTTTCTTCTCCTTCTTTTAAAGAAGGTCAAAAAACAAAATGATAATGTTTGGTCGATGAAATCATCAAAATTGATACACTTCTTTATCGAATTTTTTCATTTTTCTATATGAAAAATTTTTGCGATTTTACTCCGGAAAAATAATTCGTAATTCAATCATATAAAAATTGTTTACATAAAGCAGATTTGATTCACATCATCCATATTTATTCCTTTTTTTTTTTTTTTTTTAACCAATTATTTCTATCTTTTTCCTTTTCTGTTTCTTTTTTCATTCAACATTTATTATGCCATTTATTTTAAAAAAAGAATAAAAATTAAAAATCCAATCAATAAAGAATGGAAAAATCGATAATTCAATTAAATTCCATA
This sequence comes from Onchocerca volvulus, assembly GCA_000499405.2. NCBI lineage: Eukaryota > Metazoa > Nematoda > Chromadorea > Rhabditida > Onchocercidae > Onchocerca > Onchocerca volvulus. The sequence goes on along the minus strand of HG738137.1, from coordinate 16,880,389 downwards.
AACTTATTTGAGCCAAAGATAGGGAAAAAAAAATTATTGCAATTATTTAATTTCGATATATTTTGATGTTAATCAATCGCAAAAAAAAAAAAAGAAAATTATAATGACGAAACGATCTATTGAAAAAATTTCTGAAGACGAAATTCTATGATTACAAACAAAAATTTCTAATTAAAAAAAAAAACTAATTTAAAAAATAAAAATCAATTTCCGAAGGTGAAATTTTTACGATTAAATTTTAAAACTAACTTCTTTTTCGTCGTTTTCTGATTTTATTGTTGTAGCATGCATCGATGGTGGTGGCATTGATATTTTTGAATCATTTTTGATTGGGAATGATGAAATTTGTTCAATTGTTGCTTCTTCTCTTCGTTTTCTTTGATAATGGCGTCGTTTCATCGAACTTTTGGTACTTTCCACATTATTACTATCTGTTGTTGCAATTATCATATCATTTTCTGATATCGATTGATTAACACCACGAAACTTATCCATACGTGTATGATGAGCATTAATTGACGTTGATAAGTTATGCTCATTATCACTCATTTAAGGAATATGATTAGTTACGCGTTTATTCTTATCTGCAAAATGAAAAAAATTCCTTTTTAAAACAATTTTTTTCAATCAAAAAATTAGCGTAATATCACAAAAAAAGAAAAAAAAAACGATTGATAATTTTTCAACTTCAACAAATAACATAAACATAAAAACGAATTATTATCAATCATCAAATATGCTGGTCAAGTACAAGTAATGTCAATGCAAATTCATTTTTCTTTTTGAAAATTTAATTGATAAATTTTGACCTTATGCTGACTTTTTCCTGTAATTTCATATATTTTTTGCTATTAATTGCAATGCTACAAATAAAATATTTCAAATTGAAAATGAGGTAGAAAAAATTTGCGTATTTTTTAGAAATTGGAATAGAAAAATTGGAATAGGATGAATTGAAAATGCTTTTCAGAAAGATTTTAATTTTTTGTTAAAGTGTAATTAAATTTTCTTGATATGGAAACATATTCTCATATAAATTGATTTTGACTATTTATAATATAAACTTTGACCTTTTCTGTTTTCACAACTTTTATCGATTGATAAAAACAGCAGTTCAAAGACTCTAATACTAACTAGTTCCTGGATAAATACTAGTTATTAGGAACAATTCCGGATAAGCATCAAAGAGATTTTGCACTATTGATGAGTTGTTAAGATAGAACAGGAGAGAGCGGGAGAGGCGGGAAAGAGGAAAGAGGATATCCCCGCATTTTGTATTCATCGCGGAATATCCCCACATTCTATGCTCATCGCGGAATATCTCCGCATTCTATACTCATCGCGGAATATTCCCGCACTCTATGCTCATCGAGGAATATCCCCGTATTTTATGTTTATCGCGGTAAATACTAACATTATGAAAAATTCATAAAAACTTTTGGCATGAATACAAGTGGAAAATAGCTAGCTATTCATCGCACATTCTTCGCTTCAATTCCGTTGGCAAAAAAAGTTTCTCGACCGATGAAAAGATACAAAGAAAAGAGGACGACCAATATGACGCGGTCGTCAGAGGGCAAAAACGTTGTGGTGACACACACATACACACATACACACACAACATACACACATACCAACATACACACATACGCACATACAACATACATACATACAATATTATTGTTGGTTACTCGATGTGAAATATTATTGGAAGAGTGTAATGGATGATGATAGGACAGAGAAAGAAAGGAAAAAATGATGAAAAAATTCGATTTTTTTTTTTTTTTTTTTTAGCGTTTGTCCAAAAGAAGGGAGAAAATAGCTTAGAAACAAAAAAAAAAAAGTTCGATTGTGATAATGTGACAATGGTGACATGACATTTATGCAGCGTTTGATAAATGTAAACATTGCTTTGTTGTCACCAGGATTAGGCAAAATTCTTTCAATCATTTCAAACAAATAAACAGATTATGATAATGCTAATAATGATGATAATGATGATAATGACTAGGCCAAGACTTTCATATGTTGCTAAGTGATGATAAAGCCTAAGGCTCTCATACGTTACAGATTAGAATGATGATTACAATAATCAGTAGTAATGATAAATAAAGCCAAGAATTTTCATATTTTGTAAATTAGAACTTATTGTTAGTAAAATATAATAATTGGTTATGAATTGAATAATTAAAACACAATATCGATTCAATAAATTAGTTAAAAGCTTGGAAGAGTGGTTTAAAATGCATTAATTAGCATGAGAGAAAATATTATCTAAGATAAAATGGCTCAAATGTGCCATCCATTTCATCTCTTTCTGCATTAATGCTAATGATGGTAAGAAAATTTTAGAACGATTTAAATTTAGAAAATCGATTGACTAGGGATAGTAGCATTGTGAAAAAAGAAATTCATCAAATTGTGAAATGGAACATTTGTTCGATAATGCAATACTGATATCGATTGACTTCATTAAATGCAAAATGTAAAATGCTTTTTTCCATAATTTAAAATTGCCTTTTATTTTCTGGCCAAATAAGAATTTTTGATATTTTCGCATATTTGGATGAATTATTCAACGGGAATTATAAGATCATATAAGATATGAAATTATAAGATCATATAAGATTATCAGATATGAGATCGTATTAAAATAGGAGAATATTCGATTCTAATTTAAATTGCTAATTTGTACTATTTAATTTTAATCTATGGTCATATGAGAGTTGATTTTTTTTTCAATGCTTATTTAAAATTTCCGAAACTTATGTCAACGCTATATGCATATAACAGCTTTAAGCAATAATCATTAAAGTTCCATTATTTAGCCAAAAATTTTTTTATTTAAAGATCAAAGATCATGCGATATTTATTTGGAAAATGAATGGATATGGATGGATTGATGGATGGATGGATGATTATGAATATATCGTCAATTTAAGCTAGCATTATTGACAGATTCATGGACGGATGAATTATTTTATGGAACCTTTTTTGATCTAATATGAAAATTTCTCAATAAAGCAAATATTTGATTGGATGTGTCATTTGGTACTAATCGATCAATATCATTTCCTCTTTTAAATTAAATGCAAACTGGAAAGGAACTAATAAAGTTATTTTGAACAAAAATTCAAACTTGCTTTATTTCAGAATATCCTCTATTAGTATTTTTCATTTGGATTGAAAGTGGCAATAAATTGAATATGCAATAAGCCTTATTTTTAATAATGCTCCAGTTATCATTATTTGAATAGATGTATTCATCAACTTACGAAAATCGCAACAATTCAAATTGGTACATTATGAAATTTTGTCAAAATAATCGATTGAAAGAAAGAATAAAGATGGAAAAATCTCTTATATGAGAATAAAAAGAGAAGAAAAAACAGAAAGAATTAGTTTATGAAGGGGAAAAAAAAAAGAGAAACTTATCAACTGATAATAATATCTAAAAAAAAAAAAAAAAGAAAAGGAAAAAAATTGAATAATGAAATATGATTAATATATCATCACATTACTTTAAACATCTCTCGAACAATTCAGATGTTAATTATCATTGATTATCATATTTTTATTATTGCTATGCTTAAATAATTTGGTTTATCCATCTTAGCATTAATTAAATTAACTTGAAGAACAGATGATCAAATATTGTTATCACCTTGATTGTAGTGATAAATGTCCAAATTTGTTATCAATTGATTTCAAGCTCCTCGCCCCTCTTATTCCTTTTTGTCAACTGTAATTAGATGAAAAATGAAAAATGATAAATGAGTGAGAAATACATAACAAAAATGAGGGATTCGTAGTCGCTGTCATTCTTGTTATTGTCACCATCATTGTCATCATCATCATCATCATCATCGTCGTCGTCATCATCGTTATTACTGTCATCATCATTTGACACGGACGATTTTGTCATTAACATTATGGCTTAGAATTTTTGTCGATTGCTTCTGTTGCTGCCGCCTTGTTTGCTATCATCAAAGATCGATATGAGATGAATGTTTGAAGAGGCAAATTAAATTTCAATTCAAACATCCCAAAAAAAACAATTACAAACTGAAGTACACACATAGACACATACACAGACACACACACACACACAGACACACACACACACACACGCATGCACAGAAACTACATCCACACACATATACACATGTGTATACATATAAGGTGTAGTGCACTCTTAACTAGCACACACACACACACACACACACGCACACACACACATACACATTGTTAAATCTCGTGAAATAAACAAAGGTGAAAAGTTTGAAAAGATAAAATAAACTTGATCGGGATAAGGAAGTTGAAGCGTGATATTCGTGATGTCACATCATGTCATGTCATAGTTAAGCTTCATTCCTAGCTTCCTTCCATCCATTCCGCTTTTAAAAACAATTAAAGAACAAGTTTTCCTCTCATACATCCTCTCCATCATCGTCATTATACACGACCCATCCATCCCATTCCATTAGTATATCAAATTTCTGAGTGCAATATACAGTTTGTTAACTTCCTTTTACCTTTCTTCTTTCTCTTACCCTCCCTCTCTCTCTCTTTCTCTTTTTCTTTATTCCTCTCTCTCTCTCTCTTCCTATTCATTCCTTTCATTTAATTTTTTCGAAAATCCTCAATAAATTTGGAAATAGATGATAAGAAGAATGATCTCATAGCAGTACCGGTTACGAATAGTTGCATTAGCATGAAATCGATTGGGATGGTAATACGGGATTGGTGTCAATTGTGGAGGATATAATATAGCATGGTACCGATTATAAATGGTAATGGTAATACAGCATGGTGCCGATTACGGATGGTAACATAATATGGTGCCGGTTGCAAATAAGCAATAATACAATGACATATACAATCAAAGGAACGATAAATATTACAAAATTATACTTGCAACATATTTATATTAAATGATAAAATGAGGTAAGCATAAAGGAATAGAGCAAAAAAATGAAATGATTAACAGAAATTAACAATAATGGAATAATTTGACTGAAAAACAGAATATGATGATGCATAATTATGAATAACTATTTGATGCAATGCCATCAATGATAAACTATAATTGGATGAAAAGTAGCAATTAATAAAATGAATATGCTTAGCATATATCAAATTAAATTTTAAATATTAATTTGAGAATCATTTTCTTAGTTGCAATTATTTTTCCAAAATTTTCTAAACAATAATCTTTTTTTTTTTTTTTTTTTCTTAGATTATAAAGACTAATAAAATAAAAAATTAGGAATGTATAATAATGAATATTCATAATTAGAATATCATGATTTAGGAATCATAACATTATAATTACCACAATTTATTGGAATATCATAATTTGTAAGCCTAAAACCACATCGCTATTATGAAGACACGAATTACATCGTATGGATTCACATATCCTTTTTTTTTTTGCTTCGTAAAATTGTCTACAAAGCTACAATTTTATGGGATGTTAAGAAACATAAGGAATCATTAAATATGCGTTAAGTAAAGAAATAAATAAATGATTATTCATTAACATTGCCCCTGATAATCTATGAAAATAAAGATGTAAGTGTTCACTGTGATTTTTGAGACAATATTGTAAGTTTTTCATCGATTCATTTGAAAATTTGAAACAACGTTGCATTTGAATAGGCGCGTGTTTTCATATAGTGGCAGATAAAAGTAAGTGATCGAACTAAATCTATTGACGAAGTTTATCGCCAGAAGGATGGACATGTTTACCGCCAAAGGAATAAACCTGCCAAAAGGATGAACATGTTTACTGCCAAAAGGACAAAAATGTTTACCGCCAAAACGCTCCAATTTACAGATAAACAAAGTGAGATCTACCAATCAAGAGGTGACAAAATGAAGATCACGTAAGAAGAAGTAGCTCCCAAAGAATTTAAAAGGACAGAATTTGGAACTAGAGTTCAATCTCAAGTTCGAGTTCTTCACCGATATAGCAATTGCAATAGTCCGGAGTACTGTGGCAACTAATGGCTAGGTCCAGCTAGTTTGAATAAAAAAAATTTTTCGGTGTTCGCTAAAATTTTATCTGTTTTAACCAGTTGAGATTGATTCATTTTTGAAGTGATAAATCGATTTATAGAATGAAAAATCGATTATTTGCAGCATACAAAATTTGTTTATTATCAAGTACACTTATTAATTTAAAGAAGCAATTAATCAAAATGAGGAAAAACAATTATAAATAGAAAAATTGTAAAGAGTAAGTCTGATTAAGTTGAATTGTTGGCCGTTTGTGAGTTGGAAATAAATAATTAATGTTAGTGCAACCGCTCCGATCAATCGATCTTGCAAATTCCAATATGATATGTCACCGATTGAAAAATTGAGATGCATTATTCATCATGTGTCCCCAATTAACATGGGAAATTACCGATAGAAAATGATAAATTAATAAATCATATAAAATGTTCGTTTGCTAAATTCAAGAAAAAAATATTAAAATGACATGGAACGTATGAAGTTAAGTTTATAGCTTGTTGGATGGATTTCTTCTTTTTTTTTTTTTTTGGAATAATTGTAAAAAATGGCTCAATATTAAATCAATTATGTGATGTTGATGGTGTGATATAATTTTTTAGAATAATTTCTATTGATTCAACCTTACTGATTCAATTAGTAGAATCAATAAGCTGATTCAACAACTGCAACATTCATAGTTTCAAGAGCCAGAATTTTGTACTATTTCATGATTTTGCGGATTTTTTTTTTTTTTAATTTTATTAAGTTCAACAGCAAATGTATTGAATCTTATTGATTCAATCGACAACGATCATAGAAAAGCAATATTACTGCTAGTTATTCAATCAATTATTGATCCTAAAATTACCAAATATGTTTTTAAGGTAGAAATGTTTCTGAAACTTTATATATATATCTAAAAAATGTGAATTTCAATATAAAATCTTTTTTTTAATAATATAATAATTGTTGTAGCAAACTGTTGTATCAATTAAACACGCTTAAATTATGTAGAAATGAATGATATGGCATAATACTCTGTTCTTGAAACTTGAGAAATTATGAAATGGAAAAGGTAATATTAGTATTTGTTACTTTGAAGACAGATAAAACAGTTTATTGTCGATAACACTGAAATCAAGCATTCATATCAGGGTGTAAAAATCTATAAAGCTTCTCAAAAAATATATCATATATACGGTGAAGTTCATTTTATTGAATTGATATATTGTAAATATAACCAAACGGTAATGTAGGCTTATTATTCTAGAGCCAAACAAAATTTTGGGAAAATTACCATTATATTTCAAATTTCATTATTATTTAGATTTATTAGAAAAAATATATAAGCTTAATTCCTGACATTTTTGGTTTTGGTAACATTAATCTTCAAGCTAATTGACATTGGAATGATAATGGACAATTTTATTGATAATGATTTCTTTTTTTTTTCTCTGTTTATATGTTTCAATTTAAATTATCAAATGCTTGAAATTATCGTAATTGATAAAGAGTGAGCCTTAAAGAATAAATCTTCCACTGTCAGCTTTTATCATTTTATTATTTCAGCTAACTACCTAGAAGATTATTGTTATCAAAATTAACAAAATCATTAATTCAAATTACATTTTATTCTCTATAAAAGCTAACAATTTCGAAACTTAAAATATGAGGTATCCTGAAATTTGATCGTCTTTTTAGCTATTATGTCGCGCAATCCTTTGATTTAAGATTACAATAATCGGATTTTAAAACAGTTACAACTAACATAACTTAAAAATAAAAGAAAAAAAAGTGAGAAAAAGATAAGAGAATCTTCTTATAAGAACTTAAGTTGTTATTTTAACATTAACGGTATAATTTTCCTGTAGAAAAAAACTGGTCAAATGAATGAAGATATCGTAGAAGATAAAAAAACTATCAAATTCATTTTTCTTATCATTTTTGTGATGTGAGACATATCAGTTGCTCCATTTTTATTTCAAGATAAAAGTTAGAATCGGATTGTTTAACCATTTTCAGCTTTGAAGGAAGGATCGTAATTTGAGATGAATAATTGCTGTCGGAAAATCCGGAAGATGTAATTAGATGTATATAGAAATATCTGAAAGTCAAGTAGTGGGAAAATGTTAACGAAATCAAAGAATAAATTATGATAAACAAGAAACGTTAAAGGTCAATAGCGCTGCGACAAATACTGTAGACAAGAAATGTTAAAGGTAAAGACGCGCGAAAATAGTTTCAAAGGGACCAACAAGCTAATAAACATGCTTACTGCCAAAATGATAGTAAAAAGACAAGCATATTTGCCGCCAAAACGATGAACAAAAAGATAAATATGTTTACCGCCAAAACGCTCCATTTAACAGGTAAACGAAGCGAGGTCGACTAAAGGCAAACGTTGGAGATCCACGAAAGGATTTAAAAGGTTTCGATTTTGAAGCAGAATCAATTTTTCTGCAGCGACCAAGCAGAAGTTCGAAGTTTTCTACACCGACGCAGCGACAGTTCTGTAACGACGCGGATCCTTTGACAACAACAGTTCGACAACCCAGTTCAACACTAGTGACAAAAAAGAGAATATTTCATTGATCATTTTGTCTGGATATTCTCTGATATTGTTTGTTACGCAAAGTTTTTTTATGAGTTAATGAAGCTTTCTCAACAGGATTCGTCTCTGTCATACAAGACATAGAAGACTTTTCCGACATCTATTGCAGCCTAGTCCAGTCACAACAGCAATGAGAAACAATCCTCAATCCAATCAAACCAAAACCAAATTATACAACTCAATTAGATTTTTTTCCCAACACTTATACTGGCACAGCAGTAGCAACAATTTGTTCTTTTATGAGATCTCTACGAGGGACAAAGGAAAGAATAACCCAATAATCCAGATTAGTTTACTTGGGTATTCTCTAATAATTACTGAGTTATTACTTTTGCTTGTCACATAAACGAAGAATCACTCTTCTGTCAATCAGTAGAATTTTTCTTAATAGGATTCACCTCGTCCAAACAACATAATAAAAAGCTTTTTTGACAAATAAATAAATAAATAAATAAATAAATAAATAAATAAATAATATTAAATAATAAGTAATAATAAGATTGCAGTTATTTTGAACTTTTGATTTGGTTCTATAAATTGGCTTTTATCAGGTTTTTTCAGATTGGCCATTATTCGATGATATAATGGATATAAATGATAATCCCTGGAACTTTTGATGGTTTCATTTCGCTTCAAATGTTATTGGTTTAGTAGGATGTGATCATGATTAGAGTCTCAATAATTTAGAATCAAATAAATAAGTAATAGAGCAAATATAATAATTCGGATATTCTAATTAATCAAATTACATTTCTTATTGATCAACATTTTCTGCTATTTAAGCTTTCCAGCAATACTTTTCACTGTTTCATTACCATCTTTTGTCCATCCATCCATTCATTCATTGATATTTGATGACTTTATTGATGTCAATACTTCGTTAACAAATTTCATGTATCTATTGATGCAGTTTCATATTTAATATAAATTCTTTCGCAAATAATGATGTCACCGTTTATCTTATCCTTAATCTACCCTAACAAAATGAATAAATTCCTTCTAACTAATCTAATCATATATCAATTGATTTGATTCTCTTGAATACACTGATTTCAGTAGACTCACCTGCAATTTAATTCAATGCAATTACTAAGTAATTGTTATAGTTTGCCATCAACAAAAATTATAAATACAAATTTGACGGATTAAATTAATATTATACTTTTGTTCATTTTTGCATGATTATTTCAAATGATTTGTAATTTCACAAAATTGCATCTCAAATTGATCAATCTATTTAAATCTTTTTTTGAACTAAACAGATTTATTGGAACGAAAAAATTTTAATTTCTAGAATGTTTATTACATGTCCAATTTGATCTGATAACTTTTTGTTTATCAAAATTGCAAATAATTATTGATTTTCTACGCATAAATTTTGAAAATTTTCTAACAATTTTTCTTTTTTAGTTATGATAACTTAGTCACGTTATTCTAATAAAATTTCATCTTTTATCAACAAAATTCATCTTTAGTTTTATTTACTATAATTACCATTTTTTGCCAATTTATATCTTTATCTAAAACAATTAATGCTTTAAACGTTTACAATTTATTATAACGATGATACTTAATTTCATCGGATATATTCTATTCTTTGCTAAAAAAAATAATTTAGCAATTAATTTCTAAGTAATTCTAAAATTTTCGTTAAATTTATTCTTAATATTGCTTTACAATCATTCACAAAATAGTAACGATTTCATTATTTTCGAAATTATTTAGCCCTCGCCAAGTAAGAATGGCATATTAATCAAATCAGATGTTGACATTTTATTTCATATTATTCAATTATATGAAAATTTTTGATAATGCTAAAATTTAATACAAAATTGGCTAGAAATTTTAAAATTCTTTGTTTAGCAAATAGATAAAAATAAATTTTATAATTTAGTTATATTATCTGCGAATTATTTGAAATTGTTTCATTATTCCATTGTATGGCAAGTTATTTCATTGATAGCAATTTGATATCAATGAAATGTCTGAACAAGTTTTATATAAAATATTATTTATTGCAATTTTCATCATCTTCTAACATCAAAGAATTCTTAGTAAATTTGAAAACGTCAAAGATCCTTCTCTTCTAATATTTTATCATGTTTTATCCAATTGTTAAGCTGGAATCGAATTTAAATTCTTAATTTAATTCTTAATTTAATAATAGTTATTCGACGGATTAACATACATTTAATAGTATAATACATTCTTTGCTGCAATTCCCTCATTCTTTTATAAATGACTTTCGAATGATTAATTGCACTAAGATGCAATTTAAAATTTGTTCAAAAATATTTCAGAAGCGTTTTTCAATTTCTTAAGAGCTAATTAATACCAGACAAAACTAACTTTCGCTACATCTATCAATTCATTCATTGAACCACTCTCTTTACACTGTTGTAAAACTAATTCTTCATCCTTCTTTTGTCTGATTCTGATTTTTTCATTCGTTAAAAATTTATTTCGAAATTCAGTCTGTTGATCCTTTTTACTTCACTGTTTCCTCTCCTTCAACATGCAAAAAAATGATTTCAATATGATTTGTTATCATTTCCTTATCATTATGAATGTTAGTATGCATAAAATATTTCAAATGATTAACAATTATAAAGTGATCCTTATCAGATGATTTCAAAAATTAGAAAATTGTAGTCTATTTTAATCATTATGTCTAATTATTTTTAATGTGTCTGCAAAATTTTAATCTTTTTTTAATTTGAAAGAAAATTTTAGTCGAATCATTATGGCAATCATTAAGAATATTGATAGTTCTCGATTAATACATAATTATATTTTATCAAATTATATGTTTTATTCTTGTTTTTAAAGTCTAATTTATGTTCTAAAATTTTTAATTGCTTAATACCGAATTTAAATTATCAACAATTTCTCGTTAATTTTATCTTTTATTTGGATTTTTCAAAAATTTTCTACATTAAAAAAAAAACTTTTTTATCAAATAAAAGAATAACTAACTAATCATTTGCATCGTTGCTTAATTCGTTCGATTTTTCGTCAAATCATTTTAATACAAAGTAAAAAAAAAATGTTTCAATCATTTTTTTCAATTTTTCTATTTTTTTTCTTTTTTTTTTTTTTTTTTTTAAACAATTTATTTCAAACTTCCGCTGATTAGCAATGTTTTGTAGTTTGATGTTCTTTCAATCGTTGTTGTTAGTTGAATTTGATTAAGTTCTTTGTTATGTGAATACTTTTGACATGAATAATCAGTATTTATAGTACAACAGCTTGAAAGAGTGCTTACTTCATGAAATTTTGATTGAAATTTTTTTTTTTTTTTTTTTTTTATTTTGCATTATTCGTTTGAAAATGTGCAATTACTTTTTCATTCTTTAAAACAATAATTGCTTAAATCAGAAGATAAAATTAATTAATAACATCTTTTACTTATTCCTTCAATTAATTACGCATTTTAAATTTCTATTATTTCTATTAAAAAATTATGATTTATAGACATTCATTAGACATTTCCTTTATTCTTTTTAAGAAACTTCAAAGACCACTCATTCAAAAAAATATAAATTAGATTGTAATTCTTTTAAATTATATCATTGAATCGTTTTATATTTATTCTATTTAATTATTATTATTATTATTATTATTATTATTATTATTATTATTATTATTATTATTATTATTATTATTATTATTATTATTATTATTATTATTATTAAGCAGCTAGCAATAATTTTCATAAATATTTTTGCGCTTTTTCAATTCAACTTTTTATTAATGGCCATTAGTTATGGTAAGATGTTTCTTTTCAAATATTATTTCTTTCAAAATCAAAATTTAATTTTTCAATCTTTCAATCTATTTATTCTATGATATTTTGCACATTCATTCCTTCATTTCTTGACAGTAATCACAAAATTTTTGCACTAAATAATTCTTTTCTTCCATACTTTCTTGTTGTTTTAGAATTTTCTCGAAAATTTTCCGATTTCGTGTCATCAATAAGTATCATCGATTTTTTTTTTCCATTTTTTTAAAATTAGACTAACAGTGGCATATTTTTTGTCGATAATTACTGCTTTAAAGCATGTTATTTCACTTTACTAATTAATAGTCATTTTACGACTATTAATTAACTCGTTCCTTTAAGAATTTTAACTAATTACTCAAATAGTATTAGTCTGCTACTTCTTTAAAATGTATAAATTTCTTCTAATATTTCTAAGTATCAACTAATAAATTAATTATTTATCAAACAATACTACTTAAAAATAGCCTAACCCAAAAAAATTTCATCATTGTTATAAGTTCTTAAGAAAAAAAGAAAAAGTAGATTGTTTCAATCCTTTTATGATAGCATTAAATTAGAATTATCATTTATCAGTTGCTAATTATTACCTGGCAAACTTTAAATAATCGTTTTAATATTTTTTTACGTTGAAAAAAAAATGATTCAATACTCTGTTTTATATAAAACTATACTTTCTTATCAGTATATTTTTGATAAAAATTTTTTCTTTCATTTTACAGTATAAAATTTGTTAAATATTATTATTGCTATTCCTATTAATGAATCATTCTGAAGAATTTATAAATATGAAAATTGCACTTACTCGTCATAGTGAATAAATAAATGAATCATTTATTTTTTGAAGTATGAAAAAAAAGTTTTTTTTTCTTTTTTTTTTTTTTTGAAATTTCAGTTGCTTGTAAATAATATTTAATGCTTTTTTAAAATCATTTTCTCATCCATATTTTCGTCGATGTTTTTTTTTTTTTGTTTTTTTTTTTGGTTTAATTATTATTAATGATAGAAATGCCAAAAAATGATCTTAGAATAATTATACAAGTGTTATATTTTTGATAATATTCATGATAATATTGATGAAAGTATTTATTATTCATAGTATCTTTAATCATTCAATTAGTTTATAAGTTAGATTAATTTTGAACATTTTTTTTTTTCAAATAATCTCAAATTATTCGAACATTGAAAAATAATTAAATATGAGAAATGATTAGCAGTGGATTTTCTTATTCATCATTTTTTTGACCATTAATTGATACAATGATCATTACATTGATTGTATAATCGATGGGCATTATCATAAATTTCGAAATTTATTTTTCAAATTATCTTCAAATTTGATGCTGTATATTAAATAAAAAATAGTTAGTCTCGAAATATGTGACGATTTGATTTTGTTGATTCTTTTTTCACAGTAACTTAAGAATTCTGATATCTGAAAGATGGAAGAAAGAAATTATTTTAAATAAAAGCAAACAATATTAATTACCTGGAAAGTTTCCTTCTTCAGTATATCTCAATTATCAAAATGAGAAGGAAACAAGCAATCAATACAACATATTTCCAGGATAATACGGGCATAAATATCTTAAATAAAAACTAAAATTTAACCAAAAATTAAAATTTTAACGATCAATATTACATACCTCTTAAACCGTCAATGAAATCATTCAATACTGTTTGAAAACAATTTATATTGCTTCCTTCGTTAGTTCAATTTTTTTATTTCATGTTTAAAAATATTTTATGTTTTATGTTTTTTATTTTATGTTTGAATGTTTTTTTTAAATATATTTTTTCACATTTTATGTTTATGTTTTTTTACCAATTTTTTTATGTTCAAAAAAAAATTTATACTAAAATTGAGCACTATACCAAACAAAAATTACATACAAATTTAACTCAAAAAATTTTTGATAACTTTTAAAGCTTTCGTTTTTTTTTTCTTTTTTTTTTTTTGTGGTCATTTTAAGAAAATTTGTCCAGAAAAGTTTAAGTAGAAATGATTTCTTAAAAGTAAAAAGTCAAAAAGTTGTTATCCAACAGTGCTTACAGAAATTAGCGATTGGTATAGTTGAAAATTGTAAAATGTGACGATTTGCCAAAACTCGAATCGATACGCATGTGTTCGTAAAAGAAAAAGTAAGAGGTGTAAAATTTGTTAGTTTTAATTGACATCAGCTGAATAAATCTTAAGCAAAGCTTTCATTCTTGGACATTTTATTATTATTTGTCTTCCCTTTTTAAAATTTATCAAGATAAGTAAGTTTAATCATCAAGATCACTTTTTATAACTTCACTTATCACATTATAAAAATTCGAGAATCAAATGAAAATAAACGAATACAAATAAGATTAGATAGTAATAGTTATCATAATAATATGATTATTAGAGGCAAATTGATAATAATTATAATAATAACAATAATAATACCTTTTTTTTTTTTGGTAAAATCACACAGTTCGATCAATTGCATATGATAGCGGAAAATAAACAAAAAAACTATTTATGACAGCTAAAAATAAATAGATTAATTAATTAATCAAATAAACTGACTAAAATTTTTCATGCATTAATTATATTTTCAATGATAAAATGTCCCAAATTAACAATAAGCATCAGAAATCATCTTAAAAAAGAAATTATTTGTTCCTCATGTATTCTAAATTTCCTTTTTTTTTTCATTTATTTTACAAATTTAGATATGTATGAATTTAGAGAATTTAATACAGCAAAAATGAGACAAATTCATTGAAAAAGATCAAGTAAGTGAAGAAAATTTAATCTACATAAATAAAAATGTAAATATTCGTTGTTACTTTTGACACAACGTTTCAAGTTCTTCACCGATTGAGTTGAAATTTTGATATAACGTTGCATTCGGATAGATGCGTGTTTTTATATAGATTTACCTACTTTTTTTTTTTTTTTACCTGTTACACCTGTTACCGATAAACATTTTTATTTTTATGTTCAGTTAGTGTTTAAGATGTTTTGCAGTAAATGACAAACTAATTTATGCTTATCAATGCGCTATTTATGATTCGTAAAGAAATTCATATTAATAGTGTACGACTAACACATAATAATGTGAGAATCGATGCCATGCATAAAGGTAAAGAAGGACAAGTTTTGCGCAATCTCAAAAAATATTATTGCTGAGACGATGCTTTTCATCGTGGAATGATGCAAGGTATCCCAGTGAGACTTCATACTCGGTCGGGAAGATGGTAGCACCTGAAATTGGGTGGGCACCTTGCCAGGTTTTTTTTTTTCGTCTTCCGAACTATGATCTTTATAGGGAATACTAGTTCTCTTGATGATGGTCTAGTGGATATGTGCAAGTGCATATAACTGATGTGTCACGTATGTGGTCACGTGAGTACGTGACAGGTGTACGTAGGTGGTGAATACGTGACAGGTGTAAATGTATCCTTGCTAATAATAATAGGTATGCTAGCTAAATTAAATGGAGATTATACGGAATCAAATCAATCTTAAATATGTTATGGTACGGAATCAAATCAATCTTAAATATGTTATGGTAAGATATTTTTTGCGCAATTAGTTGGGTTTGTTTTGATATGTCAAAATACATGTCATATTTTTTTTCTTCTCAGTGGCAGTCTAAATAGTTATCACTTTAATATTGATAAGATTGTATATCAGATATAGCTGTGTTATTAATATTAAAGGGTAAAGTCCATATGTTTCTTTTGATCGGATTATCGATAAGTTACAGAATTTCTAAATTTATTTGTCCTCTTTTTTTTTATCCTCGTAATATCATACATCTAATCTTTTATCCAACAATGTAAAATCCACTTGTAATTTCCACATTTTACGCTATTTTTTTTTTTTTTGCTCGTATTATTGTTATTAATATATTTTTATTATTATTTTTATTATTATTACTATTATTATTACTGCTATTATTATTATTGATATTATTATTATTGTTAATGTTTGATTATTATAATGATGTTATTGGAATGCTGCAAGAAGCAGCGGATGTTTGATAGCGATTGTCGGTATTTTAGTCCTAAAACGAAGAGGGATCACGAGACTTTCGCAACTATATAATAGTCTGATGTCATGCCACGCCACCACGTTGCTACGTCGTGCGATACTCGGAGACGCAGAGGAAGGCAGTGAGGGAGGGAGAGGGAGAGGGAGAGGAACAGAGAGATGTCTCGCCCACCTCTATCGATTCTGTCCGGGAGCCTGAGTGGGTGGTCTCATCAGGTGGCGCGCGCCAACGATATGGGAGAGAGGGGGCGGGGGCGGAGTGGGATTGAATTTTATAGGGCATAGTAGTAGTTTCTCGTATTATTGTTGCCAAGAATATTTCTGCTGCTACTTCTTTCCTCTTCTCTTTGCTTTTTCTTACTTGGGCATTTGCCATGTGTCATTTGCTCGAGACTTACCTGAACATTACCCGCATACTCGAGATTTACCCTATTCACATTTACTCAATATCTACTATCTCGAGATTTACCACCCACATCTGCCCATGTACTTGAAACTTAACTATTTCTATTCGAGACACTTATATCCTATTTTTCTGTATAGTAACAATAGTAATGTATCCCATATACTCGACACTTACCCATTTCTATTTCGGGATTCTTAATCTTATATCGCATTTTCTGCATTAGTAACATAGTAACAGCATTAATATGCCCACATACTCGAGATTTACCCATCTACATTTACCCGAGCACTGCTTATATTCGAGGCTTATCCATCCACATTTATCCATGCTCAAGACTTACCCATTGCTTTTCGAGACACTTTATCTTATATCCTATTTTTCTGCATTAATAACTTAATAATGATGGAATGAGTAATAGTAGTAGTATGAGCAGCTGTTATCGACCGGATGGATGGTTAATTTGATTGAGTCCTTTCCTATCCAAGTAGCGTTTTTGATCATTTCCAGTACGTATGCATGTTCATATCATATTTCAAATCTTTTCCAATTCTGCAAAAATGTCTTCATGATTAATTATATTTCAATTAATGCTATCTAATCATTAAGCTGCTGTTCACTTATTTCCAAATATCGCGGAATTCACTAGATCTCCAATCTTTTTCATTTATTGTAGATAATTTGTATGTTTAGCATGCAGTAAAATTGCAGCATGCTAAATCCCCGTATTCTGCTTTAATAGTGTACCCGGGGTATATTATATGTGGTATGCATGTGCATGCCTGCATTCCTTTGGTGTTACTAATAGTTGCCTGCATATCCAACATATGTATGTACGACCTTGTCTATCTGTCTGCTTGTTTCTACTATAGTGGTTGATTAGTTGGAGGGGTTGAATAATCGATTGAAATTCGTCTGACTATCCTCTTTTTCATTTGCTGAAATTGTTGCTTGAAAGAGTACCATCTTATCTGTTGAGGGAAATGAAATTGCTTTGTTTGATGATGATGGTGTGAAATGTTTTGATCGATGGATGGATCTACCTGTCCTTCCTGTCTACTACTATGTTCTCTTTCTGTTATCCAGATTTTTGTTTTATTATTGCACATTAGCAAAAAGGCTGGTTAGATGGTTGGAAAGGTTGGAACTAAATTTTCGTTTAAATGATGCAGTTTTGGTTGGAACTTTTCTCTTTTTTTTTTATTTTTTACCTCTCCCTCTCTCTTTCTCTCTCCCTCTCTTTCTCTCTCTCTCTCCAACTTTTTGCTTACGTCATATTGGTAGAATTTTATAAGATGGAAATCACTCATTTTATACGATTTCAACGAACTTCATTACAGTATTGAATTCATCGGATGAATTGGAATTTTTTCTTTTTTATATTGTATTTTGACAAAATTAACTTTTATTTTAATAATTGGAAAGAAAAAAATGTATTAATTTAATTTTAATTAATCCCTCAAAATTAAATATTATATTTTCCTAAATCCCATTGTTGTTACACATTTTTCTTCATAACATTTTATCTTCCTAAATGTTAATGCAGTACTTTGACATTTGAATCTTTTTCTTCATTTAAATATATTATTTAAATAGATTGTTTACCTCAGAGAACGAAATATTCCGCGATGTCTATTTCGGATCTGCCAAAATATTCAGTATATTAATATAAGAATGCACTTCCAATAGTTAAAATTTGGTTGAGAAAAGATGTTTTAAATACAAATTGTAGAGTAATTATATTTCACTATTTCGTTTAATTCTTTTTCTTTTCCTCAAATATTTGATGAATGAAACTTTAGCGTCTAGGGTTTTCTTCGTGATATGGACGCTTTTCCCATCAATATCAGATTCGCCACATTTCTGTTAGACATTGACAGAGTAGTTTTACTTAGCGATTATATTTGTTGAAAATTTTAGAATACTATACAGAATACTATAAGCAAGTATGTCATATGTTGTCAAGTGTCACAACTCATTCTACTCAGCTAATCTGTCTTTATTTTGCTATGTCAATTTGAAAACTAAAGTCATTTGCAATGTTTGATAATAGCCACAACTCATCCATTTTTCATTGGATATTAGACATAGAAGTATTAAATTAATTGAAAATTAATTAGCGCATTATTCATTCATTTTTGAAGTATTAAAATTGATATTGTTCAGGTATACACTGCTCTGTGCTCTTTTTTGCCAGTTTCTGATAAAATGTAGCGTTCCTTGAATCTTCATATGTATTTACTGCTTTCGTTTTTAATTTTTAATTTTTGGTCCTTACCATGTTTTTTTTTTCTTTTCTTTGGCGCATATCCAAATTGCAACAGACTGCATGAATTTTTCATTCCTTCCTACGATAGATATTTGGTTTATGTCTCTGAGTGTTGATCTTTTTTTCAAGTATTTGAGTTTTTTTCTCTTTTTTTTCTTTTTTTTTTTTTTTTTTGAAGACCGTATGATTTGTCTCCGCTCTATCTCTTTTCATTTCTCTTTAATTGGTCTCACATTCTATTCGTTTGTTAAAAATATTGCGTTTTGATAATCGATAAGTAATCAGTATGACATGTGTAGTAGAGTTGATAAAAGAGCTGAAATGAAAAGTTGTTTGAATTGACTTTGCGATAAATATTAAGTGATTTATTTCTCCCTATTTCTATGGTTTACTTTTCCAATATTTCGATTCTTTCTGATTGGGATGGATTCAGGTAGAGACAGGAGAAAAGATGATTACCTGTTAACTGATATTAAGTTATGTTTTTAGAGTTCTTAACAATGATAAGAGAAAGAGAAAAGGTTGAGAAGGGAGTGATCTAGATTTCTATTCGACTACATTTATGAGG
The DNA here is from genome assembly GCA_000499405.2 of Onchocerca volvulus. Classification (NCBI taxonomy): domain Eukaryota; kingdom Metazoa; phylum Nematoda; class Chromadorea; order Rhabditida; family Onchocercidae; genus Onchocerca; species Onchocerca volvulus. The sequence goes on along the minus strand of HG738137.1, from coordinate 16,860,724 downwards.
TATAATTACAGCATTTGTGATATTTTATTCGGGATATTATTGGTCTTACTTCATTAATAATGTTAGTTGTCATCCAATGATCACTTGTGACATTAAGTATAGGAAATACGTTTTCTAGAAATTCTTCAATTGGAAACTTATAATAATGTTGAGAGATCAATAAAAGAAGGCAACATATGCTCGGCTATGTTCAAACAGCATACAATTATTAACCACTGACCGTTTTATTATGATACATTTCCACTGTATTCGATCGATATTGTTATTTTTTGTTGACTTTTTCCGACTAGTACCAATTAATTCATTGCAGGTCTTGTACAAAACTGTATTATATCTGCGTTGCGCGTTGTATTTCTTCTATTTTCAATTATTGTCATATTTTCCACACCGAGCAATATCCAAAATAAAGTAGCATTATGGCAATGGCTGAACAACAATGGTCGAATCACTATCCAAGTTCGTGGAATAGTATGCGATCAGGTTGATTTTTTTTCTTTTTCTTTTTTTTTTTTTTCTTTTTTATTGCTGAATTTCACTTTTAAAATAATATTGTGTTCGATTTTTTTTTTTTGTCCCAATTGTTTTTTGATTAGAAATGGCATCCGATTTGCATATATGCTTGAATGGATTACGCGATGACATACAGTATTTCATTGATTTCAATCAATTTTTAAGCTTATATTCAAAATATAATTGCAACTTATCAGTTTAACTTTGAACAACGATTATATTGCTATTACTAGGTTGAAAATTTAGATTGCATATCACTGTAGTATTTTTTCCAGAGCATGCTGTTAGCAATCCAATTATGGTGCAAGGTAATGGTGGTGTTGGTATTGCTGGGTCTATAAGATCTCGAGAAAATTCGCTTTGCACGCAGATGATCGCTAACGTTTTGGGTTCATCTACTGGAAGTTTAAATGCAGCTGATGCAAAATTTGTAAGTCATCCATAACTCATTTGAATATTGTTATTTTCATGTCTCTTTTGGGAATAAAATTGTTTAATTGCAATTGGCATTGATGATCACCGAATCGTTCACTTTCAGATTTTTCATACAAAAATTTCATAATATTTTCGCTTATTTAAGCATATTTTTTCATTCATTCTAAATCATTCCCACCTTTGGAATCTGACAGATCATTAAGATTATCATATTCAATCAATCGATTATATTCAGTGTAATTTATCTTCTACTATTGAAAGTATATATCATATATCAGTCATATTTATAAGCTTTTCAGAAAATTGGTTTTGATTTTATCAGTCGTTAGATTAATTTATATTATTCGTTTATTATTTATTGTCGTATATTGTGGGTAACTTCCCCCATAGTTTTTTCTCGCCTGGTTGGAATTCACTGTAGATAGTCATGGTACTAATAGGAAATTCTCATGATTTTCTCTCAGATGGATATAAATTTTTCAGTATTTTTGGTTCTTGAAAAACGAATAGTTCATAGTAAAGAAAATTATACTTTTTGAGATGAACTTGATTTGAAATAATTCCAAGAGGAAGTTTTGATGACCATTTTCTAAAGGAAATGGAAGATGCTTTATCATGCATATTCTTCTTGATTAAGTTAGATAATAATGACACCTTTGACGGAAAAAATTTTCAAACAAATAATTAAGCATAATTGTGATGAGTTTCGATGTGCCTCGAAATAATTATTTGAAGTGAATATTTCTGAAAATTGCAAGCTTACTTCTTGAAATACTTGAAAGTATTTGTAGATAAATGCTGTAAAACTAGAAGATGGAAAAACGATTGATAGAAATGATGACAAATCACTTAAATCGACCAACGATACATTGGGATCGAACACGTCTACACCGTTTGCGCAGATACCCTATCAACTGCAAGCAGATTCTCTTACTTTGGGTTCTACGCCGGAAATTCAGGTTAGCATTTGAGTTTTTGAAGTTTATTATCAGATTTTAAGTTCGAAGATGAAAATAAGTCATTCTAGTTGTTTCCTTATTTGTTTCTTTCTTGTATTAATTCTCTACTTTAAATTCTACTAATCCATTTTCTGTTTTCGTTTGAAAAATTGCTTCCGGAGTACCATCTTCCATTCAGAGGATTTCAGCTTACCATGTATGATTTTAATATTTCGATAGCATGGTTAGAGAGTTATTTAAATATGGATTCTTGTAAGTCATAGATTTAAGTTAATTTTGTTGTGCTGCAGAATTTGAGATATTGAGATTAAATTTGAGGTATGTTATATTCTTTTTGATTTTTGTCTTATATTTTTAGTTTTGTATTTACAAAGTATTTAGTTAATAAGCATAATTTTAAAAAGAAGTCTTAATACGAAGGGTACCAGTATGGAGATTTAGCATTCTTACTTTTTATTTGACATAAATTATGCGAAAATGTTCGAAGAAACTTAACCAAATTTGGGATTATCATATCTATCTTTTCAGTTAGTACACTTTCGGAAAAATCTGTGCTGAGTTTTTAATTTGCGTTCAAGAAATTTCAGGTATTTATTTTTCCAGTCATGAGATTGTGTGGTTCTTTTGTCTTTTCATGATTGCTTTTTGAAATTGAAGTAAAGGAGAAGAAATAGTTAACTATCATTCATTCATGACGTCCGAAACTTTAATCAACTTCTAACCTCTATAATTTATAATCATTCTATGTAAACAATGTTCACAAATATCTTCGATGCGGCGATATGTGTCCTGTACTAACTTGAATTAGTAGATTCATTTATGTACTTGGCTAGAAGCCGAATGGAAAAAGTGCAACAGAACTGAAATTTTCCCACATAATTTGCAGTGGGAATCTTTTGTTACCGAAGTATTTGGTATTGGTTCTAAAAAATCTACATGTAATTTTGTGTAATGCGGTTTTCGTAGTATTTCCGAGAAACTAAGGGAAGGTCTTCATCTCGGCCATTGAAATTCAAAGCATGTTTAGTAAACTTGGTATTAATTGAAATGCAGTTAGTAATAAATAAAGAAGTCAAATAAAAAAAGAATGATTTTGAAGTTCTGGAACAATCTTATGACTCAGCAATTTATGGTTATGAAAGTGGGTTATTCTGTTACGGCTATTTGTTCCATATAAAACTTTTAGAAGAGGAAAAGGTGTAGAGTTTCTTCATTACACTGTCATCAGAGGAATTCATCGAAGAATTCTTAAGAAATGCTGTGGATTGCCGCACTATCCGATGTATCGTTAAACTTTTATGTCAAAGTGATCAACTTAATATTTTCTGTTGTACCATTTCAAGTCCATTCATTACGTAACAATGAATGCAAAAAGATGGTGGATGAATTTTTGGCAGTGAAATGAAATTCAATATTTGAAGCTAGAAAATGAAATAGCAGTTTGGAAATATCAAATGATTGAGAGATAAATGAAAAGGTAGTGCTTGAGCTGGTATATAAGAGTAAGAATTATCTGTTGGGCAGCAAGAATTAATAAATTTGGGCAAGAATCGATGATGGGCCAGACAATGGAGAGTTGCTGAAATAGGTGGTCAATTTTTATGCAGTAGATGATTTGCACCTCGAAATATGTATCACTGTTTGTACTTTTTTTTAAAGTATTCAAAAGGTGAGAATTTGCTTAGAAGGATGAGAGGAAAGAGGGCAGCGTTTTCGCTTGTTTTAGGTTGTTATGTTATGTTGGTATGATACTGATACTGCTGTATATGTGACAGTTCTACTACTATAATAGGCATTAGAACCAGAAAATTTTTTTTTTTTTTACTTTCCTTTCTTCCAGTCAACATTTTTCTCCGTTCTCCGTTATCGTTCTCTGCCGCAATAGCATGGAAGCGATTGGTAAGACTGATCTGAGCACAGGAGCCTGTTACATCTAACAGATTGTCGCCGAAATCATTAGCTTTTTTTTAAGGAATTGTTCCTTTCGTCGTTTCTAATAGTTAGCAACATTCTGTCATTGGCTGTTTTTTCTATCTGTTTCTAAAATTGGTTTTGGCTATTTGCCATATAATAGTTTGCATTTTGCTGCTTTTAAATTTCCAATGCACTTTAAAGGTTTTGCGAAGTGTTTCGTGGACTATCTCTGCCTTATGTCTTTAAAAGATAGATGTATTGAGGGTTGGTTGTTGCTCTTTTTGTCTGGTTGATCATCGAAGCGTGTGTGCTTGACCTCTCTTTATTTCAACTCTATTGCATTCTGTATTCATTATAATACATTCATTTCTTTTCTCTTCTCTTTTGTTTTTTCTAGCTCATCTCTAAAAACCAATCTTTCAAATAAGTGTTACAATGTCCCTTTCACTCCTACTCCTAACAATCGTGTAATCGTGCAGGATATGATCTTCCCATTTGCAACATTTCATTTTACTTATAGATGATCCTTTATATAATAAATTTCGCTCTTCAATTTAAATTTTGTTGGAGCATTAGAAAGAAAACAAAATTATGTACTTTACCTATTCTTGACTTCAGAAAAAAGATGAAGCTTTATTTTAAAATAGTCATAAATATACTAATTTTAGTATCCCTATATGCTTCAAGGACAACAAAACTCAATCATTTATCCGGGAAATGTACAGGCAACAGCACCCTTTGGAACAACTCCAACTGGATATGGTTATGGTTCGTTTACTGCCGTGTATAACAGCGGCGCAGTGCCAAGTCTACCACCCGTATCGGAACCAACTCTTGCAATGAATGGAAATATTGGAGGTTACCTTTTACTGCATACATTTCTCATTGATAGAATGTATTCATAATAAGAAGCGCAAAGAGTGACAGTGTAAGTATGCATCACATTTATTCGTCATCGGAGATTTCTCTATTTCATTGAAGTTTTATAATTTTATCCACTCATTAATGCTTTATTTTCAGGAGCTCGCGATACACCGCCTACCTCAGCTCTTTTTTCGTCTTCACCACCTGGCGCTTTTCACTTCCCGCTAGGTTATACAACACAACCAGCAATTAGTCATTTGACCACCAGTTTGTCAAATCTGTCGATCGGTCCACCTCAGTCAGTTCCAACATCTCGAAATGAATCATTCACTTCTAATGGACAAGTTGGTGCACCATCCTATGGAGTGCAACCGCAGCAACAATATCTTTTCATGAATTTTCCCCAAACGCCTTCAGCTGGTTCATTGGGCTCAAGTCCTAACTTCTTCGGTTTGTCTTTTTTTATTGTTTCACATCTTGTGTTTTATTAGGAAATAAAATAGTTTATTTGGTCTCACTGAAATGAAATGAGGAGTTTTCAACATTATTCGCCAGTATATTTAGAAACCTACAAAGTTAAATATCTTTTTGTCCACTTGCGCAGGATTTGTGAATGAACAAAATCTTGAAAAGAGATTTGTACTGTTATTAACTGGAAATTTTTAAGCAATCAGAATTGTGCTTGCTAAATATAACCGATGACTCCAAAATCTGTGGATTTTCTAACACAAAGTTCTCGGATCATTATTATGTTTTGGGTGGATAGTGTATGAGTAAATTAGCATTTGGATGAGTAAATTAACAGGTGTTCAATTGAAAATCTTTTAATATACCCGACGTACTCGGTGTGTGGTTGCTCTGCTAATGAAGCGACATATGCAGTTCACAAACATTGACTGCGTATGTCGGTGAATATTTGAAGGTAGTGGGTGTAATATTATTGTGATGAGTTATGTCTTTCAGTCACATTTCCAAGTAGGAAATATGAATGGCATATTGTTTCAGGTAATGCATTTTCGACAGCGTACAATCCTCCATCGATGTTTCCAGGTTCGTCATCTGGTGCTCATATTCAAGCGCCTCCTGCATCTCGTTCTACTTATGCTCCTCAGCAAAATTCCATTACGCAGATGCCCTACAATGTTGCTGTTCATAACAATCGACGAAACAATTCAACTGTTTCAGGCCGAGGTCAGAAATGTTCATCTATTATTCATGGCATTAATATTTTCTTATTGATCGAATCTAGAATATTCCTCGTCTTTTGATTCTTCGCTTAGACGTGCATTGTGCAGTGTATTAACCTATCACTTTTATAAATGATAAATTAAATAACTAAAAAGATTTCATTACTACGGATTTGGTTGGGTTTACACTATTTAGAAGGGTTTTTATCAGTATATGCACTCTTATGCCTTAAAGTATTTTTTTTTAATGAAAAATTCGAAGTATGAGAATAATTCGGCGGAAAACTACCAAATATTTCTCTTTTCATTGTCCTTTTTCTATATTTGTAATAGGTATAAATATTCATCATTTAATGTATAAAGGATAAATAGATGGATAATGAAATACTATAAGCAATAACTTTCTCTGGTATTATTTTGATAGTTTTTGTCAGTAAATTTTCGTGCAGTGGCTCTCTTGGTCATTAAAAAATATTGTAAATTCTAATCTGGAAATTGAACTTCATATTCATTGTATCCTTTTGTATTCATAAGAAAAAAAAACAAAAACACAAAAAGCTGGAGATTCTAACTAATTTAATGGTGACCGAATAATTTTTTGTTTTAGGTTATATTTCAACTGATGGCGAAAGACAAACCAGGTCGCATCTATTAGATGATTTTCGGAATAATCGTAATCCTCATTTGCAACTCACCGATCTTGGCAAACATGTTGTGGAATTTGCGCAAGATCAACATGGTTCAAGGTAATAATATTTATGATTTGTTTCGTCGATACATATATATCGGTTAACAGTAATTTGTTTGCAGTTACAAGTGCTTCCTGATATGTTGTTGCATGTTTTCAGTGCTAATTCTGTGACCTTCAGATTCATACAACAAAAGCTAGAGCGAGCTTCACAAAAGGAAAAGCAAGCAGTATTCGATGAAGTAGCTTTACACGCGCAATCTTTGATGACTGATGTTTTTGGAAATTATGTAATACAAAAATTCTTTGAATATGGGACTACCGAACAAAAGAATATTCTCACAAATGCCGTGAAGGTATTTTTTAGATTTATTGATCATCCGAACAGAAACATACAGTTTCGTTTTCAGCGATAATGTAACCATTAAAATTGCAATGATGAGCATACTGTCAGAAATGCTAACGAACTATTCTTATCACCTAACACTTTCGATATGAATTAATTTCAGGGTAATGTTATGTCATTGGCACTGCAAATGTATGGATGTCGTGTCATTCAGAAAGCCTTGGAGAGTATTGAACCAGAACAACAAATGGAAATTTTAAAGGAAATGGAAGGACAGGTGACTAGATTTTTGTTAATTTTTATGTCTTCGAATGTATATTTTTGAACAGTAGAACTAATAATCTCATCTTTAGCGAGTAATATTTCTGTAATGTGTTTGAGATAACATTTCAACAATATAGTAACAAGTTTCTCCAGGATTATTGACTTTCATAAAATTTATATAAATTTCAGGTGCTGAAGTGTGTCAAAGATCAAAATGGAAATCATGTAGTGCAGAAAGTTATTGAACGCGTTGATGCTTCACGATTACAATTCATTATTGATGCTTTGGTTCCTGCAGGAGACAATATGACGGTAATTACAATTGAAAGTTCGCTTTGGTTTCAGTGTTTCTGCTTTTAAAAAAAAGAATGCTAATTACAAACATTGAAACATTCTATTACAGTTTTGATGTTTGCAATTATCATTCTTTTCTTTAAAATTAATTTTTGATAACAAATAGTAATCATTTCCAATATTGGTTGTGATCTAAATTGTTGCCATTATAGGTATGCAATTTGTCAACGCATCCATATGGCTGCCGAGTGATTCAGCGCGTACTTGAGCATTGTACAGACGAACAGAAACGTCCTGTGCTAGATCAGCTTCACAAGCATGTCAAAAGTTTGATCGTGGATCAGTATGGCAACTATGTCATTCAACATGTTATTGAGCATGGCTCCTTGGAAGATCGTGATCGTATTGTTAACCAAGTTAAAGTTAGTGATTGCATTTGTTGTAGCTTTGGAAAACATTTTACTTGAACTGAGGTGTGTTCGTAGTTTAATTAATTTACCGTATCCATAACTTGTTGTCGTGGATGTTCCCTACCCTTAACTTGTTACAGATGTTCTTCATTAAAAAACATTTTTTGTACCTAAGAACAGAATTGATAAGAATAAAAGATAGGATGGCTGATTGTTGGACGATGCATTTTTAAGCATAGAAAGTACTGAAATATCATTTTTTTTGATACTATTGAAATGAAAACTCCTCCATACTAACGATTGAATTGTTTCATCTTTTCCAGGGTGATGTCCTACATTTCGCACAGCACAAGTTTGCATCAAATGTAATCGAAAAATGTTTGACATGCGGTGAGCCACACCATAAGAATGCTTTGATTACTGAAGTTTGTGGCAATCCAAACGAGTTAGTACTCTTTTCATTCATATTTTAATATTTTACTAAAATTTTATTCAAATAAATTTAATTTGCGACAAGTTCTTTTAATAAACATGTTTGAAAGCTTTCTGCTTTCTCTCCTATGACATATAGTATTCAGTCAATTTACGCTGTGGCTGAAACGTTCGGTAAAATTCATTAGTATGAAGTTACATTAGTTCTCACCAAATGTTAATTGACATCATTGTTGGACTCGAATATCTAACTGCTTGAGGGCAATAAATGTGTATTCTGTGGAGTCACCTGCATTCCACAGTAATTTTTTTTTTTTGCTTTGTCGTATTTTTTTACATTCTCTAGCTTATTCTGTAATATATCTTTATCTCCCACTGACTATTTATACTTCATTTGAGATCATATTGCTAGTTATCGAGCTTGTCAGATGGCATTTTTAATTTATAATTTTGTTATATTGAAAATACTTAATAATATTTCGTATAGCAATTCTCAAATTATATTCTACTGATCATTACCAAAATTTTGATTCGGATTCAGAGATGAGTTGAAGTACTGTTTTTGTCCACTCATTATTTTCTTTTGTTTTTAAATTTAGTTTTAAAAACATCATTAAAAGTGGAATGAAAATACAAAGTTCTTTCATCAAATATATTGTTGTTCGTGACTGGATAAAGCTTTTGAAAGCGCTTGAGTATTTTTTCTTTTTTTTTTCAGTATCGCTACACCACTTTTAATGATGATGAAAGACCAATTTGCTAATTATGTTGTGCAAAAGATGTTGGATGTAGCTGATAGCGCTTTACGGAAGAAAATGATGCTAGCTATTAAGCCACATATTCCTGCACTGCGAAAGTACAATTATGGGAAGCATATCATTAGTGAGTTTGTTGCATTTTCATTTGTTTGTTTTCATGACTAAGAAATTTAGAATTTGCATTTATGGGCATTCTTTAATCAGCTATTTATTGCAGCTAAACTGGAAAAGTACTTTCAAAAACAAAATGGTGGATTACCGATAATGCAGCCAGATTATTCGTCAATGAATTCGATACCAATAATTTGAATGATAGCAGAAAATATTCACTGATATACAACTATGGTCTAAAGCGGTAGAAGAAATGAATTTAGGATAAAGCTTGCTGATTGAGTTATTTACTTGTTCTTGGAGTTTTTTCATAAAACGCCTCGACGAATCATGTATTATGCCGTTGGTCTTATTTTGTTTGCAAACCATTTAAATATGGTTTGCTGTATATTTTGTTAAACGTTGAAGTTAATTTGCTTTTTCTTTTTTCTTTTTTTTCTTACCATCTTTGTTACCAAATTTATTGTTGGTTTGTATATCAATCGTTTTTCTTTCTTCTATCACCGTTAAATATCAAAACAAAAAACTAACATTTTTAATTATTGATAATTCCTACCTGTTGCTAGATTAAATGAACCAGTTTGACAGCTAATATTGTTTTTTTTTCCTTTTTTTGTAAAGGAAAACCCATATTCTCTATGCGGTTACAGCATTGTGAGATATAAATTGGTTAATCAAATAGAGCTTATAATGTTGTTTGGTTTAAAAAAAAAAAAAAAAAAAAAAAAAAAAAAAAAAAAGTTTTTTTCTAATGAAAAATTTTGATTTACTTGACTTCTTTTGTTGGTTTTTTAATTATTTTTGATTATATCGTGTCGTTAATCTGACTATTGAGAGTCCTCTCAACTAAAGAAGTTTCTTTTTTCATTTAAAGCCATTTCAGATTAGAAATCCTTTTAATCTGTTTTTGTTCCGTTTTATTGTCAGTATAATATATCGCACAAGTGATACCGGTTTCGTTATTGTTATTATTTTTATTATTACAACTATTATTATTTTTACTATTACTATTATTATTATTATTAATCTTATTTTTATTAATTTTTTATTATGTAGGTTTTTGTATTCGAATTTGTAAATTTTTGTTTTTTTTTATCGACAATAATTTTTTTACATGTAATTTTTCATTTTGTACCTCGTTTAAATTTCTTTTTACATTATGTGGTTTTTTTCAATATTTATATTATTTTAGTTATCCTAAAACTCTCTTTTCTGTCTCGTCTCTCCTTCTCTGAAGTTGTCCATTGTGTATTTTTCAATTAATTGATTGGAAGATGGGAGTTTTTTTAAATGATGAGTGATCGTTTGTGAGGATGTCAAATTTTATCCTTCCCTTTTTACATATTTTATGAAACGAAAATCGAAGCTTTCTGTGATTCATTGATATTAATATTTGCTTATTTCAACCAATTAATTAAATTTTGGCTATAAAAGAAATATCGCTCGGGTTAGCCTTCCATTTGTTTGTAAGATTTTCTAATGATAATTATTTTTATTTCTCACCAGGCATTCTCCCAAAATTGTTCTGACGCTGTTATTTTTATAAAGCTCTATATATTGTAGCTTGTATACAAGGTTTATTTTATTTTTGCGATTTTTTGTATATTGTTGAACAAACGATTGTCCTTTATAGATCTTTTTCTCCATTGTTATGAAACGTTGAAAATAACTTAGTTCATGATGACATCCTTTTTTTAGAATATATGAGACATGAAATTTGTCTTGTCAATTTAGCCAATGGCTAGATAGATGATGATAGAATTAAATTGAACTAGGTATAGGAAGAATGATGTCCTTTTATGATTCATCGTTGATTATTGATTTAACTGAAGTGAGATTTAGAATTGCTAATTAGAAAAATCTGAAATGTTTTCTTTAAAATTTCCTTCAAATATGTATCTTTTTTTGTATGTGTATGCATATAACGTTGATAGTTGTTGATAAATGCATCAAGAATGATTTTGTGTATTACAGTGCATTATATAGCATGCAGAGCATTCAGTAAATGCTATATCAGTATTGTTTTCATGATAAGCAAAGATGTTGTCAGGCCTAAAAACGTGTTGTTTTTAGGATGAAGTTTTTTAATATATTGTTTTACGAATTTGAAATTGACGTTGTACGAATTTTACGAACAGATTACTTTTATTCGGCTATTGGCTTTGGTCAGGGATTTCACTTTGCCGAAGTTAAACCTATCTCCTAAAATTTAATCTTTTATATGTTGTGGTACAAATAATTCTGTCTCTACCATTCAAGGATCATTTAACAGGCCGTTGGGAGGTCCGAATATAGTTCTTTGATACCGAAGGCTATTTAGTGTTCCAATTATCATCATAAGTATATAAAGATTTTGTCACATTGTTAGATGAGTTTGGACATTAATGCTTTCATTATCAGCGCTAAATGTTTGATATCTTTGGAACTACACATCGGGTTTTCTGATAGCAGAGAATATGAAGATAATGTAGGTGATCGGGATTAGTGAAATGAATGATTGGAAATTGAGCAGTTGTTAATAGAAGAGTTGGATAGTGGAATGGATGTAGAAAAAATTGCAACATATGTTCAATAGGGAAGAATATTTTTGCATGGCTGTGATTTATCTCGAGAATAATAATTCGAGAATTTGTCCAAAATGGGATAGTAATGCGGAAAAATTGATAGTTAATCATAAATGAATTGCAGGTTGAATATTTATAGTTATAATTATGTGGAATCATAATATGATCAGTAGATTAATACGATATGGTAGTAGTAGTGGAGTGTTGGCAGCTGTTGCATTGGCAGGATTTACCAATTATGAGGAAAACTCTGGCATGGTCAAATCAGCGAAACATTCAAACATGGGAAAGTGGCATATCGAAGGACCGTTGAAAGATCCTAGCGATGGAGCACTTATTGCTAGACGAGTTAGAAAATTGAACCTTAATGGAGAAATATAGATATGAAATTATTAATTGCTTAAAAATCTTGTCTTTTCAATTAAAATTACCGATGTCGAGAGGTGAAAATGTTGAAAAAATAGAGCAGTGTTTTATTACAGATTGTAAGCGATTATGATCATACTGATCTGAAGTTAAGGCTTTATCAATATGAAGCTTGTCCATTTTGTTGCAAAGTTCGTGCCTTTTTGAATTATTATGGTTTTTCGTACGATGTGGTCGAAGTCAGTCCTTTGACTCGAAAAGAGATCAGGAAGTTGGATGGCGTTAGCAAGGTTTGTTTCTTTTCATAGAATAATACGATGCTGATCATATTCTTTTCCTATACTACTAATGAATAATGGAACAGTTAATATGTTTATGAATTTTTTTTTCAGCTGCCAACTGTTGTTGCACAAATGGATCGAAAGTTAAGTGATTCTTCGTTGATAATATCAATTTTGACAAGTTATATGACTCAGAATGATCGAAGTCTGGATGATGTAATTGGTTTTTATCCAGAGCAAACGAATATTGTAAAGGAAACGGGAAAGCAAAGAGTTACGCATCCTAATATGTACAAAATTATGACATCCTTGAACAGTTTATCGAATAAAGAGGAGGAAAGTGCAAGGTTATTTTTATATTTCTGAACCTTCTGTTTTCTGCTTTTATGAATTAGTTAAATAGTGCTCAATTCAAAACTGTTTTTTTTTTTCAATTTCTTTTCAGTTATTCATAACTGAGATTTCTTGTGCAGACGATATTTTTTTCTTAGTTTTTTAATAAAACTTTTATGCAGGAAGGAAGAAGAATGGCGAAAATGGGTTGATGAACATTTTATTCCTCTAATAGTACCGAATGTATATCGTTCATGGAATGAATGCATTCAAACGTTCCGATGGTTTGGTGAAGCAGGTCAGTGGGACAAAGTGGTACCAGCATGGGAACGATATGCTACCATTTATCTTGGTTCAGTCGCCATGTACTTCTTATCCAAAAAACTTCGAAAGAAGTGAGTTGGATTGTTTTTTAAATGGGCGAATGCTATCAGGAGTACTGCGTATAAGTATTCCGGAGTATTAACTGTACTGCAGTTTTTTAACTGAAATAATTATTATTTAGCATGAAAGAAAACTAACTATTCACGGATAATATTCTGCGAAACTTTTGACATTCATTTAATGATTTAAATTCTTCTATGGCTATATGGCAGATTAGTACAGTAATTCATTTAAGAAATAATTTTTCCAGTGGTTTGATGAAATCTTTGCCTTTTTGTGCTTATGTTCAGGTTTCGGATTGCTGCATTTTCCTTCATTTTGATTCTCTCAATTTATTACTTGTCCTTCACTTATAATTTCATCAAATTATGAATTATGAATAACGGAAAAAAGGTATATTTAGATATAATGGTGCTGATGTTCGTCAACTCTTAATAGATGCTTGCAATGATTGGTTAAATGCTATTGAAAGTTCATCGTTTCTCGGTGGACAACACCCCAGTTTAGCTGATTTGGTTTGTTTTGCTTCATATCCTGTTTATGTACATTTTTAAAGTTTTCCAGATCTCATGTTTCTTATTTAAATAAGAGTCTTTTTTACTTCGAATCTATGTTACTCAAGTACTTGATGGTAATGCTTAATATAATCAGTTTGCGGTGAACAATAAAATATCTCTTAACACTTTTTGAAGCGGAAAATGAAGCGAAGACAGTAATTGTTGATGTAAATTTTTAATTTCTTTTCGTTTGCTGGCTGATCTCTTTCTTTAGGTGCTCAGCATCGAAAAAAAGAGAAATTTTTGATTGTTGGGATTATTTTAATTGCTTCAAATCCTTCACTTTCTCATTCTTAGTTGTTTTATGATGTGGATCTAATTGATTCATTTAATTTTTTTTCCATACAATTTTGTGTTGCAGGCGCTTTATGGAGCAATGAATTCGTTTTTGGGTAGTGCAACTTTCAATGAACTTTGCGAAAAAACTAAAATTAAGGCATGGTTTGAACGTATGCGCGAAGAAGTTGATTCTAAGGCTGGAGCAGTTTTACTTCAGAAAAATTTTCGGAAGAGAGTACAACAGTAAAATATATTTTTGTTAGTTAATAACTTTTTATGCTTGCATAGACGTGCTGCTCTCCAAAAGATCGCTATTATTTGTGGAGGATGTATGTTTTGTGGTAGAAAATTAAATTGAAAATCAAAGCCAGTTTTTGCTTGACAGTATATTGTTTCCATACTACTTGTTATTATATTGCATCTTTTCTTATTCCCATACTGTTTTTCTTCAAGATACAGATTGAATATTATTTTCTTAGGATGAAATTGTTAAATGGTATTGCTTATAAAGTTTTTATCATGTCTGAATTTCCTTCTGTTAAAAGGAGGTAAATTGTAATACTTTATTACATCCGGAATTGTATCCAGAATCGCAGCTGAAAACTGAATCTATTCTCTAATTTATCATTTGGTTGATGTATAATTTCATGAATATGTTACACAATTGGTTTATGGTGCCTACACAAGAATAGGTATGAAAATATTAGAATATTTAGATTAACTTCAGTGATGCTGTTAAGAATAGAATTTCGCGAAGGTATAATAATAAATGTGTCGCTTTTTCATGAATGGATGATTCGATAAATGTTGACTTCGCTGTTAGATCTATATACCACTTCTGAATTCTGTTATTATATTTTTTGTCAGTTAATAGATTTAAAATAATTTTTAGATGTTTCTTTTTTTTTTTTCTCTTTGAATTTTATGTGTTAGTTGAGTAAAAATATATTTTAATAACTAATATAATTTAATTTACTAGTATAAATCTGTAATCTTCCCTTTCTGTTTTTTTGATCGTTAAGTAGCATGGCATTATTTCGTATACTCTGAGATAGATTTATAGTAATATTTACATCCTTTTAGAAACTTATTGTTTTTAAAAATGTCATTACATTTCTCTTTTGGCAGTAATTGATTTAGCTCCATCCATCTATCTAGATGGCACCAAACAAATTTTTATTGCTAAGGTCGATTTCATGTCAGTGTGCTTTCTTGTCAGAGAGGCTCATTTATGGATTACCATTTGCCATTTTATTTTGAAAATCTTTTTCAACTTTCGTAAGTATGCTATCAAAATTATTTATTTATTATGTGCAGGATTTTGGTAAAGTTGTTGAAGAATATCATCCTGAAAATCCAAATTGAACTTTCAATCGCGGTATGAAATTAGCGTTTTCTAAGCAAATCAGGATATGATGTTCTTGAAAGTTTCAAATAAGTCAAAACATATCTATTCTTCAATTAATCAGATCTTCCAATTCAATAAATTGACTAAGCGAAATAATTCAGCACTTTACGGAGAATATTCCATATGCTAAATGATTAAACAGAACTGTTTAATCTTTCATTTATTTGGAAGAAATTGTTTACTATCAAAAAATTTTGGGATGAGTTGGTAGCTGAATAAATAATAATTTGGGAGCTATGAACAGAATCCAAGAAAAATAGAACTTGGAATATGTGCTTATTGTTTGATTGTAGCACAATTACATTGTATAATAATTATATACTTGGCATTTTATTTATTGATCGTTTGATTGAAAGAATATAAAATAATGGATGATGTAAAACGGATTCATAATTTTTTTTTCAAATTTTACCTCTGCCATATTCATATAATTGTGCATTATGCTACTTCTTTTATTTCTTTTATTAATTCTCGATATTTTTTTCCCTCCAAAACTGAAATTTGTAATTAATTTATTTTCATTACAATTACATAACCAAAAAAGGAGATGCCAACAAACATTTGGTTTGTTTGATTGTAAACTTCCAAAGTGCTCATATCATTTCAGTAGCCATTTTTATGACGTTCTTTCTGTTGCAGTTGAATTTGTCTATTTTTCACATTGTTTATCATAATTCATCGAATTTAAAAATTCGTTTTATCGAAATTTTACTAGTGAAACAACTTCCTCATTACTTATTTTTTGGAAATGATTATGTTTGCCACTCGTCTTTATTTATTTCCAAACGTTATAGTTTTCCCAAGTTTTTCGAAAGCACGATAGTAATTCAATGATTTCAAAAATTTCAAATTATGTTTTAAAAATTTCAAGCTTATATATTGCTACATTTGTTAGTTAGTAAAAAGTAGTAACATTATCTCAGTTTTTTTGAAATAATAATTTACAAATATTCTAGATTTGTCATTATTGTGACATACTGGCACATCTTTTTCGTAAATATTCCAAATTTGTTAGACAATTTTGACAATAAGTAATGCTAACTTATATTTTCCGATTAAAAAAAAATTCTCATAGTATTAGCGATATAGAGCTTTTATAATTAAGAATATTAGTTCTTTTGACATTAATCATATTGTTTTGGAAAATTTATTGAACTACTTGAAAATAATTATTTATCTTTTAATCAATATTTTCCTTTCTTATATTTCAGTTATTATTTTACTTGTTGTTTGCAATTCAGAATGTTGCTTTTGACGAATTTTCATTCATCATCATGTGCTATTTAAAATGATTAATTTATTATCAGGTAATGAATGTTCCAACTGATTTGAGTGTTTATTTCCCTGATATGCCGATACAAAGACTGGATGATGTGATGCTCAGACAACTCAATCCACGAAAATGTTGGATTATTGAAAAAACCATCAATAGTATGGGAGCACTTTCCGCAACTGTATGATTTTTGTTGTTCGATGATAATGAAATGAGATATTATCAATAGCTTTTCCCAAGCTTATTAGTTGTACAAAGCATTATGAAGAATTTATATATTTTTCGATAAGGGCAACATTAAGATTCACATATATCAATAATAGGGCAATGTTAAAATTTGTTCAAAAATTCTCATAATAATCATAAATCGATTATAAATTAAAAATACTGAGTTCAAATTATCGCTTAAAAATCATCTAATTTATCAATATACATTATCATTTTCATCACATGCATTTCTTTCAGGCGCAAGGATTGAAACGTGTGCTTACTACGTATGATAAAATAATCAATTCAGATGATGGACAGGTGCTTTATCTGTTCTGGCAAAAACATCCAAATAATGAGTAAATAACTTTGCCATATATTTTGCTTAAGATTTGTTGCATATTGGATATGTTATATCCAAAAAATTACTAAATATTAAATTTATAGTGATGTTTTTATTTAATTTAGTATCATTTTTATAGATCACTATGCTCGTTAGTATCAATTTATCACTTATCTAATGATTTAAATTTACAACTAACCAGTTAATAATTTCATTAAATGATTTTTGTAAATATTTCGGATAAATAAAAAAAGGCAATCATAAATTGGTATATTTTATCCATTACTGATGATTTGCTTTCATTTGCAGGAATACGAGTATAATAATAGGTTTGTTGAAAATTGGCTATAAAAATCTCTATTTGATGGATCAATCTATGCGTTCTTTTCAAGTAACACCATTATGTATACTCGATTTTTATGTTCATGATACGCTTCAACGACAAGGATATGGACATGCTTTGTTCGATTATATGTTGCAAGTAGGCTTTGCTACTTTACAAACATTCTATTCGTTCATTTGCTCTATCATGATCGAATTTTTCGATAATAAATCTCTTCGCTGTACAACTTATATGTATATGTCATCGATAATTTTATAATGCTTATATTTTCTTTATCTTGAATGCGTCGTTTTTTTTTAGCAGGAAAACTCGTCTGCAGAAAATGTTGCAATCGATAAGCCATCGCAGTCATTATTACAGTTTATGAACAAGCATTATGGTTTGAATGAACCGATATGGCAAGTTACCAGTTATGTTGTTTATGCTTCATTTTTCGAGAATATCAAACTGTGCAATCCCTCAACTTCCATTAATAAACCGTATGAAAAATCTGCAAAAATGGAAGCTACGATTGGAAATGAGGTTTGTCACATCCTCGACAGTTCATTGCCTAACACTAGTAAATTGCTTCATTTAACAAGAAGTTTCTTTTTTACTGTTTTTCTCTTTCTTTTCTTTAAGAACAGTATTATATAGTTATGGAATATTATTTTTGGAAAAATACATTACCGAGAAATACCTATTTTTTACAAGATTTTTATTAATTGTGAGAAATATAACTATGTGAATCTTTTCTAGCACTTCTTCGGAACACGTGATAGTTATCATGGGCGAATTGATAATCTAACGCAGGATAATGCTAGTAATGCTGGGTTAGGGAAACGTGTTGTCCTCGATCCAGAAACGCCTCATGGGAGAAAAATAGCTCGTGATTTTGAGCATCAATCTTTATGGTGATTTGTATTGTTGCGGGAGAGTTGCATTTACTCTCATTCTGATGAATAAGGCAGAATATTTGATAATGAAATTCGTTCATTTTCACACTGAGCAAGTTATTTAGCTGTGTGCTCGATATATCTGGAATGTAAAATGTGTATTGAATCCAAAAATACCATGCAATTGCAGCTGGAAGAGAAGTTTATTGATTTCTTTGCATATCGTAAATATAAACTTAGTAACGCTAATGTTTTTATTTTGTATCACTATTTTATCATCTTTGGACTGTCATTGTTCAAATCCTTATTGATTTAGTCATAATTTATTCTCCAATTAAGACAAATTCAGAATTTGATTGTAGTGAAATTTATTATTAGAATATAATTTTTTTTTACTATATTCAGTTTAGTCTCTTTTATTTCTTTTTTCTTTATATTATTATACAATTTGTAGTATATTTACTATGTGATTGATTCTGAAAGATTTTTGAAAGGATGTATATCTCAGCTTTATTTGTTCGATAAGATTCTTATGAAGTTTGTAATATAGATATCATTTGTGATTTAATTCCAAAGAATTCTCATTATAAATCCAGTTCGAGACTAGCTTTCATTCGAAATCTCAGCCAAGAGAGGTTTCATTCAGAATTTTACCGAGATAATCTTTATCGAGACTCGATCCGAGACAGTTGTGTATCATCTCAAATTTCGCTTTTATTCATGTTTTGAATACATTCCTTTATTATAATTAACGTAGACTATGCTTTATTGTGAAATAAAATGCTTAAATATGCAGTTAAGCATCAATACAAAGAGCAATAATATGGTGGGTAACCATGCCAACGGGATTGGAAAGATATAAACCATTTAGCGTTATATTAAAATACTTTAGTCCTTATTTGCCAGTTTCGGAAAAATTCAAAAAACACCAGCGGGTAGCGTAACTTTCTCGAAAAGATGCGCTTGAGATATTTGACTACGCTAATCGAACAACAGGTAAAGAACTATTTTCTCCTTATTCTCCTAGATATTTGCTTTCGAAAATTACATTTGCTACAATTAGAACTAGATAAAAGCAAGTGTCACTGAGAATATTACGTGATCTGTGAGGTCTGTGTTATATATTTTACGATTATAATTCATTTCTTCCCACCAATATGTTAATAGAATACGAATCACAGAACCATTTTATTCAGCGATCAAATTTTATATCAGTGATGTCGAAGGTATCGACATTTTTGTGAATCAAAAAAAAATATCCATAGACAGTCTTTATGAAGCATTTAAATCTATATCAACTAGATGTTCAGTTGGTAAAATACGATACAGTCGTAAAGATCTATTTTACTGAATTATTGAAAATATTGAAATAGTTTCTAGTTGAAAAATTTCACACATTATATATATTTCAACTTAAATGTCTTAATTTTTGACAGGAAAAAAAATTATTAAATTTATTTTGATTTCAAATCAAAATTTTTTTCTTCCTAATTTCCATATCTATTACTAACTATTTCTGGAAATTCTCGAGAACGAGAAGCATACATTATTTAGTTATTGCTGCTATTATTGCAGGGAAGAAAAAAAAAAAAGGAAGTTATTAGAATATCCAAAAAAAGACCATTTCAGAATGGAGCAGCAAAAATACCGGCAATGGATTGGTCACCGAATGGCAAAAAATTAGCAATTGCTAATGCCGATCGAGTAATATTATTATTTGATGAAAACGGAAATCGACGTGATAAATTTGCTACTAAACCGATCGATACTAAAGTATCTTCTATTATTCCTCTGATCTAATACAAAACTTTTCCAGATATGAAATTAAATTTAGAATTGAATGAAGAAGTAAGAATATATCACATTTTGAATAACTGTACTCACCTATGCGAAATGTGGCCGGTCGAGTTAGTTTTTACGGACCGGCGGTCACGTGAAACAAATGCAACGTTGTGTCAAAATTTCAAAGCAATCGGTGAAGAACTTGCAATATTGTATCAAAAGCCCAAATGTTTATTTACATTTTTATTTGTACAGACAAATAAAACAGTTGTCGCTGTCATCAGTAAATTTAACGGATTTGAATGGATCAAGTTTTTAGATGATTTCTGTCTGATTCAATTTTGATGACAAATATTTGTTACAGTATGGGAAGAAAAGCTATCAAGTAAAAGCATTAGTTTTCTCGCCCGATTCTACCTATATTGCCATTGGTCAAACTGATAATATTACTTATGTTTATCGAATCGGTAAAACATGGTACGTGATTCGTGCAACTGAAAGAAATTATCCAACAATTCATTAATAAAAATAAATCAAATTTAAAATAAAATTTAAATTAATATTACACTACATTAAATATTAATCGAGTTCTGAAGCATATCAGTGCTGATAATTTACTGAGAATTATAGGGATGAGAAGAAAGTTATTTGTAATAAATTTGTGCAATCATCAGCAGTGATAGCACTAATTTGGCCAAGTGATGAACGATTGATAATTGGTTTAGTTGATGGCAAAGTAAGAGTTGCATCGTGTCGTAGCAATAAATGTTCCACGTTATATAAAACTGATATATCCGTCGTATCTCTCGCACTTTCGTAAGATTTTTTTTTTTTTATTCTACAACTATTTCGTGAATCGATAGATTCTCAATTTTTTCTCATATAATTTTTTCTCAGAAACTTTTTCCACAAATTACGAAGTAATTTATTAGTTATTTTTTTGTGAAATGATTAAAAATATATGCATTTAATTTAAACCAAAGTATAAATAATTTATTTAGTTCCAAAAATAAAAATTATACATATTTACTTTTCTTATTACTTTATACCTATATTGCATATTATTGTTAGAGGATAAGAAAATAGGAAAATGTCATAGTTTGTTAACTGTAATTTTAAAAAATTAATGAATTTTCCAAATTTCTAATCGATGGAATTGTAGTTTAACAAAAAATTTTATTGAAGAGAATTCTCGCCCGATAAAAAAAAAAAAAAAGTGACTGAATGAAATTTTACTCTAATAAAAAAATTTCAATGTATATTGAGAACAATTCGTTCATGAGATTATACTTTTTATGATTTTAAAATGACAGCAGAAATGAATATAAAATATTCATCAAATGATCAATGAATTATATATTTTTTTGAATTCTAAAACTAAGCAAATTCTATTTTAACTTGCGGAAGCAAAAAATTTAACAAAAGTAATCAGTTAACTGTTTCAACAATTAAATATTTATTTCATATAATACTTTTAAAATGCCTCTAAGCGTTATTTCATATAAATGTTTCATTTCATCATGTTCTAAATCGATTTTTACTTTAAAAATTGCTTAGAAATTATTTGGCTTATGAAATGAGTAATTAAAATTTATTTTAGGCCTGATGGTCGTTCATTCATTTCTGGTCACAGTGATGGTTCCATCATTTTATATTTGATGGATCGAAGAACGCAAACAAAAATTTTAACACATAGCTGTCCACCGTATGCTTTAGTATATACAGGTAACGGTATTATAATTGGTGGATGTGATCAACGTATAGTATCGTATACGGCGAGTGGCCAAGTATTACAACAATTTGATTACCGTAATGAATCAGATCATGAGAAGGAATTTACTGTTGCTATTCGTGATTCACTCGGACAAAGTGTTGTTTTTGGAAGTTTTGACAGGTTTATCATAATTTTTCATCTTTCATCCTAACTTCAAATATTTGATGATTCTTCATTCCTTGTCTTAATTTTAATTACTTTATAACTTCTCATTGCTTATCTCAATTTCAATGCTTTATAGTTTGTCATATTTTATCTTAATTTTAAATATTTTGCTTCTGAATGCTTAAAATAACTATCTAATTAATTTTGTTATAATTTAAGCTATATCTTTATCATACTATTTCTGTTTTCATTTTTAAAAGCTTTATATATGCACTAATAATTAAGCATATTATATTTATTTATGAATAAATGCTGTGATACAGTTGATTTTAAAAAAAAAGAGGTTTTTTAGAAAAAAACTTTTGTAGAATACGACTTTATTCGTGGAATTCTCGACGAGGTGCATTGGATGAAGGTAAACCGTTAGAAATTCGTTACTTATACACAATTAGTGCATTAACATGGAGTCCAGATGGTTCAACTATTGCTGTGGTTTGTTCATTTCTCATATTTTAAAATCGTTAATTACATCAGATCTATTTTTTTTTATTTTTTAATCATTTAGCCATAAATTTGAAGATCTTTTTAAAATATTTGAATGATTTCATCAAACAGTTGTCGGTGCTATTTATGCTTGTCATCAAAATATTCAACTTATATTAAATTATTAAAAAATATGCGGTATAAAAGAGATTTCGTGGTAATTTATCTGTTTAAAATTCAAACTACTGAATAGTTTGAAAGATTATATATAAAATGATAAGCAATTATCATTACAGGGTACATTATGTGGTGCAGTGATAATGATAGATTGCTGTCTAAAACATTCCATGTTGAAGGGACGATTTCAGACGAAATATGTTTCACCTTCACAAGTTCTTATCAAAGATACAGCTAATGAACAACGTATAACAATTCATTGTTCTAAAGGATTACCTATTAATGAAATTAAAGTAACTTTTTTTCCTTTGCTTTTTTTAAAAATTAATTTAAGATTTTATATCACACAAACTGTCCACTTTCCATTTTGGCGCTTTTTTATCATTATTTGAAAAAAATCTCTATCAAAATAGAAAGTAGATATTTCGTCTAATAAAATAACTCAAAGAATTTACTATTATTTTTAATTATTACTAATTATTAATAAGTTTTCAATTTTTTATAGGTGATATGATAAAGATTACAAATATTACACGTATTGTGTAGCATTCATAAATCTAATCTCCAAAATGTTTATCAATTGATAACAGATCAAGATGTTATTTTAATACAATATTTCAATTAGATAATGGGACATGATCGATTTGTCTTAGCTTATACAACGAATACAATGATAATTGCCGATATGAGCACCGGTCATCGTAGTGAAATTGAATGGCAAAGTGCTGGCAATGAAAGATTCTATTTTGAAAACGAAAATGTTTGCATGATAATTAACGCTGGAGAGGTATGTTTATCTGATTTGATAACAATAATTCAGATTTTGGCATGCATTATTTTAGCATGCATTCTGCATGCGTCTTCAATAAATAGCAACAAAAGAATCTCACAGATTAATTTGTAACATTAGGAAATGAAACTTGTTGTTGATAGCAGTTATACAAATTGTTGATTTAATAGCGATGTGTTGTTTTCATAGTTATATGTTTCATTATTAAGTATTAAAATATTAAATTTCAAAATTTAATATTTCTTGGAATTCATGAATTTAATATTTATTAGTAATTAGTCATATAATAATTCAATAAAAGGATATTTATTAATAGGTAAGTTTGGTAGAATATGGTAATAATGAGATAATTGGATGGATTCGAACGGAACTCACATCACCACATCTTATATCAGTACGACTTACGGAACAAAAAATGAAAAATATTGGTACTATAAAGCGTGTTGCTTATCTTCTCGACTTAAATACCATTTCAGTGGGTATGTAATTTGACCGTTACTAATATATAGTTGACCTTTCATTGCTTTAACAATATTTTAAAAAATTTTCGGAATGTACAGTATCTTTCGTCTACTTTTAATATTTTGATGTTTTGTAAAATGTTTACAAAATCGATTCAGTTCTTTCTACTTGTGTTTAATTCATATGAATTATATTTCATTTTAGTCTAAACATTAAACTTAATCTTTTTCTGGATTCTCTGAGTACCAATTAAACAATCGTACATGATATGCATCGATCATTTGCCATGAAAATAAAAAACTATGTAAATAATTGACAGCATTAATTGCCTATTTAAATGTGTTTTATTAGTAAACTGGGATTGTATTTAAAAAATTTTTGAATTAAGATTAATTAAATTCTTTTTCTGACCTAATCACTCTTTTTTTTTTGTAGTTGATTTGATAACTCAACGACAGATTGCACAATTTTCACATCCAGTATACATCGATTGGCTTGAGGTTCATTCTTCCACTTTCTTGCTAAACAGAATGAGAATGATATTTACATTTTAATATTTTGTATAACAATTTTTATTGTTTTATAAATGACTCGATAATCAACTTGAACATTAAATCATCGTCATCAATGATCATATCATTATGCTAATCAAGCTCAACCAATAATTATTATATCATTATGTCAATTAAATTTAATTATCATCTTCATTACCATTCATTGTATCATTATATCAATCAAATTTAACCATTAATTATGGATATATTAATTAGGTAAATTTTTTTTTTTTTGAAATAGAATATAAAAAACGATTAAATCGAATACAATAATATGAATAAATCAAAAGAATCAAATCTATTGAATCATTTTAGCTTAGTGAAATGGCAACAAAATTATTATTTCGTGACAAGAGATCTCGATTGTTATTGGTTGATTTGAAAACTGATCGAAAAATATCATTATTAGATTACTGTAGTTATGTTCAATGGGTTCCTAACAGTGATGTTATTGTGGCTCAATCGAGTGATCAACTTTGCATTTGGTATCAAGCTGAAAATCCAGAAGAAGTAAAGTGTATTTTTCATTTCATAATTTTGCTTTTTTATTTCTATAAAAATTTTTCTTTTCATTTTTTTCTACGAACAATAATTGGTTTTGCATTTGCAGATGGTAATGATACCTATAAAAGGTGACATTGAAACTGTTCTACGTGATGAATCGAGAACTGAGGTTATCGTTGAGGTTGTCATTGCTATTATTATTTGCTTAATAAAATAAAAGAATAATGAATTGCATGATTGGAGGAGAAAAAGTGAAATTTTTGAAAATGAGAGAATCTGGTCATAGTTATTTCCATTTTTGAATAATTAATTTTGAAGAAGCTATTACTTATTTGTACTTATTTCAAAAAAAGTAAGAAAAGTTTGCAATTTTGAATTCTGAAATGAAAATTAAAAACAAGCAATTACATTTTTCTACTTAACTGACTTTCAGTAACGAAAAACGCAAATGTTTAGATTAAATCTGAAATACATTTAATATCACTAATTGGCATCATTGATTGACCAGTTGTTAAAATAATCAAAATTTCAAATTTAATTTTTTCATTTAAATGATAGAATGAGATTTTGTATATTGATAAAATAACTATTATATTAGAAAGAGTTGTCTCATTCATATTAATTTCTAAGAATAAAAATTTGCTTGCTTCAAAAATAACAGGATGCTCCCTCTTAATGAGTTTGATTATTTTTAATAAAATTGTGCTAATCTTCGATAGGGAATAAAATTGATGAATTATAATATAGTATAATATTATAATATATTACCATATATTATATTTTTTTCATTTTTTCAAAAATTATTAAAATTTGCGAAATTTTTATTTAAATTCTTTAATATTGTCATATTTTCAATCACTTTTACGAAAAATAAATTTGTAGGAAGCAAGCGAAAAAGTTGCTTATGAACTTGACCAAACACTTATCGAATTTGCTTCTGCAATCGATCGGCTTGATTTTGGTCGAGCAATTGATTTTTTGGAAAAAAGAGAAGAATATGATAATACGGTACTATGGCGTCAACTTGCTCAGGTTTCTCATAATTATTTTTGTTAGCTAAAAAAAATTTCACAAATTATAACATTTGATAGGTATTGTTTTCATATTACCAAACTAATACATCATTATCTGAGGATTCCTTTTTTTTTCTTTTTTTTAAATCTTCAACAAAATTTTTAAAAATAATGCATTTTTTTTTTTTTTTTAGGTTGCACTGTCACAACAACAACTATTAATAGCACAACGATGTTTCGCAGCTTTGGGTGATATATCACGAGTACAAATGCTTGTCGAAACGATTCGAATTGCTGATGAAATTACCAGAAATACCGATAGTGATGGAAAAAATAATTATAAAGTAGGAAAAAATAATTAGAAATAATAATTAGGAAAAATAATTATAAATAATAACTTTTTTTTTCTTGAACTTATGACGATATCCTTACATAATTCAAAAATTTTTGAATATCATAAAATTATAGTATTTTCTCCATAGATAAAACCTTACCATATATATAATTCCGATTGAAAATAGACATTAAAGTGATATTTAATCAAAATGCAGAAATAAATGTACGTTGTCGAATAAATTATAACCTATGTATATTAATTTTTAATATCAATTCAATCATTATTATCACTAATTATACTAGCATTTCTCAATATTTCTGCAGGTTCAAGCGCGATTAGCACTCATGAATAAAGATTTTAGAGAAGTTGAAAGAATTTATCTTGAACAGGTAATACAGTTTATTTCATACTTGCTAGTATGATTCTTGTAATTTTGCAAATTTAAAAAAGCAATATATTTATCGTAGAAATTAATCGATACTATTACGTCATAATGTTATACTATCTTAAAAAGTAATTTACTGAAATTTTTCTCATAATTTGCCTTTTTTTTTCGGAATTATCCAGACTTGAAAATAGTTAAATTCCTTTATAATTTTTGAATTCTATTATAAACAACTTTTATTGAAATTTCGATTGAAAACAAATTTAGCAGATTTCTTAGTATGAATAAAATTTCATTTTACTTTAATTCTCTTCATTTTAATTTATAGAATGCCTTAGATGAAGTTTTTGAAATGTATCAGCAAATTGGCAAATGGGAAGAAGCATTTGAACTAGCTCATGCACAAGTATATTTTTCCACTAAAAATTTCGTTTTTCCGTCATTTTTTTCTCAATTATATTGATAAGCCAACAAAGTATTTAAGAAATTATATTTATTTTAAAAATAATTTGTATGAAAAATCTCTCATAAATTGCCTTCTTCCAGAATTATCCAGACCTAGAAACTATTAAAAGTCGATATTATCATTATCTGTTCGATACAGGCCAAGATGGGAAAGCTGCACAGGTTAATCAATTTTAAATATTTATTAATTTTAATTTTTAACTTTTTCGTTATATCATATCTATTATTATTTATCACTACTGTTATCCATATTTCATTTTGAAGTAATATTATGTAGATTAAGATTCTCTGCAGCTCGGAAAGAAATCTTAATTGAATTTCTGACTTTTCTAGATCATTCAGAAAATTATTACACTGGATACGGTGATAAATGATCTAAAAATTAAAATTTTCTTTTTAAAATTCTCATTTTTGATACTCATTGTAATCCTGAAATTGCAATTCGATATTGATTGTTGAATATTTAAAAAAACGTTAATTATTGCTAATTGCTTTCTAATTCCAGATATCAGAGCGTGATGGTGACCTGCTTGCTGCAATAGAATTATATTTAAAAGCAGGTTTAGCCATTCAAGCAGCTCGTATACTTTTGCAAAATCCAGAATTCCTCTTCAAAGATGGCTTGGTACAAAATGTTGCTACCGCACTAATCCGATCTAATCTTTTCGAAAAAGTTTGCAATTTATTTTTTTTTTTTTAATAGAATTGATCTGACTCAATATATCTTTATATGAATTTTCTGAATTTATTGAACTAAAAATTACAAAGAATATGAATTTTTCAGGCTGGTGAATTATTCGAAGCAACGAAAGATTTTGAACAAGCTCTGGAAAACTACCGAAAGGGTAAAGGTTACGCAAAGGCTATCCAGGTAATGATAAAGTATTAATTGCATCATTGAGTATTATCAACTAAATACTCAATTAATGCTTATTTACGCCTCTTCTTCTTCTTCTTCTTCTTCTTCTTATCAGTGAATATTTCAGTTAGCACGAGTGCATTTTCCGGAAAAAGTTGTTGTACTGGAGGAAGAAAGGGGTGATAATCTGATGGCGGAAGCAAATTATGATGCAGCAATAAATCATTTTCTTGGTTTGTGACATTGAATACGTGCAAATCATCTAGATTAATCTAATTTGATTTTAATTAAATTTTGAATTCATACTATTTTCAGAAAGTGGACAAACAGCAAAAGCTCTCGAAGCATCAATCAAAGCAAAACAATGGGGTAAAGCGGCGCAAATTGTTGACGCACTTGAAGATAATGATTTGGCGAAGCAATATTACGGTAAAATCGCTGATCATCATGCAAGTATTGGTGATCTTGAGGTAAGATTGCTTCGAATTATCCAATGATATCACTCGTCAAGAACATCATATACTACATATGACGGTTTCGAATCATTACTACAAAGTTTATCAAGCATACAGGATAGGAATCTTAATATAGTTAGTGCAAAAAAGAAGAAAAATACTGAATAACTAAAAGTAATAAATGAGTAAATTAATACTAAATGAAATGCTATAATTCAGCGAGCAGAAATGTTGTACATTGAAGCGAAAATGCATCGAGAAGCAATCGAGATGTATAATAAAGCTTCCCGATGGGCTGATTCATATCGAGTAAGTATTGTTACTGTTTTTGCAGTCAATATGAAGTTTATAATCACAAAATCAATCTAATCATCTAATCCATTCGATTGATTGATTAATAAATTCGGAATTTGATCTTCTTTACTTCAATTGTTTCTTTTTTTTTTTCTTTTTTTGTTTAGAATACTATAGAGAAATCGTTAGGAATCAAATCTTCATTGACGATTTCTTGAAGTTTGTATAATAGATTTTAAAATCTTTTAAAGCAAACTAATTTAGTTTCCTTTATTACTAGTTATGATAACGAGAAAAAGAAAAAAAATTCAAGTAAACTTTAAAATTGTAAAACAATTGAATAAATTATTTCAGTTGGCTGCAGAATTTATGGGAGATGATAGCGATCAAATGTATGAAGAATTGGCGCAAAAAATGGAGGATAACGGTCGTTTAAAGGATGCGGAGCAGGCATCAATTTAATCCATTTCTAGATTTATTTTTCGGAATTTTCAATAAATTGCTTCTTAAATAGTTATTGTTAATATCTCATGTTTAGTTGTATATCGTAATTGGACAAGCCGATAAGGCTATTACAATGTACAAGAAAACGGGTCGAATTGATGATATGATGAGATTAATGGAGAAATATGATGTCGATGATGTTAAGGTTTTGTTACAGAAAAATTTTGTATTTAAAGCAACAGATGAAAATAATCAAATATCATATTTGCGAAATTTTTATCTTCTTAATCAAATTACTGTATCCACAGGATACTCATCTTCAAGTCGCAGCTGATTTGGAGGAAAAAGGGGATTTACGAGAAGCAGAAGAGCATTATTTACTTGCTGGTGATTGGAAAAGTGCAGTAAATATGTATCGTAATGCTGAAATGTGGAATGATGCGTATAGAATTGCAAAACAAGAAGGTGGTGATACTGCGCAAAAACAGGTACAATATTTGAAATATTTTTTATTCATCCTATAAAAAGAGATTTTTTGAAAATTGTTACCAAGTAAAATTATCGATGGTAAAGTACAGAAGAACCATCGAGGTTTAATTGTAATCTGTTATTTTACAGATTGCATATTTATGGGCAAAAAGCTTAAATAGTAATGCCGCAGTGAAATTATTACAGAAATTTAATTTATTAGATGAATCGATCGATTATGCATGTGAAAATGGGTAAGTATTAAATATAAGTATCTTCAGGTAACATGTTGTACTTTTACTAAATATAAAAATGACAGTAATAGAAATAGCAATGATTGACTTCAAATAAGAAGTAGGGAATAATGAATTTCAAATAAAGAATAATTTTTTGTTTTGACTATGGTTTTTTTTTCTAATTTATTTTTTATTTAATATGTTTAAGAGCTTTCGATTTTGCATTTGATTTATGCCGTTTGGAAGCAAAAAATCGTCTACCATCAGTGCATTTCAAATTAGCACAGCAGCTGGAAGAGGAAGGTGAATTTGAAAAAGCTGAAATACACTATATAGAAAGCGGAAGACCGAAAGAAGTTGTGCTAATGTATGTCCATGATCAAGATTGGGAAAATGCGGAACGTGTTGCAAAGTATTTTTTTTTTAAATTTTCTAATTTGTTTAATTCATCGTGAACTTCTAGGTGTTTTTTATAGTAGAAGAAGAAAATCTTTCAAAATGAATAATAATAAAATTTATACCCTATCGTCGACTGGCATTTTCTCAAATCTATAGTTATTTATCATTGATTCTTCAGTTTATAATTATTTTTTTTTCTTGGAAATAAACTTGAGTAACTCTTATAGGACAATCATCTGAATAATTATATTATCAAATAAGAAAGGCTTGAATAATTGTTATAAGATAATCATTAATCATCTCCATACTATATTATCATTTTAATAACAAAAATTACATAAGCAATAAGTTTAGCTCTCTTCTGACAAAGAATTCTGCACAACTTTACATTGATTGTTCAGAATCTTTGCATGATTGACTTGCAGACAATATAGTCCAGAAGCATTATCCGATGTGTATATTCGACAAGCACGAATGGCAATTGAACAAAAAAATTTTCCATCTGCCGAAAGTTGCTTACTTCGTGCCAATCGTCCCGAAATAATTCTACGCTACTATAAAGAATCTGGAATGTGGCAAGATGCTATTCGTATTGCTAGAGATTATATGCCTACAGAATTACAACATTTAGAAGTAAATTGCCATTTTACAGTATGCTACTAAAATATTGGCATACATACATATATTGCTAATTTCATTAAACTTTATCATAACTTATTTATTTTATGTTTGTTATTCAAATTCAATCATCTGTTTTGCTCAAATTTTAATAATATGCAAAGAAAATTTCCATTTCAATCAAATCATTTATTTTTACATTTTCTCATGTTTTTGCGCAGTTTCTATTCAGGCAAAAGAAAAAATAGATCAAATATGGCAGAAACAGAATGAAAAAAAAACAATCAAGGAATCATTGTTTTATTGCAAGTTGTATTTTGAGCTAGTATATTTTGATTTGCTGATTGCAAATATTGTTTAGGAAGAATTCGACGAAGTACAGCTGAAATCTGGCGCAAAAGGTGTTTTATCATTTATTGCTCAAGCACGAGACTGGGAAAGTCAGGGTGAATATATTCGAGCAATTCAGTGCTACTTGAAGGTAAAAGATTCACAAGAAACCGATGTCGATCTAATTGTAGATGTTTTGAAACGGGTATGTTTTCCAAATTTTTTAAATAATTTTATGGATTAATAAAGTATGATGTAGTTTAATTACACTGATTTTTATAGCAATTTTTTCCCGATAATATAAGAATTAATTGATAACAATTTTTTTTTTATCGCATCGTTCTTTAGTATCAAAGAATTTTCATTTCGCTCTTATCATCTTGCTAAATTACTTGAAAAACCTGATCATTTTATCATTCCAATTCATTTTAAGTCATTCAGTGCTTCTAATATACTTAAATTTATAATTTGATTCAAATTCTTTAATTTGAATTATCATAGAAAAATGCGCATTACATTGAATGATCGAAATTTTCATTCAGAATGTTTCCATAACCATAATCAAGATCCAAAGAAATTTTAACAGTAGATCAGATTTTTCTATTCTATTATCAGAATTTCTTTCCTTACGACTCACGTATGTTCAGAAGTGAAATAATTTTTTTTCCCTTCTCGCTTCCCAAAACTGTACTATTGCTGAGAGATATTGTTTTTCCTTTTTTTCTAGGCCACAGAATTGGCAACGAAATTCCTCTCGGACGATGAAGCTTCTGCAATACTGGATGAAATTACGGAAATTTTCATTCATTTAAAAAGGTACGATTATTGCACATTGTTGTATAATATTAAAAAAAAAATAATCAAAAATATTAAAAGAAAATAGTTTTAAGTTTATTATTCTATTCATATATGAAAACTGAAAAGTTTATCAACACTTTCGATTTCTGTCTTATGATTTACAGTTTGACTGTTTCAAAACCGACTTGTGGTATTTTCCAAAATTGATGAAAATGTTTTTTTTTTTCTTTGGTGACTTTAATATACTTTCCATGACAATCTAAAGTCAATAGAATTATCAAAATTTGTTTGTATGCTATTAGGATACTAGCTGGACATGGCCACATTTCGCGTGGCCGGTCCAATCAGTCTACAAGGGCTGGCCATGCTTTCGCAAAAAATAGGCGTAGGCAACAAATTCAGTCCGCTCACTTATTTTTACCTGTCGCAAATATGACAGATAAAAAAGAAGTAGGTATATCTAAAAAAAAAAAAAAAAGAAAACGCGCTTATTCGAGTGTAAGTTTGTATCAAAATTTCAAAGCAATCGGTGAAGAATTTCCGGAAATTTAATGTCGGTAACACGGAACATTTACATTCTCATTTATATAGAAGATTAGAAATTAAACAGCTTCTGTCAAATTTCTCATAATTTATTCCATTTTATAAAATTGCTATTTTATCTTAATTTGAATGAAAATATGCCATTATTTATAATGTTATTAAAGGTTCATCGAAACAGCTGAACTATTTTTGGCTTCAAATCAACCGGAAAATGCTATTAAAGCCTTCCTGCTTGGTGGACAATGGGCAAAAGCAAAACAGGTAAGCGTGCATTATGTTAATCAGTCATGCATTCATTTCACATGCATGCACATTGTGCATGCATATGAGATGCATTGAACATTATTTCTATAAAATTAAATTTTAGTTGGCTATGGAATTCGTCCCTGATTTAGCGGATTTTGTGGATGAAAAGTACAGAGAATCATTAAAACAACAAGGTCGATTAGGAGAATTAATGGATGTTGATGTGGTTAGTGCAATTGATGCATTATTGGAGCAAGGTGAATGGGAAAAAGCTCTTGAAACAGCTCGCCAACAAAAAGTTTGTTGTTTAATTTTGAGATTTTCATTCAGCTAAATAAAAGAATATATAAGAGGTGCGATAAATAGCTGAATAGATCGTAATAATAATGATATCCTATTATAATGAAAAATTAAAATTCCGAATTTTTTTAACGAAAATCCTAATTTATTGATCAATTAAGTCATTATTTATGGTATGAATCTTAAAGAACTGCTCATAATCTACATGAAAACAACTTTCTGTTCAAGTTTTACAAAAAAAAAAAAGAAAAACCATTACTTCTCCCCGCAATGTTTTCGTCAATTTAATGAGCATATCTATATAACAATTTTCTCTTTTACATAAATAAAATACTGCGTTGAAAAAAAAGAGTAAATTAGAATTCTATTTCTTATTATATGCATGAATGGATATACTGTTTTATAGAATCAACCTTTATTGGATAAATATGTCGCATTATATGCAACCGATTTGATCAAAGAAAAGAAATATGCCGAAGCAACTGTTTTATTTGAAAAATATGGGGCATCCTCAAATCCAAATAATTTTAACATCTATCAGAAACTTGTTGAAGAAGTAAGCGTAAATTTTCATCTCATCTTTCCTTCAATATAATTGTGTAAAGATTAAATAAATTTAAAAAAAAAAAAAGAATATACGAAAGAAATTTTTTTCATATACTTTTTCATATACTTTAATTTCATATATCTATACTTTAATTTAGTACGTGAAAGAAAAAAGTATACGGAAAAAAGAATTACAAGAAAAAAATTATTAAAATATGAAAAGTTACGTGTAGATGATTGGCTCTTCAATTTTTTTCAAATATGCTATCCAAAATACTATTTTTGGTAAGTATATTTGAGAAAATGAAAGAAAGTTCTGTAAACGTAATAGATTGAAATCAATAATTCAAATTAATGATCCATAAGAGTAATTCTTATTAGCATCTATAATTTTTATGAGTGTAATATAATAAAGCATTGCTCAGAATTAAAAATCATTTCTTTTATCGCAGAAATCTGAAAATAATGATGAATTGGGCATTTAATTGCATAAGCAAGCTAATTAAAATAGTGGATTATTTTTTAGCTCAGTGTGATCTATTTCATTTTAAGGTCATCAATATGCGTAATATGGACAATCCAAATGTTTATCGAAGATGGGCAACGCTACGAAATGTTCTTTTTATGGTATGCAATGGTATGAATATCAAGGAGAAGATGAAAAAAGTAAAGTTCCAATTCTTACATATATTCTACTGGCCGATCCAACTAATTTATATAAATAAAAATGTAAATTTTCCTTAAACACCGAAAGTTCTTATATCCGCGCCTATTCGAATGCAACGCTGTTTCAAAATTTTAAATCAATCGGTGAAGAATTTTGTGTGAGAATGAACAATGCAGAAAGTTAGGCTTGGTCAAAAATTTTAGTCCACTCACTTTTACCTGTCACAGATGTGACAAGTGGGAAAAAAAAAGTAAGTATATCTGTATAAAAACACACGTCTATTCGATTGCAATGTTGTTTCAAAATTCCAAATACATTGATAAAGAACTCGAAATGTTGTGTAGCAAGTAACAACGAACATTTGCATTTTTATTTATAAAAATTCAAATGATTTCTGAGATTTAATCAATCGATATTTAAACCCAAACAATGGCATTTTTATCATTTTCTTCAATAAATTATATCGATTATTGAATTAAATTATGCAATCCTTTTTCTATCTCATCTTATCCACTTTTTCAACTTATCCAAGAGAGTAAAGATAAAATTGGAATTCAGCAAGAGAATGGAATTTTATTTCTTTAGAGGATTTGGCTGAAATATGTTAGATCAACTTTTACTGCTTTCATATATATTATCACATAATTTCTATATTTCAGTTATTTAACAGATACTTAGAGATTGCTCATTACGGTGCATTACGTTCGGCCATTTTGGAATATAGTGGAATGGAAATAGAACTTGTCGCGGCTCAAATTACGATAAGTTTCATTCGCTACAGTGATATCATGCAAGCTGATAAAGTTTTTTACGAAGCTGGAATGGCATGCAGAGTTCGTTCAATTTATTTCTTGCAATTTAAGTGAAGGATAGCAATTTTTTTTTCAGAAATAATTAGCTACTTGAAAAGGCTAACGATATTTTCCATTATGCTTTTTTTCATCTTGTTCGAAAAAGGAGATAGATAACTTCCGATCATTTTCCCAAAAAATTAGTTTCATGGAAGAAGAAACCTAATGATTTC
This sequence comes from Onchocerca volvulus, assembly GCA_000499405.2. NCBI lineage: Eukaryota > Metazoa > Nematoda > Chromadorea > Rhabditida > Onchocercidae > Onchocerca > Onchocerca volvulus. The sequence continues at coordinate 16,825,281 of HG738137.1, read as the reverse complement.
AAGATTGAAAACAATTTCACTAAGGCAAATTAATTATTTTTAATTAACCAATAATGCATTTTTTCTTGCTCTTGACTCAAAACATAACTTTCCAGTAGTTATATGGATATGTCCAATTGATTTGTCAGATTTTAGATCAAAGACTTTAGTAGAATTTGATATCTAAAAGCCTAGATTTTGTTTGGCAAAAAATGAAATTGCATGTGTTAATCACAGAAGCAAGGTATCAAGAAGGAATGCTTGGCATTTATACTTCTCAATCATTATCTTGATTTATGTGATGCGATTGAGGATCAGGACCCATCGATCGTTAATGGTTCCATTTTTGAAGGGACTGATATACCGCAAGAAGTACTGCTTCCGGAAACAAAATACACATCTGTAAGTCCATTTCTCAAAATTCAGACTGCACTTTTATCATTTTTTTTTATTCCATCATTCCCTATAGTATACGAGAGCTATTAGAGTTCATATTCCTTCCTAGGCACTACAATCGTTTTATTCAGGATGAGGAATATGAAGAAGTGAAAGAATGGGTATTGGCAATATCCATGGAACAAAGTATAGAACGAAATTTACCCTGTGACAAAAATGGTAACTTCGAAGTAAGCCTCGTTGACGCAAATGGTACATCTCACTCAGCGTGTCTTATTTCAGGTTTCTTCGTTTATTGTAACATTTAAGATCATATTTTTTGTAAAATTTTGTAATCTTTGCATAACCGTTTGATGTTACTATTGACAGATCTACTTTGAATACAATAACCTTAATGATTTGACTGTCTGTTGAAGGTTATCCAGTACGTGGAAGTGCTAAACAATTTGGATCTTCTGGCAAAGTAGCCGATCGTGATACATGGAGTCGTTTTATCATGGCACAAAAGACGAAATCAACAGAAAGTATAGCAGATGTATTACAGTTTATTGCGAAATGGACACAAACGACATCTCTATCGTTGTAACCTCTTAATAATTAATTATATTATGCAAAGTTTACAATTCCTGAAGAATTGCTGTTTAAGGATGCATAGTTAGCACTATATCTCAGCCGATTTTGAAATAATTCAAGCCAAAATTGAAAATCTGTTTTGCTCTTCAATTCAAATCATTTTTGCATATGCTTTACTATTCTTTAAAATATTGCTAACTGAAATAATCATCCATAAAGAAGATATAGAACAGAAATGTTGCCATTTATAATTTAGATTACATAAAAAATTCACCCGCATTCTATATAACAGAGAGATAAATCTGTTATAATGGTTATTGAAAGCAATTAAAGGCTATCACTAATTACTGCATTACAATTGACAGCTAAGCTAATTTTTGAACTAAACAACAGAAAATTTCATTGTTAATGTTCAAATTTCTCAAGAAATTGTTGTATTGCAATCTTCTATTTTATGAATTTCAATAGCCTCTAACTACTGTAAAATTGTCAATTTTGGAAATATTGTCTTCAAAATATTAATAAGCAAAAAAGAATTAGCAATAACTACAGATGAAAGAATATGCCGCTGTAGATTTGAAAGAATTCTTTGCTTACTAAAAAAAGACTGCATTCAATTTGAGAGGAAAGAATGATGCTGTATGTGTCGACCAATATGGTACATTTGAAACTAGCTTTATTCGAAGTAGATTTTAGGTTTCAATCCAGCATGTAGACCTTGCAGCATTTTATTCCTTTCTGTCTCTAATTCTATTACTGTCTTTGGAAAAAGCATAGATAACTAATAATGTCATATTAAACATGTTACAAATAATAAATAAATGAAATGTAAATGTAAATGAATAAAGAAACATTATGGGTGTTGTTATTTAAATTAATAAACGGATTTCACTGAGAAAAATTGCGAACGAGGTCTCTTACATTCTCATAGGTTACATATGTAACAATAACGTTTGGCAGCTGACGCAAATTACCCATAAGTAAACCTTTATAGAAGCCATGCGCACCTTCCGTCCTATATGTTTTGCTTATCAAGTCGAATATTCCAGTATATTTCGCATGATGATCCTGCAAATATTAAATGCTTCCATTCCTGTGAATTTGTATGAAAATGAAAGAAAAACAGATATAATGTCATGGACTTTCATTTATGTGTGATTAAAAATAAATCAATATTAATATTCACTTGCAACCGAGTCCGCAGCACTTGATACGGAAATGTTATTGTTGTAGCAATTACTTTAGATGCGGCTGAATATACCAAGCAATCAACAGTATTCTGAAAAAAAGTGGAATTTCCTAATTTATAGAATTCAGAATACTCACTTCAAGTGCTCCACAATTCCTTTGCAATAAGTGCCAATGGAGTAGATTAATGACAAGATGATCTGACAGCTGGTACACCGTCGTTATATCACCAAACCTGCCAAAAGCAGCACTAAATAGTTCTAATACTTACAATTCAGCAAAAAGCGATCGATAACATGATGTGAAATTTTTTCATAGAAAGAGCATGTTAAGACAAACCAAAATATGATTAGCAGGAAGCCCCAAACGTTTTAATCGATCATCCTTGAAACGATTGTAAAGCATAAATTGAATTGCACCATGTATGGTTCCAATAACTCCTGGCGCAAAACCCTAAAAATATTCTAAAATTTAGCCCGTAAAAGGATATCTAAGATTAACAGAAATGTCATGTTAAGTCAGTGTCAATCATGTCAATTAATTATTTTCGTAATTAAAAATTTACTGGAATCTTCGACCCCAACTCCATGCAATATTCATTCTTTCAACCAATTAGCAATGCTGCCATTTATATCTTCTACAATCCAATAAATTTCGTCATCACCAAATGAATAACTTACTTATCTATGTCATCTTTTATTCTCAATTTGAACCTACCAATATTCAAATGAAGCTTTGAATTAATTAAACTGAAACAACTTTTCCCTAATTCTTCTATCATGTCCTCAATTTCTTAAATTCATCGCGAAATATAAAATTATGGCTTTTGCAGCTTTCATTTTGTCAGAATACAGTCAATCAAATGCCACCCCTCAGAAAACTAAAGAGAAATATAAATTCTAGATGTTTTTCCCCACAGTTTTTTTTTTTAAATCTTCGTCTTTCAGCGATGCTTGTTTTCATAACATTTATCATATTCTTTTTTTGAGACAGAAATAAATCTTTTCTTTTGATCATGGATTCTAATGAATTTTCGTTAGTCAACAATGACTAAAAAAAAAAAAAGTAAAAACAAAAAGCAAAAAAAGAAGAACAAACTCTATATAAGGCAGTAATTCCTTCTTTCCGAACAACTGTAGAGAGACAATTCAGAAATCCATGATACTTAGCTCTTTCATTTTCATACTGCAAGCACAAACGAGTTTTCGCCACCCAAATAGGATTAGTGAATACTAAAATACCAGCGCCAGTAACCATTCCTAGTAGGACATTATCCACTGATTCTGCTCCGGTTGAAATGGTCTTCTCTTTACAGATATTTTTGATAATATGATAACTATAATGAAACTGCTGGATTATACTAGTAAAAAAGAAGAGCAACAAAACTCTATTTGAAATTTCACGAAAGTGGTGGCAAAATTTTATATTAGTAGAAATTTTTGCGATGTCGAAAATATCCATCTTGATATTTCTGATAATGTTCAAAAAATGTAAAAGACAACCAGCTGCATGTTAACTTAATCAATTTAAATTATCTACACTAAATTAGAAAAGTTTATGCCATACCACTCCTTTCATTGTAGGTTATGGGATGTAACCCTTGTGAATGAATATGGACAGTTTTGGAATCATTTCAAACACTAATGAAAATCTTAGCATGACTATGCTAACACAATACTTTTTTCAATTTAAAAGGAACCTCGCAGCCAATGTTTGATTATAGCAAAAGATGACTGTATTAGGATGTATTAGCGATCTTAAAACGGAGCATTTCAATAAGACTTACAACTGAAAATAAAGTCCCCAGGATATAGCGGATCCAATCAGATTCGGCGATAGTCCCTGGTATAAACCTTTATACCCTTTGGAAAGTACAATGCTTCGTGCAGCATGCCAATAATTATGATATTGCGGACGTTGACGGTTACCATCATTAGCTGCAATCACGAAGATGATTTCGATAACGCATTTAACAAATGTCATAAATTGTATGTTGAAGCTTGACATAGAGAATCCCAAATTTTTATACATGCACTTCAAGCACTTTGAGCAACATTATGTCATGCAATCGTATTCGCTCATAAATTAATCGGAAATCCGAGATTAATATCGAATATGGCTAGAATCCTTATAATCATTCTGTCAGAAACAATGCGTAGGAAAATGAGGTGAGCCAAGATCTACAAAAAGAAAAAGATTCATGATATTAGTATGATGCAGAAAGTTAACGCATAACTTCGAGGATACAAGAGATCATATTTTTCTGAAATATAATTACTATACTAATACTATACTATACTACAATACTATTAATATTTATATTACTATTACTACTTTATGCATAGCGGATTTATGCATGGCGAATTATGCATAGTGAAGTGTACTAAAAGTAGAAAAAAAGAACAGAATAAATAGTAAGTAAAAGAAAATAAAAATAATAAAATGTTGATATTTATAAGGTGATCCGTATACATATAATGCAATAATACAGCTGAATGAATGGATTCTATTATTAGAGCCTAATTAATGAAGAAGAAATATCAACCAGAATAACGTATCCTGAGAAGATCCAATGGATGACAAACAATGGTGCTTGTTATACCACCAGTGAAGCCACCAATTAGATGTTCGTATTTTTCCATTCGACTGCATCAAAACCCTGATTACTGCAAAAAATAGGTTATCCTGATCGTCTGTTTTGTAACAAACATTTCCTCGAATGCTATAAAGCTCCTTTTAGATTACATCTACGTAATAATCAAAAAACATTGATTTTCTTGCAAATGAACGAATCATTCTATTACACATTCTATTTTGCGTTACACTGCATATTCAGTTTATTACAAGAACATTGAATGCGCTTGAAGAATAGCTCAAATTTAAAAGATAGTTCAGAAAAGTTCAAGCGAACCAGGTCGACCATCTATTCTGTCATCAAAAATGATGTATTAGAAGTGGAAATGTATTCCTTATCCAATATTATCTTATGTAAGGATAATTAAAAAAGCATGCCTAGTAAGACATTGAACTTATTAGAACAACAAGACTTGGCCATGACCCTCATTACTTCATAAGATGGTGACGATCACGGCCAAGAGTTGCCATTACAATAAATTCCAGGTTCTGCTAGGCATGCTTTCTTGGTTCATAAGTATCGAACTCCACCGATCCAGGACGATCCAGAACACTGCGTAGTGATCCAGCGAAACTAGCAATCTGTCAAAATGTTTCCGAACCGCGACAGTTCCTGAAGTCTCTTTGACATTCCTACTTTCTCGAAGACAGAGAGTGAGAGATAGGGGGAGGAGTTTGTGGTATAGAGCGAAACAGCGACAAGATGAAGTGCTTTTCAATGAATATCAAAGATTGCTAAAACAATAAAAAATTGTGGAAAATGAGGAAAGATGAATCCTCCTCAAGAAGTAAGAACAAGCAGGAAATATGATGGTAATTGAGGAGACCTCAGAGATCAATAAGGTTAATTGAATATTATGCTTTGTAAGATGAGGAAAATGCTCGAAAGAGTACGATTAACTGTTGTAACAGAATGTGAAAGCAATCATAATTAGAATGTGAGATGTTTGCTGATTTCGATTTTCCGATGATTCATCAGTGAAAATGCGACACTACCCCTAACTTGGTTGTTCAGGTGATGGCGTGAGGGCGAGGCGGGTAGTGATGGGCTTTGGCCAAAATCTAGTCTATGATACTTTGGCTAGAGCCTAGCCTAATCTATGGTGCTGGGCTATGGCTTTATTGGGTCGAGTTTTAGTATACTGTAGTAGCATCTCTTAATAGTATCAAGTCGATTTTTAGCTGCTGTATTGGCGGTTGTAACGGAGTCATTTATAGCTATGGTACCAGGTTTTATGTCGAGTTGTTGATAACTTTTTTACCAAATTATTGATAATTATGTCATAAACTTCTTTAATCATCTCCAGTGCCGGATTTATTCTCAGTAAATATATTCCATGCATAATTATGTTCATTTGAAAAATTGCGGGAAATTTTATTTTGCAAATGAAAACTGCAAGAAGTTGATATTTTCCAGACAGATTATTTATTGAGTAAGTGAGAATTACAATGTCTACTACATCTGTGAAACATCGCGAATTCGTTTCTGAACCGATGGGAGAAAAAGAAGTAACCGCTGTTGCTGGTATTGGACCTACCTATGGTGAAAAATTGAGTAAAGCTGGCTTCGACAAGGTAATTCTTTCATTTATTTAAATTTATAATTTCTTTAAATATTATTCATTCAATATTTATTCATATTATCTTTTATCATTTAACATTTAATACTATTATTTATCATCATTTAATCTGATCTTTTTTATTCCTTTTTTTTTGTTTATTGCAAGTGTTTTTTCATTCCAAAAAACTTATAATTTGCTGTCCAGTAATTCTCTGAATTTTCACTAACATATATAAATCATCTTCAAATGAAATGCAGAAATATCACAGCTTTTAAATTGAAATTTGAAAACTGTATAATAGCTGGACGGTATTGAACTCTAATTCAAATTTCTGTATGAGGTCTTTTAATCGCTGCATTATACTCCTTCTATTTGAATCATCTAACGAAGAAATTCGTAAAATAAATTTTCACGCATTGCAAACATTATTTATTCTTATTTATAGTGCAGTCTATTTTGATACGAATAGTATTGAAGCCTAGTCTTACTTGAATTTTTTTACTTAAAAAACTCGAAAAAAATTATTTCCAGCTACTTATTCTTTCTTTTTAAAGAGGTGCATTTTTGCAGGCTTATGTATTATTTGGACAATTTCTCCTTTTGAAAAAAGAGAAGGAACTTTTCATCGATTGGTTGAAGGTAACGGTGTTGAAGTTTCTTATGATACATTTGAATGGATTAGACATGTATTGTATATAGGTATTTGATAGCAATATTTAACGTCCTTTTCATTGCAGGAAGTAGCCGGAGTAAGCAGCAATCATGCCTTATCAGCTTATAATTGCTTAAATGAATGGAGTGAGCAATATATTTAAATTATTATTTCATTCAGTGACAGATCATAAATATTGTACTGTTACTGTATTGTTATGCTGTTTATCTATATAATTTGAAATATTTTGGTTACTACGCATTTATCGGAGCGGATATGATAATATCATCAACACACCGCAAAAATTTTTCCGATTTATCCTATGAAAGAAACCGTAGGATATAGTTTCATTATTGTTCAAGAATAAGTGGTGAATTATTAGACTCTCTTAGAAAAGAAATATTTTGAAAAATATTAATCAGCTTTTGTAATTGTTGGATGATTTTTTCGAAGTTGAAATTTTTTTTATGAAAAAGAAATTTAAACGGTATCTAATAATTCCTTTCTGAAAGATTTGCTCTCATTGGATTAATTGATTGTAATTTGTAATGTTGATTATAAAGTGATGTTTAAAAAAATGACGCATATACAATGTTATGGGTGAACTTGACTAATAGGATAATTCAAATTTGCATGTTTTACATATCATATGATGATAAATGAGTTTAGGCAATAAGCACTTTTAAAATAGAATAAACAAGATACATAACTTTGAATGAAAGTAGATCAGTTGGAAACTTCTGATATGAGGTAAATCATACAAACTGATTAACATACCTGATTCATAATTACTTCGCCCAATTAGTTGGTATCTATTTAACTATAATTCAGTTCTTTCTTTTGTTCAACTTGTCCTGTGAATTGTTTTCGATCTCGGCATTTTATTCTGAATAAAATAAAATAAAAACTATGGTAATGTACAGCTGAATGTATTGAATGATAATAATGTAATGGATGAGTAGAATATTTAATAGTTTACCTGATTTATAACAGCTTACTGAATTAATCTTATTTAATAGCCTAGTACTTAACAAATTTATCATTTTTATTATTTCTTTCCTTCAAAAATATAACGCATGCTATCTTCATGTGCGTCATATAATTCTGAGAACGTGATTCAGATTTTTTTTACAACGGGATCAATTTAATCCATCGAAAGAGAGGAAATAATTTTAGATGTTGAAGTGTCACCATGAATTAAGATCAATATGACCAGCTGGTGTCGGTAAATTGAAATGCTGACATATCTAAATGTTGTTAATAATAAAAATTTGCAATCTCATACAAGTAACCATTTATCCATATTGCGCGCAGTGGCCTTTTGTTTCTCATCATCTAATCTCTGATAATGCTTATGTGCTTCATTAAGAGTTGTAAGTCGCTGTAAAACATGTTGTAAATGGTTTTAAAAAATGCTTAAATTTGTGAAACATACTAATTTCTGTAATTTTATAAGGATTAATATCATGCTCTTTATTTAAAGATTGTAAATGATTGTGAAATATGTCTGGAATGTCATAGGAATTAATATCATGCTCTTTGTTTGAAGGATTGCCAACGGATGCAATCATGTCAATTGTCGAATAATGTAAGGACTAAATTTTTGTTCTTTGTTTAAATGTTTTAAGATTATTTATCTCTTATCCTTTAGTCTTTATCCATACCAATCTTTTTTGTATGATTAATGTATGAATTTCCGCTCCTCTCAAGGATGGCCATATAAAAGGGGAACTTTTCGGGACAGAAGATCAGTGCTTGAATACATTACCAGCAGTGTTGGCAGCGATCTCTTCAGTATTCCGATCATCAATTCATCAAGACTAGTGACGGTTCAGTGCCTACAAGTGTTGACATCGTCAGTTCATCAGCAACAAGGAAATTACATCAGTGACAGGCTCTCTACATCAGTATCAAGACAAAACTTTCCAACCAATATCAAGCAATCTCAACGAAGCACAAGCAACCATTCTTCAAAGGATCACTATTGGTATTATTTATATTACTCGCATATTTTTTTTTCTTATTATTTGTTGTTGTAAAGTGCGATATTGTTTCTAATATCGTGTAAATCTAATAAAAGCTATTGTTGACCCAGTCAAGTTACAGCAGCGAAAAATCTGCAATCCAGCGACTGTAGAATCCCAAATCACAAATCAAACAGATCTCTTCTTTCTCCTACAGCTGGGATCAATTATAATTAATAGAGCATTGATGTCAAACCTTTGGGAGGGAATAATTTATAATACAGATTGGTTTCAATTTATATAAAAACATTTTTAGCATTGCTTTATGACATCAAGAAATTTAAGTCAATGAATAAACAGATAAGTGTGCAAATCATCAACACAGCGTGAAAAAATTAAACAGGCATCGAAATAAGTAGGCGAATAATTTCGTTTAATAGGAATAAGCAGTTTAGTTAGAAAGGGAAATAGAGAACAAAGGAAAGAAAAATTATCGTACTTTATCTTCCTTATATAACTTTGAAATACTAAGATGTATTGTACGCCAACAGTTAACATTTTTCGATTCAGTACTCTTAGGCTTTTCAATATTTTCTTAGAGACAGAGGAATATGTCGGCGAAAGCTGAAAAATATAAAAAATTGTATATAGATAGGAAAATTCTAAAGATCAAATAGCTAGAAGATGTTGACGAAGTTAAAGGATGCAGTCATAATAAACAAGATATGTTAAAGGTCAAGTAGCACACAATCATCAAAAACAAGGAGTTAAAAGTCAAGAAGCAAAGACTGTTTTAAATGGACTAACAAGAATTAACATGTTTTCCCACCAAAACGATAAGTATGTGAGAGGAGGAGGAAGGTTTTACCTACAATTTTCGACACCGACGTAGCTACAATTCTACGGCAACAAAGATCTACGCATCTATAGCAACGGTTCGATAGTCCAAATAGCTACGAGCGACAATTCAACAGGAAACTTTGTTAGTATCCATTCCTTATTTATCGTATTTTGTTCATTCACTGTTTACTATTGTATAATATGATGTTGTTATAATATCGTATTATCCAATAAAATTTTATAATTTAACAAATCAAAATCGTTAGGGTAGAAATTGATTAATCCTTTGATTTCAGTCTTTTACATGAGAAAAGAAGAGAAATAATCTCGCAAAATGTGATAATTAATTTTACAACAATGAATAAACAAGAATTCCAATGACCTAATCGAATATCTTATGGTTCTAAACCGTGAAATTAAACTTTTTATGTTTGATTATGAATCATTACATTCTTAGAAATTTTTAAAAAGTTCAAATTATCTTGAAATATTTTAAGAAATCTTTCATGACACAATTTAAATTACTTTCACAAACAATTCAATGTTGCATCATTTTTGCCGAGTCACAATAGCAACAAGAATCAATCTCCCATCCAACATCTACAATCAAATTATACAAGTCAGTCAAATTTTCTCGATTGAACTTGTATAATTTGGTGTATAATAAAATAGCGTCACAACAATTATCAAAAACACTCCTTGTTTTTGACCTTTAACATGCCTTGTTTATTATGATTGCATCCTTCGATTTCATCAACATCTTTCCGCTACTTGATCTTTAGACATTTTCCTATCTATATACAACTCTTTACATCTTTCGGTTTTGCCGACAGAATAAACATGATTGTTTTGCAAAACTAAAGAGGCATGCAACATGTGCATGCATAATTGCATGTCTCTGAATAGTTTAATGAGACATTTAGTGGACAAGTGATACGGTAATTATTTGTGACTAAGACATTACAATAAAAACATTCCTTTGGCCAACAATTAACATAAGCAACATGCGATGAATAATAAGCTAATAGAAATTGAACCGGTGGGATGACAAAATTGTCACATTGGGTCGGGTCTTTGAAGAAAGGGAATAAGAAGTGATAAGAGGAAAGCAGAGGAAAAAGGGATACGAAAGAGGAGGGGAAGGAGGATGGGGCAGGTAGTGATTAAATTGTAAGGTATGAGATGAAGGGCGATATAAATTTGCTTTCCAGAAAGAGGACGCAAATACGCCATAAATGGAATCAGAAGAAAAAGACGATGAAAAGGTTACGATGGATTCGGTGAAGAAGCTCATCGCGGAACGAGATGAAATTGATCGACGAATCGCCAAGGAAGAAGAAGTTCTTAAAATGGTAAATTTTCTCTATTTTATCTTTCTGCTCTCAATCATGGTAAAGTAACATTTGATTCTATAAAAATACTAGAAATAATGATCTTATTAATAGATTATTAATTTGTCTTTCTTCGTGCTTAATTTCTTTCTATTACATTAATCATTTCTTCCTCTTTTTCACAAATAGCGTAGATTGCTGAATTAATTTGTAATTTGTATAAAGAAGAAAATAAGGCATATATTGCTTTAGTTAGTACCGAAGGTGGAAAATAATACCAATCTGTAAGATTTTTCAAATTTATCAATTTTTCAGAATAATATCGATATGCAAAAAAGTTTGGTGGATGCAGAAGGTTTTCCCATCACAAATGTCGATGTATATTCAGTTAGGCGAGCACGATGTGCGATTATATGTGCGCAAAATGATCGCAAGAAATTAACTTCTGAAATCGAAAAAGCTATGCTTACTTTGCATCAACAAAAACGAAATTGCATAACAACATGCAGGTGTCATTATATTTCATCTTAATCTGCAGATAACATTGTATTGCTGCTAAGAATTTGTAAACCATTTTTCATTACTTGACTTATGCCATCCAGTTTTTCAGTGAAAATGCAACAGCTGCAAATGACATTCCAGTAGTGCATCGTACAAGTAATGCTGCATTTGCAAGGATAGCCAAAGTAATGGATGCCTCGCCAGCTTTTCGAGCGGTCAGTACTTTATCTTATCTCTTGTACAATAATATGAATATTTTTAAATGATTGTTCATTTGTATAGCCTCTTCTGAGTGACTTTTTAAAATAATCCATTGGTATAATACATTGAAAGCACCAAATAGTATTTTCCAGCAGTACCTCATGTAACCTTAATGTTTGGGTTTTCTTCCCATACTTTTTTATATCGGGATCCTTCATTCCATATGTTGACTTTGTACTGCTTTATCAAATGAAAAAAAAAAGAAAAAAAAAGTGGAAGTGCAAGTTTTCCAAACAAATTTTATACCGTTTAGGGTTTAAAGGATGGCGACCAATTAATACAGTTTGGTCCGTTACATGCTGGCAATTTCACCGATATAAAAGAACTTCGTATTATTGTACAGAACTCCATGGATGTAAGTATTTCATTTCTGAGTATTTTATTGACTTAATGATATATTCCGCTTACAAAGGAAGAGAAGAAAAAATTTTACAGATCTTTTCAATTCTCCTACTTGTTTTTCGTTAATTCATCACATACATACTACTGTTGAAATTATTTTGAACTTTTTCACTTTTTTTTTTTAACCAGTTAATACTCTTTCGCGACTAAATGCTAAAACTACCGAAAACTCATGGCGAATGTGAGCTTATTCCCTCGTGATTCTTCATAATTTATTGAGTACTAGACACAACAATTGGATTAATAGCTTTGCTATTGAATGAGGAAGCTGACCATAGAAAGAAGGATATTATTTTCCATATTATTATAGAAGCCAATACGAGTAACGCTGCTTAGGAATGATAGGCCGATACGCTTGGAACTTGTACCGAGCGTGTGGTCTGGTAAAGGCACTCTCGGGTGTTCCGTACTACCAGTCACTCCTGCTCATATATGATTCTTTTCAGTGTGATATACGCTGATGTATATTATTAAACGCCATGCGTGAATGGTATATGATTATTTTTTTGGTAAATTCTTTACTCTTTATCTCTATTTCTGGCATTTGAGTTCCAAATCATTTATTATTGATCTACGTATAACATAATAAACAACATTAAAAAAATACGAGATTTTCAAGAGAAAATTAAATACTGTTCCATAATTATATATGAGAAGGAAGAATTGCTTAAAATTGCTGCTTTCATTGACTATCGAATTCATCATTCCTTTAGTGATGGCACGGATCTATATCCCAGTGTTTAATAATAGATTGTTTTCCATAATTCCTATTTAAAATGAGACTTGTTTGCTAAGGAATATATACATATAAAACTTGCCAATATTCCTTGGTACAATAAAACTGAAGTACGCTGAGAAGATATGAGACCACAATTCACCATGTTGTAAAAATTATAAAAAACTTCACATCACATAAAACAATACAGTAGTATGCTTTGCATATAAAAAAGGGAAGCGGGCCTACTGTCTGGAAATGATGAAAAGCGTGGAAGATTATCATCACATTCGGAAATCTTTCCCATCACGGCCACCAGCAAATGCCAATTTCACTATATATGGTGCTTTGCCAACTGCAACATTTTTCATAATAATTTAATAAAACATAATCATAATCATACAGGAGATGAAACATGGATGAATATAATTTAATAAAAGTATGGAAATTACAACATCACTACTTACTAAGGATTTGGGAGCTCAGTTTTTATATATATATATATATAATGATAAAAATCAACTTAGTGTATTGAACGTCTTATCATCTGATGGATCAATGGAATATAAAATTTTTTTCATATTGCTTAGCAATGGTAGGACAATCAGTAAAGATTCGCCTAGAAGAGAAACCCATATCAATCATTTTCTTTAAGAAGATAAAATTAGTGAGAAAATTTTCAAGAATTTACCAGGGCTTTCAACTGGCGTATGGTTGGCTAACATAAGCGCTTCTGTTGCGCGCTCTATGTTAGGAAACTCGCAAATTCCTGCTGAACTACGTTCCGAACGTTGCGGAAAGATAACCACTTTGTCCGGTGTTACAGCTCCCTTGTCGATAAATAACTGAATAGATTTTAATGTTACAGTCGTTTATTGGAACTGCTATATATAAATTCTGAGATACTCTGTGTATATGGCTGTTATTTATTTTTTAAACTTTATTGACAAATCGGATGTTTTGCATCTATTTGTTCGTTGGTAATTTTTGAATGCCGATGATATAAAGTTTTCTGCAATCCGTTTGCATCTACGCCGTAATTCTTGGTCGATATGTCAACTTCTTATCCTTCACTACATTTACAGGAAGAAATGCAAATATTTGATTATGCTGCTATATCTAGATTATCTGGATTCAAAATTGTTACCTCTTTGAGTTTCTCTTCCGTCATTGTCACAGGAGCATTGTACCAGTGCAGAACGTGCGTCGGTTTTACAATCCGATTTCGTGCGGCCAATTCGGGTGTCGTATAACGCTGATTGCGACTATTGGTATAATCTCTGCAAATTGCTAACATTAATTCTTGACAACGAAAATTTTGATAACAGCCATTATGTTAGATTTGTACAGCCAAATTTTTTGCATTATTACTCAGTTTCTTTTTATTCCAGTTAACCAAGGGTGTAAAAATGCCCTTATCTAACAAAAATTTAAAGATGAAGATGATTACATCTTACCTGTATGAAGGTGTACCATCCGGTAATATAAATGGATCACGTATTTCGTGTAAAATTTGCTGTTTTGACGGTCGAAGAGCAAGCTTGTTACCGAAAATCATAGTACCATGGAGATTATCGATTGTTGTGTAGACTTGGCGTACACTACCCATTTGGGCCATTGCCGTATCTGTCTTCGACTTCATAAACTTGATCTAAAACAAATGTGACCGAAAAATAAAAAATTAGAAGTCTCCCAAGCAGAGTTTAATAATGGATCATTCTTCACTATTCCTGTTAAATTAAGATTAAAAATTTGAAAAATGAAAAAAAGATAACGACAATTTGAAAATGCCACGAATTACCTTATTACAGTTACCATAGAGACACAAGAGATTAAATAATTTATCGCAGTTGAAATTATCCTGATCAATGCCATAAATCATCATCACGGGACCATCACCATTGTAATAATCACGCTCATCTTCGTAGAGACCGGCGCTACTTCCTGCAAAACAATCCTTACATAAAATAAATTTTTCAAATTCACAGATCAAAGTATACGGAAATTTTTGAAAATCAAAAAAAAAAAAAAAAAAAAAAATCAGAACAGAAAAGTCAAAAGAGAATGGAATGACGAGAACATTATCAATCTTTTTGAGAGATATAGAAAGCTTATTGATGTGAAAATCAATAAACTAATTAATGATGAATTAAGGATGATGAATAATGAAGCATCAACAACACAATTATTCTCACCTTGTCGTTATTACAACAGATACTAATAATATGTGCAATACTGATGATGTTACAAAACCAGTTCTTGAATCCACACCGATTTCATGAAACTAGTAATGATTTCTACAGCTAGCTATTTGGAACAAGATCATTCCCATTGTAGAATCATTCCAATGACTAATTTCTTCTGACATCGAATTACTCCATGCAGTAATACAACGCCGACCTTTACAGCTTATATATAATTTTAAAATCCAACTGATTTTAGTAATCAATTCTTTCTTTCCGTAACTATTAATTTCGCAATTTTTCTAAATTATAATGCATACTACTGAAAGTGAAAGATAACCTCTTCCACGTGCATATCCTCCTCGACCATAGCCACTATCACCACGACCAAATCCACCTCGTCCACTTCCTCTACCGTAATATCCATCACCACGAGAATAACCATCTCCTCTTCCATATCCTTCAGTTCTCCCATATCCTCCTTCGTATTCATCATAATTGCCACGACCTCTACCATAGCCGCCACCATAACGGTCATCATGATAACCATAGTCAGCAGGTGGACCACCACGACCTCGTCCACCATATCCTCCTATAAATAAGCATTCTAAAAGTACCTAAATAAGAAATTGATGCTTAATTGAACCATATCCTTTACATAACCAGTCAATCATGCAAAACTGGATCTTCAATAATTGAACTGCTCGTCACGCCACAAAGTTTTACCATAACATACCGTAACTTGGAGGTCCACGTGATCCAGGAGCTGAAAAGAGGAAAAGAGAGACATTATAATATTAAGTGAACCATTAAAAGTCTATCAAATAGCAATGTTTTGGATGAAATGGAAAACTTTAATAAATAATAGAAAAAAATTACGTCCTCCACGAGGTCCCGCATCATTCAGCAACGTTTTTCGAGGTTCCTCCGTATACTCTGAAACAGTATCTCGAAATGAGTTATGACATTAAAATAAATCTTTTTACATCATGCGCAATCTGTAAACAAAATCGAAAAAAAAAAAATCATGCAGTAATACAACGCCGACCTTTACAGCTTATATGAAATGTAAAGAAAGATGCAGAAGATTTCAGCGACTCATCCATCAATCATGCCCCGAGTCACACTCGAACAATGCAATATAATGGTATCAACGAACCTTATCCAGTAAGAGATAAAAATTAAGCCTGTAGGACAGCACCACCACTGCATAATTTCTTCCACACCGCAAGCTCTTTTGCGGTAGAAACCTGCAGAAAAGAGATGCGTTCACGTTTAAGGCCAATAATTAAGAAGCTCGATGATGAGTTCCTATAATGTTGCTCGCAGTTTCTTCATCCTTATATCCTTTTTTGTGTATGTATTCTTTGTATGCAATGCATTCCAGTAGTGTACGCCATTAAGTGTCCATTGCACGCCGTCAATGCTATCAATCTGTTTTACCTCTTCGCTTACTCTCTTCCCCATTATTATCATTTATACAGGTTACGACCATTAGTGACAGTTGCGAATGATTGTTGTATGCAGTAATGGTAATATGGAGAAATATTTTTGTCTGTTTTTTTTTTTTTTTTTCAATTTTCCAATACGATGCCATATTTTTTCATATTTATGGTGCTGGATGCCGCTGTACTTAAGTTGGCAATCGGTACCTGCTGTTTTGACTGTTTTCTGCATCAACTCAGAAAATATGCCTTCTACGATGAACCTCTATGTTGCTGTTGATGCTGATGTTGGTGCTGCTGATGAAAGTAATAAGCAGATAGGAATGATGATAATAATGATGATGATGATGGTGATGATACTGATAACAGTTAAGGAATACAACACATCAGTAGATTATTTGCGATCTTTTCATGTTGGTACTATTACATGTGTTGATAGTAGGTAAAATCTGTTGTTGCTTTCCCGACTTTCGATCCACTTATAGTAACCGTCAGTGTAGTTTATGTGAATGTAACTTTCACACTATGTCCTGTAACTTTGCAATTACCTGCAACATATTCTAGCCACTTTTATTAACATTTTTAAGAAACAACCTGACTGTGGCGTTTTTGTGTAATCCCACTGATCCATATCATTTCGAGTAACCTTCACATGTTCTGGCTGGAAATTATTTATCAATATGATGTTAAATTCTTTTATGTTTACTATGTTCATTTACATAAAAAGCGACAAATAAGAGAAATAAGGTTTTCATATTCTTATAGTAGTAATTAGACAATAACTTGCTACATATTACTATGAAAGCCTTTAAGAGAAAAGGTAAACTACTATTTTTAATTTGTTCAAAAAGTTCAAGTTGACAATAGATCATGAAAGATTCCAACAATGAGAAATCGAAATATATAAATAACCTTAGCAAATTCGACTTTAAGTGTACAACATCCAGAGTATATATCAGCTCCATTCATTGCATGCTTCGCTTTCTTCGCAATCTCTGCACTTTCGAATTCAACCAATGCTTGCAACATCGTACGACGTATCATAGCAATACGTTTCACAAAACCATGTGGTTCACATATCTATAATTTTCATCGAATTTCTTTGATTCATCTTGTTTCTATCCGATCAATAAATAATTTGAAACTCATTCTTACTCGTACAGAAATATTCGAAGCTATTCATCAGTAACTTTTGATTCACTGATGATTCGAATGTATCATTTTTGCCCCAATACATGAAAGTAATTCAAAATGATATAAACGAGATAATCAGAAGTCTCAAATATATTAAATAGAAAAAATATATTAAATAATACCTGATGGATGACATCAACGTTGACAGGATACTGAGCATTGTAAATGGTCAGTATAAGCACATGATTTGGTGTTTCCGATTCAAGTCCCAATCGTTGAATCATTTTAGATGTAGAATAATTAAAGAGAGCCGCTTGTCCGGCAACATAAATTTGATTTGTTTGCGCATAAACGACACATGAACGTGCGCCTTCTACTTCCTAAAAATATTTTACTTCCTTGCCATGGATGCATTCTACTAATTGTTTGGGACTTATTTTTATGCTTGGGTTTATTTTTATTTCCAAAAAACTATTATCATCATATCAGTATCATTTCTCAACACTATATATCACTATAGAATATCAACCTCAAATTCCACCAGTGCCATACGTTTTCCTGGCATACAAGTGGCATATGATATTGGACCAAAATGCGATAATGCTTCTAATAGATCAGCTTCAGTTGCTTTCGGACTTAAATTTCGAACATGAACAACAATTGACGGGTCCGGATTAGTTGGATCAACATTATCGTCACGTCTGAAACGTTTTGATGGTGGTACTTGTGATCCACTTTCCTCATCTTTCCCTTCTGTATCCATCTGTAAACCAAATATTTACGTGATCTTATTAATTCATTCTAGCAGTACACAATAATTGCTCATCTTATAAAACATTTATCACCATAGTCTTCCCCTCTCTCACAATGATACGACATCCAGAGTAAAAACGTGATAATTTATCAATTATTAAGAAACCGTTATGAACAACGTCCAGCCGCACATTACCACGAGGCCTATTTATTGACCCACGTCTTTTGTCTTCTCTTTTGATGGAATGACGGTTTACGAAATATGAGATCTCTCTAAAAAGTATCACAAAATGTAATTAACTGTAAATTATGAAGCGACGCAAACGAATAATTGAAAATTTATTGTGTGAAACAAGAAGAAATCATGGAATGATAACATGGATAACATGATGACTATAAAATAATTATTCGTATCACCATTATATACATTTCCTTTTATATTAGAGTTATCACTCTGATAACACACTGTCAGAATATCTATCATTGTATCCCATGAAAATAGGTAATACGAGTTTTTATGCATATATTTCCATATATGCATCCTATTTTCGGTTCAGTTGTGGAGCTGAAACTCTAACTTTCCCAGGAATATTTCGTGAAATTTGATCGTCGGTTGCCAGTACCTTCAGTAAATTTATTTCTTGTGCATTCGCCGATTTATTACGCTGAAAATTAAAAGCAGTAATGAATCTAAAGCTGGAATTAAGGTAACGCTACTTTCTAGCATGAAGATTTAAATGAAAACGCATTCTTCAAACATGCATGTATTCGTTTTATATCAGAATTATCACCTTGATAATATAGTCATCATCGATATTGACTTAAAATTCTAATCATTACCATTTTCAAACTCGAGTCAATGAAACATAAGAAATATGGGTTCATACTTATATCTCATCATATGCATCTCATTTTCGATTCAGTTGTGAAGATGAAATTTCAATTTTCCCAGTAATATTCTTCGGAATTTGATCATCGACAGCCAATTTACATTTTAATTTTTAGCAACAGCTTCAATAACTATAGTGATAAATTAGCCGGTATTTTTTTCGCATCTTATAAAGAAAAGTAATCAATAAAACTACCTGGAATAAAGCTATTGCACTTTTAGCTGCTTTTCCTCGTTTTCCGATTCCTGGAGTCAATTTCACTTTATATTTAAAATTCTGCATAGCTTGATATGGTGCCACAACTACTAAAGCAAACAGGAGAACATCCCCATCTAAAGGTCGCCATGTCAACGAATTCAACATTTTCGTTTCTTCGGTATCCATTACTATCATGTCTGCTTCTAGCAGTTCATCATCTTCCTCCTGAAACGGAAATCTTCTGATATGTATTTGAAGCGCAAATTATACTCAACCGACTTCAGCATTTCACACCACCTTTTGCAACCAGCAGTTAGAAGTTATAATGCTTATTTGATTGCTTCATCACTTCAAATTGACCAATCTGTCATTTACATAAATTTTCATTCTACTTATTGCAAGAGTGGTTTAGCAGTGATTAGCCAGCATGGTTATCATGTGAGACTAGATTTGAAATATGATAATAACTTCTACTTGCATCGAATTTAAACTAATGTAGTACCTCTTTAGGTTTCACTGAAAATTCAGCTTTCTCCTCAACTGCCAATGAATTCGTCTCATATTCAAAATGATTTTTCGTTTTGCTATCTTGGACATTCTTGTTTTTCGCTTTTTCCAAAGGCCTCTCATTCACATTTTTCCCTATAAAAAATTCATTACTTACATCATAACAAATGTTATAATAAACTATGTAATTGTAATGGGGTATAACCACATATACCTCGGGGAATCCCTGATCATTGTTTAATGCTTATTATTTTACATATTGTTGCCTTTAAACAAAAGAAAAAAAAGAACAAAAAACCAGATCTTTGAAAATGTTGATAGATTAGCCGGCAAGTGAAATAACATTCCATATTAAGGATTTCATAGAGTGAGATTAATATATTGACTAATTTACATTATTAAAACATCTGCTTACTTTCTTTCCAAGGTTTTGAATTGTTTAAATTCAATTTCAAGTGATTATTTCTATTTGAAATGGAATTTAAATCTTCAAAGTTTCTAACTAATAATAATTAGAGTAACATTTCGTGAATTATAAAAATTTCCTCGCCATAATAAACGGACAAACTTCCAGAATTTCCTGTATCCTTCGGCTTTGATGCTAGCAACATCAACCTTAACTCGCGCTCTTCTTCATCTTGATCACCATATTTTTTTTTGATTTTCTCCGCTTTATGTTTTTGTCGGCGAGTCATAGGACGCACTTTGTTATCTTCTTTTAATTCATTTATTTTCTGCACTTTGTCATCGTCTCGAACATCATTGGCCATTTTGATAGGAGGTTTTCTTTGTACTAACGGTCCAACTTGAATAATTGTGTAATTATCATCTTCATCTGCGCTTTTTCCCTTACCAATGATACCTTGTAAGTTAATCTAAATATTATTATCATTAATCATCTGACTATGATATTCATGAATCAGCATAAATCCATTCGTTAGGTTCTCTCGAGAAGCAAAAACTCAATTAATATATAATATTGTGCCTCGAAATCAATAAGAGTAAAATAATATGGTTTAAATAAAATAATCTTGAAACAAGCTTATAAATCATCTAATGCATAATCTTGACCATTATTTGGTAAGATAAAGAAACCATCCTTAAAAAAACACGAAATGATGCAAAGATAAAACAAATTTGAAATTCTGCAGGCTGAAGAAATTTGTTTACTCCTTTATAAAAAAAAAAAAAAAAAAAACAGCTCAATATATTACTAGATGTCAAATTCAAAGTGAATTATGCAACATTTCATTAGTCATTTCAGATTCGAAATTTGTGTGCTAAGATTTTTACCTGAACATCAGGGAAATCTTCAGCTTGTCTATTTGAATTTTTCTCTTCTTCACTGCCACTTTCACTTAAAGAAATTCCATCATCTTCACCATCACTTTGATTTATAGTATCGTCCTCTGCCACTAGAGCAGGAGCAACTTTTCTTTCTTCTGCATGCCTTTCCAATGATTCCTCATCCAGTTGAAACATCACACCAAATCCCATTTGCAGTTGACATGCTGGTAGATAATTCTTTTTACCACGTATCATAAAACTACCCGGTGTTAGATATTCACCTGTTGGTGCTGTCCTTGAAACCTATAATATATTTGACTATAGCTAAATTCCTCTAAATTGAATTCGAACTTATTTCAGACAAATTTCAGACAACATCCAAGAAATATGAATACTTTAGTACCTCCGATGAACGATATACTTTCATGTTAAAAGCTATAAAACAAAATGATTTCGGTAAAAAAAATGATAATGAAATAAATGATAAATAATTTGATAGCTACAGTACCGTCATATTTGTAGTCATTTTACAATAATGCTGAACTTAAGTAACAGAATTGCAACGCGACATATTATCTTTTTTCTTTCAATTCTATTATCTAATAAATCCTTGTATATTGAAGTTGTAGCGACTTAAAGTCAAAAATAATATCATATATACGCAACCTGATGCTGATGAACCCACCACACTGAGGTCGTTACTTTTGCTTCCCATGCAGAAGAATAACATACGGCCATGGTAGCAGCTTCATTTAGGGTTCGTGGTGGTATATCACCACCACCCAATTTATTACGTATAATAATGGATGACGCGCCCCGTATATCTGCATGCAAATAAATATCATCTGGTCGAAGATACCTAAAACCTTTATAAATGATTTTCTTATATCGAATAATTATCCAAAAAGCGATAAAAAAAAAAATGGTTAAATTCCAAAACTACCTTTTCACGAGTAGCTCATTCTGTTGTGCGTCGCGACCGCCAATTACTAAATAATTTTCGGAGCTGACAAACCAGAAAAATTTCTCAAACCACATCACACGTCGCTTTTTCATAACTTCAGCTTTTGTATGAACCTTAATACTGAGAAAATAAAGAGACAGGAGAGATAATGAGAAGTGAATGAGCCAAACTTTCCAGTGAACAAATAACTTCGCATTTCTACCAAGCCATTCAATAGTTTTAATCTCTGTTCCGGCATAAATTAATCATAAAAATGCAAACACTACCACTTCCAGTGCTTCCTTTGTTTTCATTTTCGCTGACTTTAATGCTTTCGATGAAGCAGAAATTGTTTTCTGTTGTTTTTGTTGTGCAGCTTTTTTTTCCGTATGGAGCTTTCTAGCGTTCTGATAGGATGACAAAGCAATATCAATAGTCACCTCAAATAAGCAATACATGCTATATAATTGCTTTTCCTTCCATTTATTTGATGTATTTTCAAACATAAAAACTGGAGATCTTTTTGACATTGGTTAGAAGACAAGAATTGAGTTGATAAAATTTTTCATTACAATATTTACTATAATTACCTTTTTAGGATCAACTTCTGGACGATACGGATCTCTGAGCAACAGTGTCATTTCATTAGAATTTAAATTTAAACCAATGATAGAAGCAGCAATTGGATTGCCAGCTTCACAGGCATTTACTCGCATTTCTTCGATAGCTTCCCAGCTAAGCTGAAAATAGAACAGTAATTAGTTCCTGAAAATTTTTGAAATGTTTGGAAATGATTCTCTAAAATATCATGATAATATTACTTGATTAGCGATAGCTGATCGAATAACCAGTAGAGCTTTATCCACCAAATCACTGTTTAGTTCAATCAATTCAGCCATTTCTTCTCTTTCCATTTGCGCCACTTTTAAAGCTGCTATTCGATCCTGCATTAACAACAAAATCTGTTCATTAAGAAATCTCACGCATAAAGAAATCATAAATAGTAACAAACATTTCAGGAGTTTTTCAGGTTTATGATTGAAATGAAACAACAATTACACCTGCTGATCTTTTATGACGTTGTCTAATTTTTTCATTGCTTCTTTTTCTGCATTTAATGCTTTTATATCAGCTTTTTGCATCTCTAATTTGGAGAAAAATTCATCGACACACTTCGAGAATGAATCAAAATGTTTAATTTGCATGTCGCTAAACTGTGAGAACTTGAATGGATGAAATTCCTGAAAAAGACACATATAATTGCAAAAAATACAAGTAACAGACATTTCTAATCCTAATTAGGATCATATGGCAAAAGGTTAAAAAACCTGATATGTTTCGACAGTAATGCCATCCATTCTTGTATCTTCTTTATATACTAGAAATCCTTGCGCTGCATTGTATCTAACTACATTGAAAATCTGATCAGCGATTTGAAGTGCTTCAAACAGTTTCGCTGCACCATTTTCGTCCATACTGATATTTATACCGATCTTAAATTTCGCCCTATCACTGCGGAAGATTATTATTACTGATATTATACAATTCACTATTACATTACCAATATCACATAATCTAGTAGTCATTGCTATTGACGATTATATCAACAGCAATAACTACTAGACTGAATAATACTGGAAATGACATTTTCCTCTTTTTTATCTCTTTTCTCCTGCTACCTAACACATTTCCCTCCAGTATTTTTAGATTCTCGGTCAGAACTAATGCAAAAAGCTTATGAAACTCCTGTACAAAATATCTCATGAGTTATCAAATTATATGGTTCACTATGATGAATGTCGAATAAATTCAGATCCTTAATTTTAACAGAATTATTTTTATTTGAAAAGGAAGTAAATGAACTAGTCGATGCTGCAATATGAAAAAGTGATTGAAATAAAAATGAGATATCACAAAAAAATAAAAAAATAAAAATTTAAATTTGAATTCTAGCAAACATGAGAAAAGAGGATAATAGTTTTTCTCGCAATGCTAAATGCATTTGATCTGACGCAATGCCAAAAAGCTCAGAGACTGATCAAATTGACCGCAAAATCAAAATGCATTAAATTATACTGAAGAATATTGATCTAATCGAGAGTGCAGAAAGATGATCAACTCTAAAATCCAAGACGAGAACTTAAATTATTAAATTAGAGAACTTTCAGTTTCTAGCACATCTAACAAATCATGCATACAATACATTTGCAAATTGTAACACCGAGAAAAGAACAATATTTTTCTTCAAAATTTCAAACTAGGCCAAACCTGAGCATTTTGAGCAATACCAACAGTTCTCAATGAATGTTCAATTAAAACAGGACCGTACTGAGTAAGAGGAGCAAGAAATCGTTTGACCGATTCATTTTTCTTGACCTTTTTGAATGCTTCCATTAATTCATCCTTAGTTGGGCAACTAACGTCTTGTCGTGCAGCTTCAAGTGGATATCTAAATGGGGTTTTTTTTTTAGATGCAAATTTATGAAGAATAGAACGAAGACATCAAAAAGAATAAAATGAGAATAATAACCGTTTTTGAACAGAAAAACGTATATCCGTTTCCTTGTCAGTTCTTGGCCGTAATACGTTAAGTATGATATAATTATTATCCGTTAACAGTACGTTGCCTCTATCATATAATTCAACAATCTGTCATAAAAAGTTTCATTAATTAAATATAGAAAATATGGTTATAAATATAATTCACAGTAATTAAAATCAGAATAAGAGTATAGTTTTTTCTTTCGGCTTGAAGAGAGAAATCGCTGAATATTTAAATAAAAAATGGAATAACCATTCCAATGCTAATTTCTTTCAAATATTAAGTTTCCATCTAAATTATAAGATTGCTTCATTGAATGAAGATACTAAATATCCTTTCTATGTAACTATCGAAATTATCGTCTTTTATAGCATCCAACTGGAGCAAATATCAGAAGCAATCTCTAAATTGATACTATGCAACGTACCACATGACATGCATGTTCATCAAAACCGAACTGCATATCAATAATTCGATCAACACCGAGTTGTGTAACGCATTCCAATCGTTTATGCCTGATGTGTTTTCGAAGTTTCATACTAAAAGACGATGGGAACTGTGCTTTGGGCCAATCAAATGTAGTTTTATGAATCCTACATCCCGATTCCAGCATGATGAAGCATTTCTCATCTGGCCTGTAAGATTAATATATCTATATCCACATATATATATATATATATATATATATATATTATAAGTGTTATCTCGCTTTGCTTCCCAACTTTCAATACCATAATAAAGAATATAAGTTAATCAGTTGCTTGGAAATCGTACTTTTGAATCCGTATAAGATATGTTTTAGAATCCACGTCATACACATTAACGACACGGTGACCAGTAAGTTCTTTCAAATCATGAATTACAGCAAACACATCCAAAGTTGAGAACCGGTTTTTCATTCCTGAACAAACTTTACGAGTCTTAATCAAACTAATTCTATTTAAAATCGCACTTTCAGCATTCGTACACCGCATGTATTGCAGATGCTTACAATGAAAAACCTCCACCGAACATTTCAAACTTTCCTAAACTAATCTCTACCATTTGTTTTTATAATACCAAACATTTGCTATTAAAACCTTTCTCTCCTTCTAACACATATGTAAACATAGTCAGAATAATTGTGAGAGATATAAATACTTCAGGAAATCGGGAGAAATTCACACACTTTTTCAAAGAGCTAGAGGATGGCAACCATGCTGAGTTGATAATCTCTTTAAGCAACTACACATGTAATTTATAATTTAATGCGAATTTGAACAAAACAATGAAACGATTTAAAACACAATTTTTGTAAGCGGCAGTACTACTAATTGTTTCCGCATCGTAAATATCAAGAGTAAGATTCGTGACAACGTCTGACAGCCAACTAACAATCGCATGGATCTATGCATACATAACAAAATTATATCAAGGATAAAAGCGGAATTAATAAGTAGTTCAAATATTCTGTATTATACAAAGAACTCGAAAAAAATATTTAAAATAAGCAAAAATAACAGCAAGCTAATTTATTTTAGGAATAAAGCAAAAATAAGAGAAAATAAACGAAAATAAACTATCAAACAATAGTAATTTAGGATCACAAAAAATGAGGAAGGTGGATATCTCGGTGTGCGTGTATAAGCACCTTGTATATCTTGCAGCGATAGTATAAAATACAGAGAACAGAGGAAAGATCAATGCCTACAGGAACATAATCTGCATCTTCATCAGATCATTATCAATTAATGTACATATATACTATTCATAATGATACAATTATTTTCTTAATATAAGAAAACCCGAGATGACACGTGAAATTCGAAGAAATAATTCAGAGATTCGTATTTTCAGGAACAGTTCCAATCTTAATATCTATAAACAAATTCTAGAAAATGAAATTTTTCTTCCTTTTCTTTTTTCTGAAAAAATGGCAGAAAAGACATGAAAGTAATAAAGCAATGGAAACATGTGACATGAGGCGAGTTTTCAGCTACCGCACCAACATTTCTTCCGGATATTAATCATTAAAAAAAATCATAATCTTTGACCGAAATCACTTCAGGCTCAATCTAACTTCTGCCATGCAACCTCTCAATTTGCCAAAGCAACTATCTCCGCCAAAGATAACTTTTCACCATCAAGCGGTTGCTTCAATACTGCCTGAAGAATAGATAATGCAACAAATTCGATCATCACTTCAATATTTTGATATTTTGCATTTACAACACAACAGAGCAGAAGAATGCAAGAGATAGCAGGGCACATTAATTTATTAGTTCGAAAAATTGAACATTACAGCGTTAGCACTGATACTACAATATGTCCCTTTCTTACAAGACTATGCAATTATAACTATAAATAAAAAAGCTGATTACCTGATATTTCGTTGGTTCAGGAAGTGAGGAAAGAACTACCTCCACAACACTACACATCGAAATAACTTGCTCGATAGCAGCATTTGAACTATCACAGGTGGAATCCCAATAAAGAAGAAGCGATGGGCACGGACCCTCAATAAAGCGTGGCTCACGTGCCAATCGCAGGCGCTATAAGATTGAAAAATTAAGAGAATATGTAAATTTCACAGATATCTATCATCACTTAATTACTGGACCACTCTTTTGGAATATTATCCTTCTACATAAATCACTTTCCTCTACAACAGCATTTCAGATAAGACAAGAAATTAGATAAGAAAGATAAGAAAAGTAACAATAACAATACTAATACATAGGACGAATATACTAGTCAATCCTTCAATTTTATTTTTTTTCGTTTCATTTATTTCATTTTTCCCTAATAAATAATCAAAACATTTGGAATTCCTGCATCCTAAAATCACTCCATCAAAACTATTCAAATTAAGACATGTTGTTTGAATATTATAACATTCAAATAATTAATGCTGTAGATGAATATTTTCTTAGCCTTATCTTTTTTTTGTGATATGTATTAGAAAAAACATACACTGGTATAAACACGTTTTACAACACCGTATTTTACAACTAGAACATCGAAAGAAGCATCTAGTACTTGTATTACCACAGCACGTTCAGTTAGCGGCCCACATTCCTGAATTTAATGTTCAATGAATGAACAAAAAGACTAAATCAGTTTTGCTCTGTCACTCATTCTAAAAGAACTAACATAAAAAATTGGAACAAAGACCAAACAAACCTTAATGAAGACACCGAAGAACATATCATCACTTGCTTCCGAGACTGTTTTTGCAGTTAATTTCCTATCATTACAG
Organism: Onchocerca volvulus; assembly: GCA_000499405.2. Classification (NCBI taxonomy): domain Eukaryota; kingdom Metazoa; phylum Nematoda; class Chromadorea; order Rhabditida; family Onchocercidae; genus Onchocerca; species Onchocerca volvulus. The sequence goes on along the minus strand of HG738137.1, from coordinate 16,797,163 downwards.
TGACTTGCTATAGTTTCGACCTCTTTCACAGTCAAACCTGGAGCAGGAGAGTAACCAAGTGCTGCTGACAAAAACCGATGCACCTAGAAACTATTGTTCATTCACGAAAATAAAAATAGAAATTCAACAAATGTATAGGATATTTCATCAATGTTTTTTTTTATTTGAATTTTCTCATATTTTCAGCTTTTCTAGATATTCTAACCCCACTAAATGATGAGCAAATTAACACAAATATTCCGAAACAAACTTATTTGAACGGCAAAAAATTGATTTCACATTATTTAACCAATAAGTCATGATCCATATTCATTACAATGATCAACGAACCATAATATCTGGATATCGGCGTATCGGTGAAGTAAAATGAGTATAAAACGGCACCGAAAGAGCATAATGAGCATAATCGGCTCGGTTTTTCAACGAGCCTACGCAGAAATATAATGCTAATTGCATTGACTTCATCAGCAAGTGCGTCAGCATCTAAAACGAAGCTGATATTCCAATCTTTACATGCACACTTGACAAATTTTTCGGTATACTTCACCAAAAATGAAAAAAAAAAGATACCTAATTTTTATATTTCTAATACCTCTTTTTGATAAAACATCATTATTCGTATTACCTGCACGATGGTCCTCTTTAATTCAGTATCTCCTTCATACTTCCGTAAACTTGAAGAAATTGTTGCACTCGTAGAACCATCTATCGTGAAGCCAACCTTTTCACACTTCTCCAAAATATCGCGCAGCATCTAGAGAATAATATTTAAGAAAAATTGAGGAAAAATGAATTCCCGTGAAATTAGGCAAAATCAATAAGAATTTCGAAATAAAGTCTAGCACGATGTTTTCAAGAAATTTTAATAACAAGTACGAAGAAACTACACCTTTATTTTCGGAGGTGGATGTCGTCGTAAAAGCGCAGTTTTCGGAAATGCTGATTCAATTTTTCGAGCTACAGCTATATTTGCCAGTAGCATGAACTCTTCCACAAGAAAACTGGATTCCTTTCGCTACAACGAAATAATTTCAATATCCATTCTATTTAAAAGAATAAAAAACAAATTCCAAGTCTAGAATTGCGCAAGCCTAGCAAACCATGAAAAACCTACTTCGCAAAGAGAAAGACCATTAGGCATTCCCGACATTTCATCAAGTGCAAAGTTCAGTTTAGGCATATCAAGATATAGAGATCCATTTTCAAACCGCTTTCTTTTTAGGATAACTGCAATCTGCAAAATTGGATCCTATACAGGTATAGTTTTGACTCTTAGATCATTTAGGTACGCCTAGGAATCGCTTTACTAGGAATAAAATCAAAATATGAGAAATAAGATTTTGAAAAATAAAATCGAAGTATGAGGAGTAAGATCTTAATTTCATGGAAAGCAGCTTCCACAAAGTCAAGATTTTCAATCAAGCTGCTTTTATTATCTTGAGATATAAATAAAACATCTCTTTCTTATCTCCTACCATTATATTTAATTTAGAAGCTTCAAATAGAATCAAACGACACTCTAAATATTTGCAAAGGATACTTTATGCAGGCGAAGTATGGCTTCCTTCACTTCATCCGACTTTCTGCCATTGAAAATTTCCGGCAATTCGGACGGAACGAAATCCCTTTCTGGATGAGCGATAAAATCCTATAAAGAGTAAACTTGAAAATACCAAATGAAACTCTTCTGAAAATTATAATTAGCATAATGAAAAAGAGCCAGAAAATACCTGCGCATGTTCATAAGATAGTTTGCAACAAGATCGAATAATTGTACGTCCAAACCATTCATCAAATATTTCTCCTTGGTCATTAAATTTCCAGACTACCGAAAATGTTAGCCGATCGACATTAGGATTTAATGAACACAATTCTTCACAAAGTATTTGTGGCAGCATTGGAATCACCTGGAAAATTCAGATGAATATTCAGATTCAAAGATTATGAAGGCAAGCGAAGTGGATTCAATGGAACTAACCTTATGAACGAGATAAACCGATGTGCCACGACTGAAAGCCCAATGATCAAGTTCTGTGCCGAACTGTACAAAATATGAAACATCAGCTATGTGAACACCAACCTGAAATTTTCACAATTTTTCTACATTCCAAAAACGATAAAAATTTAAGAAAGCTATTGCAACTTACCTCCCAACCAGGATTGCCAGCTCCATCACAATCCAAAATCGGTTTTATGTGAAGGGCGTCGTCCAGATCTCGTGCCGTACTTGGATCGATTGTGAATACAGTTTCATCGCGAAAATCTTTCCGATATTTGAATTCTTTCTGTAAATATGGCACATAGCTTCATGACAGATATGCACTGAACGAGGAATGAAATTAGTAAGGAAAGCCTCATGACTGAAATACGTCTATTAAGTAAATTTCATCAATTTCATATACAGTCAAAACGAACTTCATCAATTTTCCATTCCACTGCTTCGGTTATTGGAAGTGAGGAAAGTGCGGCTTGTGAAAATTCCCTAGTATCAACATCATTCGCCAACAGTAAGCCTTCTGTTTCTGCTTCTATGTCGCCCGCCATTCCGAGGCTCTTGTATAACTTCCTAAATACATTATTGACTTATGCAGCTGGACAGATAACCTCTTAAGAACAAATCAGCACAGAACGGAAGTTGCTCACCCTCGTGCAAATTGTGCTGTCGCTTGCCACTCTACCATTCGTGCCACATAAATGAACTTTGCGAAATCTTGCGGACGGTCGAAAAATGTGGCAGGTGTTTGCTCCGCTGGTATCATCATCCGTGGCATTCGTGAATCACCTGGCGAAAAAAGTGCCCAATTACGATTTCCATCAGCCATCATTTTTAGCATACCTACTGCAGCTCGGCAATTTTTCTGCTCACTAATGAAAACTACCTGAAAAGGCGCGAACGGTACAAAAGATACGAAATCTCGATCTAATTTCATAATTTAAATAAGTGATTATTGGAATTACTGGTATCGATGCGACATAACTAGGAAAGATTATTAATTAATTATAGATAACTTCAGCAATATAAGATTTGGATTAACCTCAGCAGTTTTTTGAAGACATATGTCGGGAATACCCCAGTCTTCATCTGGCATATCCGATAAAATCCGGTAATTTGATCGTCGCTGCACAGACACACTGCTGCCAGTCCCACTACGTCGTGTCGATAATGTATTCACTCTCGAACTTGAAATGGAAACACCACATGCCGATACTCCAGAGTGCGAAAGGCCTCTTAAAATATATCAGTAAATCCTGATATTCTTTTAAGATGCTGAAAAAGAAGCCCTTAAGATATCTCAGATCTAAAATAATTAAATAATGAATATTTCTATATACATTGGTGAGTCAGTTCTTTTTACGATGGCAAGCCTGGATATAGTGCTCAGAATAATCGGGTCAATATCAGCGTCGCCAATTATAACTCGTTTACGACGTTCCAATTCAAGCTAAAATGAAATGAAATTTGCATTGTCAAAATAAAAGTCAGAATTCATGAATAGTATAAAAACAAGAATTCAAAATAACAGCTCTGCGGACAACCTTCGCAGCAATACATAGCATCTGTTCGCGACTGTATCGTCGATTCCTTGTAACAGGCACATCTTTTTTCAACTTCTCACTTGAAATACATTTGTCAACGCATATAGGAAGCTGGAAGATGAAAAACTATCATACGAATTTTCGATTACAAGTAATGGCATAACAATAAATTTTCGACGGTTTACAAACTTTATAAAAAAATAATTTACATCAAGAAGTTCAGCTGGTGATAGTTCTATTTCGGAGTCAGTACGCTTAATTGGTGGAATAGTCAATGGCTGGCCATTATCATCAACACGAGCTTTCAAATTTCCATTACGCCATGCCTCATATAATGCATCACGAACCTTAATATTACAAAGCATGATATATCACAAAATAAAAATAACAAATCGAAAAACAGCAATCTATAACTTACAACCCAGCAATTCCTATCCTTGATACGAACAACGACAACATCGCCATGAAGTGCGCGATTACGATCATGGACACCAAGAATCAAAATATCCTGCTGTTCATCGCCCATAGGATTGTCCACAAATGATTCTTCATAGTTACGTTGATTAACACGCAGAACACCCTTAAGTAAGTCTAATGCAATAATAAAATTTCTTCACGGTTTCCAGTATTCATAAATGGAAGGCAGAGGGAAATTAATAATGGTATAAAAAATATCAAGATATTAAAAAATAAATACACTAGAAATGTTAGTGACTAAGTTACAAGAAATAAAAACATACCTTGATGAGATCACCATTGACTAGTCCACGATTCACAGCATCCAAGCTCATGTAAGGCATAAAATAGGGTTTACGAGTTTTCTGATTCTGCTGAATATTTCGTTGTTGATTATTTCCATTAACTTGTGCAGCATTCCCTTGTACGCCATGTGTGTTATTGAGATAATGATGATGCCCACTGACACCAAAACCACCATTTTTATTGCCTTTAAATTATTTTTTTATATGCACACACAAAAATACAATTTTGAAATAATACATGGTTAAATCAATCATCAATCAAGAAATATCTGGATCTCAAATAAATAATTTCAATAAATTAATAAAAAAGTAATATTAAAAAATAATACGAACAACCTACTCTTACGTAATGCCTGCGTATGTTTGTCCGCCGTTGCCGCCATCACCACAGCATATAGTAATGGGAGCAAACATATAGAGAAATTAAAATTGAAATTTTAATCGTACTCAGTTCTGCAGCACTATAACCTACTGATCAAAAGCTTCTATCCTCTTGATTTCAAATTTGAAATAAGTCAAAGGATTCATATTTATGAAAAAAGTGAAGGATGCCAGATTTATCATTTGTTCTTCGTACAATAAATCATCCATGGCGAACTGGTGCAACAAATATACAGTTGTCACTTCATCCTAACTATCATTCCACAAGCCAAAAAGTAACAGCTTAATGCATTTACAAAACCAACTGTGTACAAGTTGGTTTTTTAAATGCATTAAGCTGTTACTTTTAAATTCATTAAGTTTGTTCCGAAATATGGCAGTAATGATCGAATATATGCGAACGATCGTAATTGTAACATGCTTGTATTAAAAGACTCCGCACTCCAGCCAGCCGGATTCGAACCAGCGACCTAAGGATGTCAGCTTATACTCTACAGTCCTCCGCTCTACCAACTGAGCTATGGCTGGTGTTACTGGCCACCCTAATTTAATTTCGAATAAATTGCTCAAGTTCATGATCTCAATGTTTTGACTACTGTTTAAAATTGAATTATGGACTGGTCTCATATTTGAAGGAAGATGACATGAAAAGGCATGTTGTGCTTACATCACTGATAATTACTTTTTCCCGACAAAGTCATTCCAAGTTTAATTAACACCAGCGAAGCTAGTATTTAACATTACCTTGTCTTTGAGTACCCAAACCATGGGTAAAAATACCATTCCCCGATTGTGCGGATGTTGCCGATCGTTGCATCCCATTTGAAATCAATGGAAACATCGGGGAAAATGGTGGTAATAGCCGAATTAATTCCAATGGTGGTATTTGAATCGCATTCGCCAGTCCGCTACCACCGCCTTAAACATATATTAAAAAGGATCGCCGAAAATTGGATACAAGCTTTAATCCAAATATTCGAAACCTATTTGATAATTTCACTTATCAGTTATTTAATTGAGGATCTTTATCCAGTAGAATTTGTCTTTTAAAAAATTGAAAGTTTCCGTCAAATCCGACAAATAATTTTTTTTATAATGTTAAAAAACAATATACCAGCAGCATTATGTCCCGCAGATATAGGCGGTAGTTGTGAACCAGCATGAACCATTGCAGCCGCTTTCATCGCCTTTTCAAATATACATGTAGGAAGGGTTGATGGATATGGGCGACGATCCGCTTCATGAGCTAAAGGAAAAAAAAAAGGCATACTTTTTTTTGCTAATAGCTGGCATTAATTTCTCTATAAAATTCGAGCATATATCTACTGAAATATGTAGGAAGTGTTTAGAATAATAAGACAATAATTATAAAAAATAAAAACGATTAATTATAAAATCAATCGTTTTTATTTCGTAGTCATTATTTTATTGAAATAATGATAAGAAAATAAGTAACTAAAAAAAATTACTTAATGAGACGAGTCCTGGTGGTAGTGGCGGAATCTTCCATCCAGCAACATCAAGAAGAGTGGTAGGGTCGACCGATATGCCATGGTGATTTGATGTTTCAATCATCGATGGTAAACAGTGATGGTAGTCATTATTGTTCGTAGCAGTCATTACCGAGCCGCTTCGATCTTTTTTTCGTTTTTTCTTATCGGCATTTTTATCGCCACATCCCATTAATTCCGAAACACTTATTTTTCCTGTTCGCACATTCTAAAATAAATGGATATCCATCATAATTTTACAAGTCTGCATCGAGTAAATTGAAATTAAATTCATATATTCTTAATGTCAATTTAAATCAAATTCATGAGATTTGTCCAAACCAACATTTACGTTAGATACTATAATCTATTGAATTTCCTTATAATACAAGATCTGGCACCTGATATTTTATTGATATTTTTTCAATCAAACAACTTACAGCAGAAGAATTATCTCGTCCACGACGCTGAATTTCATCCAACAGTGCGAGTTCTTCAACACTTAAGGACATATGTGTTCCTTCCTTGCCATCAGTCAATGTAGTAAAACTTAAAGTTCGTGAGGGTGAAGTATCTCGGGCTATTGGTATAATACACTTTTTGCTGGTTGACATGATTCTTCTGTGTTGTATCGGGTTGCCTTGTCGCTGTCACTATGATGTCGTCGTTGTTATTGTTATTGTTGTTTTGGTACTGTCGTGGATGAATCGTTCTGTAATTTCTTTTTTCAACTCTCACAATCGAACAACAAACAAATGGAATGAAGCAATTCATATACATACACATCGTGCCCATCCTTTAATTAACTCATCATTAATCAAGTTTTTTTTTCCATTTTCGAAAAGTAAATTAAAACTATCCATATTACGCCATCCTAAGTGCAAGATTGCTATCTCATTTCATCGTAATTTCTTTCTAATATCACGATATTTCTTCCTAAAAAAAGTACTATAAGTTCAATTATTACTCCCATATTCAAAATTCAAATCATCATATTTTCAAACCTGTTCTATCTTTTTCTTTTTAATGTCATATAATTCATACAAAAAAGTTTCCTTCCTCTCTTATCAAAACTTATCCCACTCAATTTAAATACTTTCTATCGAAATAATCCACTGATGATAATACTATAAAAGTTTATCCTAAAAATTCTATTCTATCCCTCTGGTGAATGCAAAGTGTGAAGATGGTAAGATCACAGGGTCATCACTCGGTAAGACATCGATGATTTCAGTTGCCAAAAATAACTTTTTTTTAAAGAGACATACAAGAATGAAGTTATGGAAAATTAATTTATGCAATAAAACACGTAATTCCTATGAATAAGCAAGCAGAACGTAAGAATGAAACCACGTGGATCATGTGAATCACGTGAATTAGATTTACGTGAATCACGTGAATTAAGTTTGTGAATTGAAGTTACGCTAGAGAATGCGTATATTTTCCACATGTAAATTAATATGATAAGGATAAGAATATAGGAATTTAGCGTAAACTGTAAAATATATATGTTTCACATTAGAATTCACGTGGTCATTCAATGACTAGAAAATCAATCAATAATAGCATAAATAATGATTGCTTGACTCAGATTAGAATAGCGATCAATAATAGCATAAATGATTAAGTGAAGTCATCTTATAAGACAAAAGAACTTGTTTAAGTTGATCTCATAAAACATATAACAAATACAGGTAATAATGTCAGTAAGATATAATAATTGTAATAGAAAAGTACACGTGGCACGTGACACGCGACGTTTTTGTACGTGAAAAACATTTGAATTACACCTTGAAATAATCAGCAATCAGTATAATCGACCATTCGCTACGATGAAAAACAACCCAATGGGATATTTTTGGCTGAAAGTCATGGCATGATCTGCATGCTATATGCAAATTATGGCGTACGTGCATATTTTACTGTAATAATTCTGGAATGTTCTGGGACCAATATACTGTAGGAATACTGTATTTCCGTTTATCCTGACTGAGGAACACATTTCAAAATACTTATTCCGTCTACTTTTAGGCAGAATATATTCCAAGATTACTGTAAATATTTTGGAGGGAAAATAGTTTACTATTTATCTTTCGGGAGGATGATGCTTTGAAGGTTACTGTATGGTCATGATTAATAAGTGTAATTAATGTGCATGCAATATAAAGTTCACTAATTTCGTGCATTGCAAATAGTTTGCATTTTTGCATTGAATATGCAAAACTAATTACTCATATATATGCTTACGATAGTGCATGAATATGCATGCAAATAATTACAGCCTGATGAATTTCAAAAGAACAAGTTTTCTGTTATAATACCCTTATGTCTACAAATTTGATAATGAAAATTAGAAATTTAAAAAAATTAAAAAATGAGTTATCTCTTTGATTCGATTGATTTATAATTACTTTTTTCTGCTTGATCCATCAAAAGATCTACTACATACTTACCAATCACCTCTATTTCACAAAAGGCCAAGTAAATTTTCTTTCTAGTATTTGACCGATTTCGCAATAGGTCAAATACTACCTTTTCGTATTGCTCAAACTTTTTAAAATTCCGCCTTTCTCCACAAATTTCACTCGCTCCTTTCATTCACTTGTGATCGCAGTAAGCTGAACAATAACCCTTTTGTTGCAAAAAAAAAGAAAAAGAAGAAATTGGCAGTTTTATGCAAATTTATTAAAAATTCAAATTCATTGATTACTCATTAAAAAGAGAGAAAAGTGAAAATGGTAAAATAGCATGGATATGTGGGAAATTAGGAAGAAAAAAATAATTGAAAAGAAATCATAATTGACTTTATATTTTTAAATTTTTTAAAATCCAACCTAACATTAATTACAAATTCATCATCATCAAGTTGTGAGATTGAAGATGGTCAAAGTAAGAGAATTCTACCAATTTCACTACTATAAATAAAGGGTAAAATAGGTCTCAACCAAGTTTGATAATTCAAATTAACCGGCAAATAAATTTGATAAAATTTGTTGAAAACCTTGGAAACTTCTAATCTTTCTTCATCCATTTTTTGTCTAAATTCCTTCTCTGTCATAATTAACTCTATTGGACTGTTATCAGATTTGACTTCCTTCATGTTTAATAAGTTGTTATTTTAAGTTAAAAAGAGGCGATCAGCAACTTTATCCTTTGACCTATTTCATCCGTTATGATTACAACAATAGTTTGGTCAAGTATTCTTGCAGAAGTTTCGCATCTAAATGTATGTCCAGTAAATGTCATACAAAATTTAGCATATTCCTTGTATCATTTCAAATTATCACTCGATCATTATCATTATCATTTATCATTACTATTGCTTTTTTTCGTTATTTTATTATCATTGTTATTCTTGTTATCATTATCAATTATAATAATTCTACGAATAATATGAATTATTAGCTATTGCTTCATCAAATAATATTAATTCATTCGTTTCTTTTTTTGTCATCATCGTATTAATTGATATCTTACTGACATTAAATCAATGTCAGGGATAGATAAGCCATTGAAAACTGTCTATCAGTAGTATGATAAGAGATAAATCGGAACTCTTAATATGAACTATATAATATGGAGTAAAGATGATAACATACACGGTTCTTTTATAGAACCAATCAATATAAATATAATCATATTTTTGAAGTTGAAATTTTGATTATATATTAATTGGTTAAATTATCCTGATTAAGTCATTAAATTAATTTAAGTTATATTTATGGCTGATTTTCATCCCATAAATATTATATCGTGAGAGAGAAAACAAAAGGCAAGAGATTTTTTTCTATCAATCGAACATGTTTAAAAATCTATAAATCATTTAAATAATGCAATCTGCAAATAAAAAGAATTGAGATAGAAAAAAAGCAGAACTTAGATTAAGATATGGTAATTATGGAAAATAGTAATGGAATAGGACCTAAACTAATTTTGTGGAAAAGAAGAAATTGGGAAGTATACATCGAAATATAAATGGAACTAAAAAATTAATGTTTCTCGAAATTTGAAGCATTTCTTTCACCATTTTTCCGCGGAAACAAATTCGATATTGTTAGTTCAGTATCCTTTCATATGTTGTACTCATTCATTTCCCTATGATTGGACTTGTACATTATTTTAATCTGAGTTTTCTTCATCACATCGAGGTATCAAAGAACAGCAGATCAAAAAATTTACATATTATTGCCATCTATATCGAGGAATAGCAACACATTCCAATCGTCTGAGATTATTTATTTCTTCTAGAAATATCCTTTCCTAAAAGATATCCAAAAAAATTGTTCTTTGGCACATACATATATTTTATTTCTGTCGCTATTATCGTCGATTCTTTCCCAGACATTTCGGCATATTGTCAACTATCATACTATATGTCCTCATTCCAAATTCCCGACTACGTGAATTGCAGTCGCATATTTTGCACATCTTGCAGAAAAGGAACAATTTCAGAAACCGTTATCCAAACAAATCATTTATTTTTGAACAATATCAACGCAACAAAAAAGAAAAGAAATGTAACATTAAAGTCAGAGGTTAAAGGCTCAAAAGACACCTCCATAATAAAAAATAAAAATCCCTTGGACTATAAGTCATAATGACAAAAACAATCAATTTTTTCAACTCCAGAATGCCTTCATCCAAAGAAATCGAGAAAATTAGAATAATAGTCAAGATTACTATTAGCTGATAAAATTATACAAAAAGAAAAATTAGGCAGTGGCAGATCTTTTAGCTTGCATAACTTCTTTCCGACTTGCATCCTGCAACAACTGGGTATCCACTTGATCAGCAGGTAATTGTACATAACGCACTACGGACCCACGAATGAAGCAGTTTTTGACGGAAAGCATATGTGGATACCGCTCCGAATCTGTCACTGAGATATCTGTCAGTTTCATGTTGAGGTACTGATCCACAGAATGTAATGTACCACAGATACTATAATGAAAATATCATACTTTCAATCAACTCAACAAGAATATAGCAACAGTAGATCAATTCTTCACTTTGTTCCTTCTATTAGTTGTTTGGAAAAGAACGCAAAGAAAATCTCTGTTTACCTGTAGCATTTTTCAACAACTAACTATTTTCTACCCTTCAAAAAAATATTGATTTGATCAAAATAACTGCCACTTCAGACGACCGAAAATAACGAAAACCAAACGATATAGATCAACTTTAGGTTAACTCACCTCAGATCATTTTTTAATTCCACCACCACATCTTTTCCAACCAGTGATTTGAAAAATGAATAAAAGAGCTGTAAAATAATATCTAAATTATGGAGTTTAACATTCTTGGATCTCTTCTTGTTATGCTTAGATTGATTTTTTTTTTCTCGATAAAAAAGATTTTAAAAGACATCTTTTCTCTTTTCCTCCCCTCCAACAAAAAAAAAAAATAAAAAAAAAAAGAAATTACCATTTCAACGAACAATTCGCATACCAAGCAAAAAATAATAACCCTGAAACTGAATTAATTTTTTTATAGCAACGGTGAAGTTTGTTTACCTTAAAATTCTCATTGGCAGAAATCGTAGACAGACTATATCCCTTCCCTATTTTCTCATCTTAAATCATTATTACTTGGAAGAGTAAATTCTGTAAAATGATTATAATTTGCATATTACTACCATCCGGTATCCAACTCTTCAAAATCATACAACTATTAAAAAGGATTAATACAATTTTCACTACTTCATAGTACTTTAATTAAATGATGATTTTATGCTAGATTTCTATTTCATCTATTCCTTACAAGAAAAATCAAAACAAACCGAACACGAAGCTTGTTAAAATTAGGGATGGAAAAATCGCCTGTGGCGACTGCAAATGGAAAACTAATAACTCGTTCTAATGTCGCTCCCTTGTATTTCAAATGAGGTCCTGTGCCTTGATATTTTTTTGTCTTTTCCTCTGCAAAATGAAACATTTTTGCAATTCATTATTCAAAAGACTGAAAGTTTTCGAATGAAAATAAAGTGATGAAGTGGGAGAGTTAAATTTAAATTCTTCTATTTCGACCGAAAAATTATTACCAGAAATATATATCCAGCACCAAATTCTCACGGAGCAAAACATTCCAAAACAAGAAAGGTCAAAAATTTTGTAATTTTTATTTAGTGTAAAAATTTCTGCTTTTGCAAACAAATCAATGTAAGATACAGAATTAACAATATGAAAATTTAAAAAAAAAAAAAAAAGAAAAAGAAAACGTAGTTCGGAAGAACAACAAAATAATACAATTGAGAAGAAATCATCAAGGAACTTAAAATGCAATAAAATGGGTGACAGCAACAATTTCCTATAATAGGGCAGGAAAGAGAATTATGAAAAAATTGAATTACTGTTACACAAAAAATCTGCTTTTATTAATCTTCAAATGTTACTCTTCTCTTCCTCTTATCTGGCATATTTCCATGATCACTGATTATAATCTGAAGCCGCATTTCACTAAATTTTATGCTTGAGATACGATACATCTAGCGTAAATGCAAGAGAATGTAATCACTGCTATACATTCTGGGATCGCTGGGGTTTCCACCAGGAATATTCAATATAATAAGGTGATAAAGTATCAGGTGAGACAATAGCTAACAAAACATGCTTTTTCACTTGAGAGGAAAGCCTTGAAAGCGCAATAAGATCTAAGGAAGATAAAGCATCCTGGGAATCCACACATTTTACTAACCACTTGGAATGATCCTGAAAAAAGTACTATACTGATTATATCAGTTGGGGAGTAAAAATGGTATTAGAAAATAATATCTGAAAACACTACTCGATAAAAAATGATTTAATAAATAATGAACAATACAAAAAAATACAGCAGATACTAACTTCACCAGGAACAGATTCATAAGCAAGATAATCACATCCAAACTTCAAACCACATGTTAGATAATAACCTCTGCGCCACAAATCACGAAATGTGTTCAGCCGAATTCGGAAAATTGAACTTTTAGGAAGCGGTGGTTTTTCCATTTCTTCATAAGCTTCTTCACGAGTATCATCTGTAAACACGAATCGTTGATTAACAGACCTCTAAGTGGGAATGAAGTTTGTTTTTTCCCCAATCTTTTTTATCTGCAAGCAGTGACAAATCTCATTTATTCTGTTACGAAGAGCTATGCTAGATTTTGGCTTTAATTCAATTTTCTTATTTCCACGCCTCTGAAGTTCTGAAATAGATAATTTAAACATTGTGTGCCAGAGCTTATTAGCAGAATAGCTAAGTTGACAAGTTCCAAGGAAAAATAACTGCTTTTATTGAATAGTTTTAAGGTTTCAAACTCTGAACTGCTAACATCGAACGGTATAAAAGACAGGTTGTAAAATTTAACTGAATTCCATTGTAATGATGAAAAGTTAACTAGAAAATTACCTGCAAGCTATAGATCCCGCGGATTTGCTGTTTTTAGTTCAGAATTAATGTTAAAACAACTCACATAATGGAAGAAACCAAGTATCGCCTTGTTTAAGGGTATTGCCAGGCCTCGATATCTCCTTCATTGTATCATCTATTTCGGAAACAGTAACTTCCACATTAACAATATCACAACGTCGAATCTGGAATATATTATAATTGTACTGTCTTATAAAGTTTCACAAAAATTTTTCAATATAAACTTCATTAACGCCCGCCTTGTTTCAATGCAATAAATAGAACTAAAAATAAAAACTTTCTGAATAAAAAGGACATCTAAAAATAGCTGAATCTCACTCAGAAGAAAGACGCTTAAGAAATACAAAAGAATGATAGTTCGAATGCTTAAATAAGCGACTACAGACTTAATTTTTCGTTTTTGATTTATTGAAGCACACATAATTTTGGTGCATTATTTCAAAAAACAATTCTCAACTGAGCAGAATTGATTTCAGTCATAATAAGATAATGAGAACAAAATCTCGTAACTGTTTACTAGGAAGATATTAGTTTCGAAAACTTATTAAAGACTTTCAGATATAAACAATATAGAAAGCAAATTCTGCACACAAATAGACTCCATATACCTTAAAATAATGCAAACGAAGCAACGTATTACACTACAGATTCGATAAAGTATTACGAGTAATTAAAAATTTTGAAATATTTTATGAAAAATTGATTTATTCTGTAAGAGAAAAAGAAAGAACAAACGTTCTGTCAAGTAAAGTGTAAAGAAGAGTATTATATTAAATTCATTTAGTTTAACTGCAGTTGAAAAAAAACTTATGTAATACTTTCAAAGCTGCAGCTGTAGCTCCACTATTAGTTTGTCGCTTCAACTTTTTTGCTTTCCGACCTTTTGCTATCATTTCAGCTTTCTTCCTTAATGCTACATCATCCAACCGTGTGGAATGAGTACTTGACAGTTGTGCATCCTTTCCCTCACTGGGAATATCCTCCGTACTGTTCTTGAGTTGTACAACCTTTGCAAGCCCAAAAGACAATATAATTAGTCGTAATAGTAATTAACAGTACAAGTATGATTAACCCTTCAATTACGAAGTCAAAAAAATTTCTAAAATTATTTCTGAGAAAAAGTACTATTAAAATCAATTAACCGTGTTTGTTTTTTCTAAAGAAGAAAAGAAAAACAATACTATTTTCATTAGAATGATGACAGAAAAGATTAACCATATTCAGTAAGTACAGCCACTTGTTCCGGCATTAAAATGAAAGGAGCTCCATATTTCCGAAGATCAGCGCGTGCATCAGGAGAAGTACCACATGCTTCGGTAATAATACGGCATTCTCTCATCAACTGCTCCGACACTTCAAAATTTATATAAATTTCAAGGAAATGCTTCTAAACAGTATTTTAAATTAAAACTTTAAATCTCTGTTTATAGGAAAACGAAAGTTGCGATCCAAATTTCACACCTGCAGATGGTAAATTAGTTTTTGCTTTTTCTGCAGTTCAGTTTTTTCTACCACAATGCAGATTACGTTTTTTCGAGGAATTTTTTGGCTCTAGTTATACTTCATATATGATATGACGCGTTCACCTCGGCAATTTTCCGTCTCATATATAATCATTATATATATTTATTTACTAACCATCAACATCAAATACGAGAAACTGCGAATTCAGATATTCGATTCGCGTAGGTATACATTTCATCGAGATATCAAATTTATGATCTTTCGATGTAGTGCACTTATCTGTCATTGATCTGTATTCATTCGCCGTATTTGTTTCATCCATCTTCACTTAAAAACCCTCATTTAATATGTTTTTAACAAACTCTTCGTTTATTTCTGGTTTAGTATTTATGAAATATTAAGAACTATGGCATTAAATTAATAGGTATATGCTTAAACATTATTATCAACAATCGATGATATATAATCTCAAACATAAACAGGCTTCCCTCATCACTGCCCAAGTTTATTCTATCAAATCTTAAAAAATCTGACGTACAACACTAGTTAAACAAATCAGAATATAAAATTGCAATACGAAGAATCTAAACATAATATGCATAGGAGACTAGAAATGATGTATAGAACGGAAGTTGAAATCACACACAATACAAATTTAGAAACAAATTACAACGTGATAACACGTATGCTAACGTACATGATCCCTTACCTACACGTAATCACGTCACGTCCCACCAATTCCCAAACAATCGCAGGAATTTTCATTTTCGCGACACACTTGCAACATCAGATCTCCTTAACCGCCACAGTCTCTAACACTTCCTCAATTTGCCTTTGTGCCATCTGTCCCGTAACAAATTTTCGCAATATTTCATAAAAAAAAAAGCTAGTCCCTGAATTATTGTAAGAGGATAATAGAGAGGGATGATAGGGGTGATAGGAAGTGATAATGTCGCTGGATTTGTCTCCACTTCCAGAATTATTCATCTCGTCACAAGATAGCATTTTTAGAAAACCAAAACTAGTCCCGAGAATTCCCGGAACTAATACTTCAATTTTCAATAAAAGTAAGCAGAATGCGATTCATTCCTTCCTCTAACATTACATCGTGAATATTGGAGATTTGGATATAGCCAAAAAGTCGATGATTATAATTACAACAGGGATGATCATAATCTGTGAGAGCTCCCACGAATGATCCGAAATATTTTACTGTTTTTTTTTTATCTTCTTACTACTAAAAATAATCAAATCACATAAACAATCAGTCTCTTAAAAATATCCAAATTCTTTCCCAATATATCCGCTCAAGGAAAAGTAAATCAGCAGAGAAATTTCTTGATCCACACTTTTTGATCTGTCAAAATGAAAAATCTCTTTTCCTTATAGTGTTATGCTGTCAAACAACAGTTTTCTTTCATTCACATTTTCATTATAAAAAAAGACAAAATGACAATATGGCAAAATAGGAAAATTACAGAATGAAAAAGAGTGCTGCTGCTATTACAACCTAAAATGGACGAATTATTTGAATTCATGTAATACATCTATCAGCCGTAAATACTGGGATATGTATAACCAACAGCATCGCGGTACTATTATCCATAAAATCGAAAGTGCCATAATTGTATTTGTGCCCCGGTCGAACAAATCTTCAGTGCGTCATTCTTTTCCTTGCTGAATTTGGGAAAAAAAAAAAAAAGAAACACAAATATAAGATCGAATTTATTTCAGTTTTCAGCTGACAAAAAATAATGGATGGTAATAAGTCATTCAGAACAGTTTTAATATGTTTTTCCACAGGCAGCCAACTGTTTTGAAGAGTCAATCAACTTTTCAATGGGACCATTTGCTAGGAAGTTCAAATCGAACAATACTATCATCTTAAAGCCTCAAGTTCATTATTAAACCACGATTAAGGAATCATGTTAATATTCTGCCAACATCCAAAGTTAAAGTAAAACCTGTAACATCAGAACTTACTACATTTCAAAATAATATGAATGTCATTTCTGTAGAAAATTTAAGAAAAATAAGAACAAAAGCCATGCTAACGTAGACATTACATTCGTTCATATGTGTCCGTGTAAATTCAAGTGAAGAGAAGAGATAATGCATAGAAGATATCATATGATATATTCAAAGAACCTAAATAAGAGAAACGAGCAAATATGAGCTTTTCTTTTCCACATAGAATTAAAATCTCACTTTATTAGTTAACGACAGTAATGATCTAAAGCTAACAAGCTTGACTTGCTAAAGCTGGATACGTCAGAATTAGAAATCTAGACTTATTGATAACGGCAGGATTTCCATCCATATGGCAGTGAGGACTGAAGTTTTTGAGAGATGAAAGGTCACTTGGAGGATGAGCTCACTGGACCTGTAGATAGGTCAACCAACGCATGCGTATATGTAGCCGGTTGAAAGATCATCTCAATCGTATCATCCTCAACTTTTCTCTGCCCATATCGATTTTTCAGAATCTGCAAAATGAATATTGGGTATATTAGGGAACTGGTACAAAAGTATTCTATGAATCTATTTCTCACCATAGTCAGGTAAGAATTTTCGATCATTTAATTTCGCAAATCTTAGTTTACGAACTGGATATTCGCAATCAAATACAGCTCTCAAGAAATCATTTACATTGATCACAATCTTCTATTGATCAGAATAACGATTACTCTGTACAACGGCATATCCCTTCGGGTAAGCTGTATTCTTGACAATTTTTTGAAAAATTCTCAAAACAAATCTTTAAAAAGATATCAACATATCTAATTGGAATGGGATACAAATATTCAGTAACAATATTTTCATCCATTATCCATTTCGCAAAGATATTTCAATAAAGATTTAAAAGTACACGGAACGTGTTCGATGTATAAACAGTGCTGTAGGAATATTTGCATTCTTGGAAAACTTACATATAAAAATTTACGAAATCTACGCCGATCACTTTCGTCTCGCCGTCGTTGTATTGCAAAAACATTATCCGCTTCTTGCGTAACTCGTCCCGAACCCCCAAAGTGATGTACATCGAGATCTTCGCCGCCCTAAAACCATTATAGAAATAAAATGAAAATCTCCCATAAATTTCTTTTTCAAAGTGAACATTCGCAAAGACATGAAAAGTGCCAAATAATAACTCTTAGCCATCACTTACATTGGTTTTTCGAGGATGGACTACCATAGTAATATGTGTCATACAATCAGTAGCAATACTTCGCATCAAACCGATAAAACGATCCTAAAAAAAATATTGAAAATATTTGAAATTGTATGATAAATCAATAACAATTATTATAACGTTTAAGGATAAAAGTATCCAAGTGAGATTAGGAGACTACCTGCTGATGAAATCGCTCAAATGAATTCGCTGTTTCATCGTTCAGAATTGCAAGACCTACTAGAAATTGCAAATTATCAATAACGACATGTTCAATTGCACCTGCTACAACCTGATTTCTGATCGCCTGTAGTAAGCAAATTTTGAACTAACCAAATAAAAAAAAAAAAAAAATATTCCATTCTGATGAATGCCGAAACGATTACGAATGGAATAATTATTGGTAGGCATCTTTAATATTATTGCAAATAATGAATATAATCTAATGACTCTGAAACTTAAAAAAAAAAAAAAAAGAGAATGATTGCAATAGAAAAGAGAAATTATAATGACAAAGAAGAGGTAAAATTCCATTTTAAACAAACAGAGATTTTAAATTTTAAAAATGCATACATTGGCTATCTGAGTGACAGAACGATCTCGGAATTCATCCGCTTTCATAATGATCAATTCTCCTTTAGTTCGTTCAAAACGATCAATCCATAATTCAACGGCTGGATGATGTTCTACTTTATACAATGGTAACCTGAAACAAAGAGAAAATAATTGCAACAATAAGAGGAGCAATATAAAATAGGTAACAATAACGCACAGTGGAACATAAAATGCATATATGCATTTTTATATGATATATAACATTTGTTTGACAGAATTTACAAATTCTATCATAAAAATGAAACTTTTCTGAGTTTCGAGCACAGCAAAACTTCAATAACGTACATGCGACACCACAAATATGCATTTGACGTCCACTGTACTTCCGCTCAACGTAATTTATGTGGCAATAATTTCTGTGATAAATATATTAAGCTAAAATTTCTCCATCTCTACTATTCTTATCTTCCTGTTAGTGTTCAGAAATATCACAGTCCTTTGCAATGCGAACAGTGTGCGTCAAAAAATCTCAGAAATGATGATAAAAATCTTATCCACTTGACACAGAGAAAGTTGCATGCCTTATATATCACATGAAAAACAAGCAAAAATATGAGTGGTAGTAGAAGTGACAGAGAAATGATATAATAAATGATATATATATATATATATATATATACAAGTCATAATAACTCAAGCTTACTTCATGCCATTATGAAGCGTTCGGTATTTCGCCATACTTCGCAGATGTGCTGGTCTAATAAAACTATAGGTTAATTTTGCTCATTTCTATTAATTTATTATTTTTCAACTCCAACATTCACGCAGTGATTATATAATTACGAGTAATTATTCAGTCATTCAATGTTAGTCTTTTTTTTTTCTCTCAAAATTTAAACTCGAAAAGAAATAATAATAGTGAATAGACGAAGAAGAAACAAGAAAAACTGATAACATTTACTGAACACTTAAAACTTTTCGTTCCCGACATTATATTATAAATTAAATCAAATGTCTCTTTTAAATCATTTACTTTAGCTGCTTGATAAAATATTATTATATTTTAGTTCATGAAAAGATGATGAAAATGAAATTATAATTCACAAATAAAATTATCAGGTAAAAAAATTAAAGAATTAAAAAGAACAATGAAAACCTTGGAAATGATTTCTTGCCCTAAAACAAAAATTTTAATTAAACTAAATCCACAAAAAAAAAAAAAAAGATATAATTCGTAGTTGGAAATTCAATGAAAAAAAAAAATTGGAATCTCCAATTCCGAGAAATTTATGATATAGATTTTTTAATTTAATTATTTTTTTAATCTTTAATTGTTGTTTTTGATGTTTGCTCAATAATTCATTTAATGTCGTGTTTCCTTAATGTAATTCTGTATGCAGCCTACTTATTCCAAATAGGATAAGACGGTTATATTTCATAATGGTTTTGTTACTGTTTTTAATACTGTTTTGGCACTGTACCAGATCATTGATTTACTTATCCCAGAAAAAAGAGTGATAACGAAAGGGGTTTTCATCCACTCAAAGAATCTCCCGAAGTTTTATTTCGCCTCGTTTCCTCCATATTCAAGGCGCCCAGTAAGTCTCAACTCGCCATCAAACGTAATTCAATTCGGTTTTCTGTTTCTATATCTGTACTCATTGGACAAGAATAAATTTTCAAATAAATCCGACTGGTCTCGCAGCACACGTACTCACGACCACAAAAGTAAGTCTTTAACAGTCAATTCAAGTTAAAATTATCCTTCCTTTACGGCTTGGTAGTAATCAGATGTAGTAAAAATTTATTTTATATTTAATTTCCTTATAAACTAGTATGAGCTCAGACCCATTAAGCCTAAAACTAACCAAAATTAGACAAAAAAAAAAACACAAAGACAAAAACACAAAAACACACAAAGACAAAAACACATAAAGACAAAAACACAAAAACAAAACACACACATAAAAAAACATAATAATGACAAAAACACATAAAAAAACATAATAATAACTGAAATGATAACAAAGAGACAAAAAATTAAATTCGAAAAAAAAAAAAATGAAAACATTATATTCATCAATACTACGCCATTCATGAATCAAATAGAAGATAAATACGGGAAAATTTTTCAAAAACTTACGCTGCAAATTGTACAAGCATCCATTTTAGGATTTTTTCATCCGGCATTTCGAAACTGCAGAATAAAGTACGAACCTATAACAAGAAATAAAAAAATATTAAAAATTGACGGGGATTAATAAAAGGCAAACAATCCTATTTACAGTTGATCATGGTTGAAATAATGCCTGAAAGAATAAAAAGAAAATATGAAATCCAACAGTACTAACCCCTTGAACAAGAAGATCAAGAGCATATTCACAAAGAAATGTTGTTTTACCAAAACCAGTACCTCCCGTTATAACAGTCATTTCTCCAGGTCGAAATCCACGCATGTATCGGTTCAGCAAATCAAATCGTTTCCACTATAAAATATTGTAAAATAAAAATAAATATGCCTCGGTCTATTTAATCTGTTGAAAATAGGAAGATTGAGAAAAAAAGGCATAAAATTAATGAAATTTGAGTTAGCATAGTTGCAAATTACCTGTGCAACGCCATTCATCTTCATCTGATCTTTAACCAACTCGGACTTCAATTCACTTCGTACATCAATTAATGATCGAAATCCTTTATTACGCAAACGGATTGATTCCTCTCGAATTGCTTTATTAATTTCACGTCTACGATCAGAACGTAACAGCTCAATTGGACGTTCGTGATTGCTGAACAGGAAAAGTAATTGATTGTTGAAAAAAAAACATAGATTTCTATGTGAAACTGAATTTTATCAAAATTTTCATTTCATCGAAAAAATCACTTTCATCATTATTTATACGAAGCGAGAGAAATAGTAGTAAAGTTTATATAAGATAGGAAGACTAAAAGATGAAGGGATAGATTAAATAACTTGGAAAACTTGAAAAACTTACTCAACAATGAAGCAACGATTGGCATTCAATAGTGATGCATAATCTTTCGCATATTTTTCCTGAACATAAGGGAACCAAAGATAAACTATATCGAAATCTTCCAAATATGGCAGTACACTGAAAATAGACAGTAATATATTTATATTCTAGCAAAGCTAGAGGAGATAAACAAAAGGGATATAAATTAAGATATTTTATCTAAAAGAATACCTTGTATCCAGTTGTTCACCCTTCGGCAACGCTATACATATCATTCCACCAGTGGCTTCGAAAACCGCCAGAGCATCACGTTCATTAGTAGTCAATACAATACGTCGATCTGATGCCGTGACCAAATGATAGCCAAAGATTCCCGAAAATGATGATATTCTGCAACAATCTACGATACAATGCCGAATATCTAATGGATAACTTAACTAAAACAAACAAAATAGATTCGAGAAATCATTCATGATGATTTTAGAAAAATTATATATCTAATATTCATTAAAACTCGGAAATAAAGCAAGCATTCTACATGTTTCTAAACAAGTTTAATTCCATCCTTTAACCTTCCCAAAATTTATCGGTCTTATGCATTTTAACAAAAATTTATCTTGGGAAAAATTCCTTAGAATACATAAAAAACGCAATAATCCGAAGTAGCATGCATCATCATTATTATCATCACCTACCCTTCATTATCCGGTTCGGGATAATTTTCCTTTTCCAAGCGATCACTACCAATTTTTCGAATAACTTTCAATCCCGCTGGTAGTCGTACACGACTGCTAGGTCCTGCAAAAAAAAAAAAAAAAAAAATATTTGCCGTATTGGAAGAAATACATGGTAGTAAAATATTAATAAAAAGAAAAAGGAGATTAAACATTAAAAATCACTAAGTTTTGTATTTTTTGCAAATAAAGTACCTCGATATCTCGGATAACACAATCCGGCTTTCATAAAACTATCCAAATGTCCTTTGATGTGATATCGGGAAAGAGTATCATATGATATGCGCTGAAAAAATACGTTTTTATAGTCATATATAAGAACAAATTCTAATTTATGTGAGGAAGATATGTCAGAATATAGATAAGCATAAAATAATATTTAGTTATTCATTCTAGGCAATAATTATTTCAAACAAACGGATTCTTATGCACATCAGATTCATATTACTAAAATACAATAAACTAGCTAATTATAGATACAGAAATTCTTAAAATGATAATTTCTATAAACAGTATAGTGAATAAAAAGAATATCTGAAAAGTTTATGATGTTTGAAAAACACAAAAAAAGTTCGGCAATGTGTCATTATGTCGCTGAAATCGCGAGGAATATAAGAAATAATCAAGGTCGCACGCCAAAAAAGACGCGCTCTCATGCGCTAAAAATGGCGCCTTATGGTGGATCAAATTCTAGCGATATCCTTCCTCTATAAATAAGAAAAGGGTCCCGACTATGGTTCATTTTCGAAGGATATACTTCTGGAGTCGGTTGGATTATGATATCATCGTGAAAATTGTCCTTTTGATGTCACTAGAAGTGTATTGATTAATTGATGTTGTAATTGTTTCGTACGGGTTGTATCATCAGTTTACGTAATAAAGGTTTAATAACCCATGTTTGAGGTTTCGAAAACAATACGAGAAGAATTCAAGAACTTTCAACAATTGTCACGGTCATAGAAGAACAGCGACACATTATAATACTTAATTATTTCTCAATATCATCGATAACTCTTAAATTCAGAAATTATGTAATAAGGAACCAACATCAATGCCAAGAAGTCTCCTGAGTACTAGAAATTCGCTTTGCTCGGAATGATCCTGTAATTCACGCAAATCCACAGCTTCCATCCATATTAGTCGAAGAGTCGGATCAGAAGACATATTCAATGATCCAGCTGAAATGATTTCTGTTGTCGATGATACTAATTCATAAACTTTAAATGCGTTCAGTAAATCTCGAAAAATTTATTTTAAGTGCTCGGTTTTGGTAAAGAAGAGTGATATTAAGCCACTTTTGGCTTTTGTACTAAATAAAATTATAACATCCTGCTCAAAACGTAATCACATCATTTGACTCACAGATATTTGGTCTGATAAATCAAGGAGAGAGAAGAAGGAAACAAATTGATTTGGAGAAATAGCAATAAGAAAATAAAAATAAAGAATTAAAAAAATTACCTGTAGCATCGGAAGAATGTTTTAGGTTGTGATCACCGTCAAAGACTCGCGGTGATATCTTATCAGCCCTATAAAAATTAACAAAGATCAAATTGAAGACAAGAAAGAATAGCATTTTTGCCTCAAAAATTATCATATAATGAATTAAAAATGAATAATATGTATGAAAGTGTGAAGTTTCAAAAGAAGGAAAAGTTGGTCTAAATGATTACTGTATTATCCATTAATGAAGAGAACTGCTCAAAAAATTGATATTTGAAATTTCGACAAGATCAAAGAGCAACTGCATTTTAATAAAAAACTTCATTGTTGTAGCTCATTGCCCACTAAAAAATTTGATGCTTAAATCTCAAACCAATTTCTTTCTTCTCTTCCGGATATTCGAGAAGTAGAAAATCTTGTTACAAAAAAACTTAAATTGAGGAAGTAAAAGAGAAAAAATATGGAAGGTTGAATAAAAATTGCAAGTAATGAAGTTGTGAGAAAAAACATTTTTCTATTCTAACAATGGTTAGCTTCTTAGTTTAAGTACTTCATCTATTTTTGATTTATCTTAATCAAAACAAGCTGATAATGTAATTACTATCTGATCCTTGATTTTGTTTTTTTCAAAATGAATCATTATTTTCCCCATAAATAACAATGTTCTTTATAAATAATCATTATTTTCCTTTTAAATAACGATGCTCTCAGAATTATTCTCCTTTATAAATAAAACGATGCAGTTCATCAATTTTTCTTTTTATGTCAATAGTCTCCAAAAATTATCGAAATTTTTTTTTCTTTAAACAAAATTGCTCTCTAAAATCATTTCAAAAATCCCAAATAGCATATATAATTTTCAAATAAACAGGTTATTTTTTTCATAAACAGAAGCAAAGGTATGAAATTTCAGGAAAGAGAAAGAAAAAAAAAAAGACGGAAAGGAGTGCAATTTCAAATATACTTCCTTTGAAGCAAATTCAGCTTTTTAATAAACTGCAAGAGAGAAAGATAGAAGGACAACAATCTCTTTTCACAAGATAAAATCCATGAATCAAGAACCTTGGCAACTAGGCTGTTTTTTTTTTTGGATGAAATTTTTGGGAAAAAGAAGGAAACAGCCAAAGCAGTATTGGCCACAAAATGGTGCAATCGACAGAAAATAATCGGTTTCTCAATGTACTTTTACAAGGCTCTTTCTTGATTAAAGGGCTATTTTTTGGGCAATCAAGCATGAACTAAAAGTATACTTACTATTAGAATTAAATTGCAGCAAGATTACTCTAGCAGGTAAAAATTTAATGACAAGAAAAATTTAGATAGTAATTGAACGAGTAAAAAAGAAAAGTAAAAAAAAAAAAGAGAATAAAAGAATCTAGGTAGTAATGGGAATAATTGGAGTAAAAAGAAGCAAAGTAAAAAAAAAAAAAAAGAATAAAAAAGGAGCCATAATTTAAGTAGTAACTGAAGAAGACTAATTACTAACTCTCCAATTATTTACTTTTCTCCCTAAAAAACATTCTTTTTCTGTCCATGAGAAATGAATTAGATGCATTTATGAATTTAATTTTAAACTTAAATTTAATATTGAAGAATTTAGACTTAAATTTAATATTAATGATTTCTTTTTTTTTTTTTGCAATTTGAAAACTTACTGTCCACGTAAAACACGAAAACTTTCTGTTTCTCTCATTTTTCTTTGACGCTCTTTTTCTTCATATTGAGATACAAGATCCAGATAACTTACTTTATCATATAGATCTGAGTCTAGCTGAAATAACCAGTAATCTTAACAACAATACTAATCAAAGATATACAAAAAGTAATCTAAACAAGCAAAAACTTTATAATTAAAATTCGAAATCGTCCAGTTAAAATATAAAAGTAAAATTTCTAAATTAATCTAGAATTGGCTAATTTTCTATCGAAATTAAATATTGTACTAAATTTCACAAGAAAAAAAAAAAAAGAAAATTTAATAGATGAAGGACTTGCATCGTCCATTGCAGGCAAATGATTGCCTTTTCCACTTCCTTCTTTGAAATTATTAACTTCTTTTTTTGGTACTTGCAATTCTGTGACGTATTTCCACGTGCCTTCTTTCGGATCTTTTTGTAATAACGGACGTAAAGCAAGTGGTTTCGTCTCTATCACAGATCGTTCTTTCACGTTCTCCGATAGCAACTTCTGTAAATTTTTCTTTTAATTTTTAAAATCAATCAAGCACTGTATAAGATGAAATTCAAAAGTTCCAGAAGATTCAGAAACTACGATATCCATAATAATAATAAATAAAATTACCTACAGTATTCAGAACCAATAAAGGTAAATTCTAACCTGTTCTGGCGGACATGTTATTAGTACGGTACAAGATAAGCAAAGCAGATTTTTAATATTTTTATCAAGTCTTTCCATGCATAATTGGGGAAATGTGGAGCAGTTTTAGATAATCGAGAGACATAAAATAGAAAAAGTACTATTCAAATTTCAAAATAGAAGAAGTAATACTAAAAATCAAAAATCAAAGAAGTAATACTAAAAATAGAATACTCAAAATAGTAATACTCAAAACCAAAATTCTTCCTTACTTATATTTTCAAATGTCTATCCTGTTTCTTATGTCTTCTATACTTTTCAATTGCCATTATTCTAAAATTAGTTTTAAGGAAATTACAAAAATTTCGAAAGCATACAATTGCTCATAATATCGAAAATAGTAAAACTAAATAAAACGACTAGAAAGGATAATTTTAAAATTGAAATTTCAAATATTGATTACTTTTTTTTTTTTAAATTACTTTCTTGCCATTATTCAATATATGAAAACTGGATAATAATGATAGCTTTGATCAGAAGACTTCATTAAAAATGATTACACAAAATGAATACAGCAATTTTTCAAACAATTTTAATCATAAAAATGGTAAATTAATGCTTAGGCTTATAAAGGTGCCTCATTTTAGCCCATATTTAAGTTAAATATCAAGCTCCTTTGAGAAAAAGATTTAAAAAAACAGGGCGTGAGCGATAATAAACACTTGTCAAAATCGACAAATCAATTACATACGAATATCCATAATAACCTGGCCATGCTTGAACAAATTGTGTATGAATAAAAATGTTCCAAAATAGATTTTAAGAGAAAATTCTCTTAAAATTACTTTCTTCTCAATATTACAATATGTCGTGAATTCAGGTTTAAGAGGTTTAAGGTTTAAGTCAAGTAAAAAAAAGGTTTAAGCTAAGTAAAAAAAGATATTATTCAAACAGCTTCATAATATTAATTTAACATTCATAATATTGAAATGAGAGAAAAATAGAGATTCGTAATAAATGTTGGAAAATATTAATCATAACTCTTATCACTTGATCAATCGGCATGACATTCTGGAATTAATACTTTAAAATTCTGTATTACATATAGTATTTTTTATTCCATGGTCATAATGTTTCTCTTTTTTAGACATTATTTATCTTATTCATTGCTAGAAATTATGAATTCTTGAATTGATAATTGATAAAAAGAATAGAATAAGAAGAGCGATGATGATAACGAAGAAAAATGATGAAAACTAGAATCGAAGTCTATAATCATTGGTAACTAGATTGGATTTTAAAAAAATCTCACTAACATTTACACCCATACATTCAGATCGATCAAATTATTTCAACAATTTAAATGTGTTCCATCCTAACTTCTTCCTCATTTTCTAACAAGTGATAATTCAATTTTAATCTTCTGACAATATTTGTTCTATATTATTTTGCTGTTATCACAAGATCAAATATCATATTTATTAACCTATCTATTGATTAAAATTTTTTACTTTATCAAAAATAACATGATGATAGCCAAAATACTTCAATTCATAAAGGAGCGATAGTATAATGGACTTGCATTCCGATACATGCCATGTATGGCAATCCATGATAATGAGTTTGAACATTGAGTATGATAACTAAACTAAAAAGAAAACCGATATAAGTACCGCAAAATAATGGATGAAAATCACAAGGAAAAGAATGATAATTTGTTTTTGTCATAAGGAAAAATATGATGATTTGTTTTTGAATGTTTTTCGCTCAATTTATCGACATTTAATTGGTCAACAACATTCCACTGCACATTTGACAATTCACGATCAACGATATAATAGCCCTTTTTTTAAGCAAAAACGTTTCCTTTCTCATTATAGTGGATATAATCAGTCTATATTTATGAGCACCAATTTTACGACCATCCACCATCAATATATGCTATTCTCTCAGAAAATATATTTTTTCCTCTATCATTGAATGAAATAAATAGAAATATCGAAATTATCTATAGCATTCATCTGAATGCAACTTAAAAGCTTGGAATACTAGCTGACATTATTTTTCTTACCTCATGGAAATATAACAAGCAGTAGCATATCATTTTAGAAATGATTTCCTGTATGTTTTTTTTTTTTTTTTTTTGATGCAACAGCGTTTTTGAAAAAATCACATTAAGTTATTTCGTAAAAGAAATTAATCTTACTCCAAGAAAAAAACTAATCTAATGACTGAATATCAAAAGTTAGTGACAAATCCAGTTTCTACTATGAATTTATATTCTTCCAACATTTTTTTATAATTTTTCCAATATTCTAAGTAAAATAAAGGAAGAAAAAATCAGGAATTTCAGATAGAGTGAAACGTTGATAAAAATCCAGTAAAAATAGAGAATGGTATTTAAAGCAAGTTAAGAATGGAAAAGAAGAAAGACCTAAAGATATTAAAATTTCAAAGTTTAATCAATAATGATAACATATTGGTAAACGAATTAAATAAGGAACAGACCTTGAAAACATCGAATGTGGTTGCATGACCACATGTAGTACACATTATACTGGTATCTCGAAACGAAATGCAAGCTGTATCCGGCGAATTACAATGTAAACATTTCGTGCGAATATCTCCCAAATATGGCTAAAATTCAATTCATACATTTCTTATTTCTCAGAGAAGCAATAGAACTATTCACTAATAATTATATTTAATATAGTTATTTCTCTCATAAAAAAAAAAAAAAAAAAACGGAAATTGTAAATATCAAATCTACAAGATGATGAAACTTAATGATGAAAATCAAAAATATATTATCAAATACTAATTATTCTGAAAAACCATATTAGCTATATCAAATCTTATGCAAAAAACTGTACATAAACTTACAGTTAAACTAAATGGTAATCCATATTTTACGAGAAATTCAATGATCTCCGATCTTGTGCTCCTCTCCGAAGTCTTTTTAACAGAAGTTATGGATTGCCGGCTATGCTGGGAATATTCAGAAATGAATCGTTAATTTCGAGAAATATCAAATGAGAAACAATCAAGTTATTAAAACTCTAAACTATTTCATTAAATTCTGTACTTCCTTCAAATTAATTAAATAGATATTCCTGAAATAAGTAACGAAGAATAAAAAAATAAACAATTATGGAGTGGCAATGAACTAAAAATAGATCACATAAATCATGACAATAGAAGAAAGCAGATTTTAAGAATTGAATTCTTAATTAACCTTCATTTTCAAAAGTTTTGGCAATGGGATAACAGTTGAAAAATTGATCTGTCTTCTCAACTGCATATAGCCAATAAAAATCATTTTAAATAACTTCTTGAGGTAAAAAAACTTACTTTAATTTCATTAATATCTTTTGTAGCCCTGGCTTGCCGTGTAAAGTCCTGTATAATATTCTCAAAAGTGAGTTGTTGATTGGCATATCTCTACAAATGTAGCTGAATTGTAAATAAATATTTCCTTTAAATAGCGATGTCAAACGTGGATTTCTCTCACTTTTTTCATCGACATAAGCAAATTCATTTTTTCCACTGTTTTTATTAAAATATTAAAGTCAAATTGAAAAAAACAAGCATAAGATAATAGAGTATTTTACGTACTCTTAGGAAGGCTTTCCATTTGCTAAATCGAAGCGAACGTGCAACAGCCTGATGTCTACATATAATCATTTCAGTAATATTTAATTCGAAGATTCCAACATTTCGATGATATAATATATATGAGGACGAATGAATATCATATTAAAAACCAATTCTTCAATATGCTCTGAAATAACATATAATGAAAATATGAAAGAAATAACTGTGTGATTTTTAGAGAAAACTATTTTATCCATATCTGTATAATAGAGCTTACTTCCAAAATTGATGTGTTGATTTTACGCTTCGGAATAAATATCTTTTATATGGTAAGTTAAAAATCAACATCTGTGTTTTAATAATATTTCTCACTAGCAATACCCACACTTCGTGTGGTTCGCTCCAGCTGGTCTATATGAATAAAAATGTTCGTTTGCTCAAAATCTTAAACCTCCGAAAGTTTTTAAACACGCGCCTTATCTATATAAAAAGAAGCGCCTATTCGAATGCCATGTTATATCAACATTTCAAAACAATTAATGAAAAACTTGAAAAGTTGTATAAAAATAAACAATGCAAAAAGTTGACTTGTCAATAAATTCAGTCCGCTTACTTTTAATTGTCACAGGTGTGAAAAGTAGAAAAAAAAAAAAAAATTATGTATCCATGTAGAAACATGCGTCTATTCGAATGCAACGTTGTATCAAAATTTCAAAACAATCGATGAAGAACTTGAAACATTGTGTGAGAATGAATAACGAACATTTACATTTTTATTTATATAGATTAGTTTCCTGTTAAAAAGGATTACAAAATTTAATTTTCTTCACTGTTGCCAACAATTTAATCTTGTTTATTTTTCACTACTACTATCGCTATCCGATATCATTAATTTATATTAAGATAATTCTTACATGAAATAAGATACAAATATCAAACAGAATAATTTTTTCTAATCGATCGTTTTGATAGCTCCAAATAAACAAAAAAACTTTCGGTTCTATAGCAATAAAAGTTTTTACAAGCTTCGCAATTATGACGAACAAATGAAAATGATCAATTGGTTTTCTTTATTTCCTTTATTAATCAATAACCCATGGATAATATATTAATCACATCAATATATTCAATATTAATATCCAGAATATATCAGTATATAGCATGCTATATCACTATATTTAATATCAATATACAAAAAAAAACATGATATATATTTCTCAAATAAAAATACTATGATGATAATGTTAATCAAATTTTTCTTGTAAATATAAATCCAGTAGATATATTTAGTAATAAGGTGATGAATAAGTACTTGTTGAATAATTGAAATTGAATCAGTCGTAGTTTGATTAACACAAATATCCTCCAAGGATTACAATTACAATATCATATTTATATTCTAATTAGTTTATAATCGAATTCATCTAATGATACCAATAGACTTCAATTCAACAAAGTCGTTACTTAATTAATTAAATGTCACAAAGAATCGAAAAACAATCATATTTTGCGAATTTCAATAGTAGTGATAATGAATCATTATCAGTCTTTCTATATAATAAGATCAAGAATCGCAAAACAAATACTGAGCGATCTTACCAAATAAACTAAAAACCATGAAACATTCCACTGAAATATTTCCTGTAAGACCTAGCGATTTCCTGAGATTGATTTTCTCAAACATGGCGATTCCAAGCAGTAAAACAACCTTTGTTGCTTGGAATCGCCATATTTTATCATTCATGTCTTGCAATATTTATTCGAAAATGAAAAAATTTAATCTCTCTCATCACTATTTTACAGTACATGTTTTAATATATTTTTAGAATTAAACATGAAAATCAGAAAACAACTTATCAATTCTTCAAGCGGTTATTTCCTCTTTCCTGTCGATAATGCAGAAACTGCTGAATCTTCCGAAAATAACAGGAAAAATCGTAATATCATTTTATCATTACTTAAACATACAACGTGACTAAAGAAATGGAAAACCATAAAAAAAAAAAAAAAGTTACTGAGAAAGTATAAAATGCATAAGTATTTAAATTAATGGCAATCAACAGCATTGACAAAACAAAAATGTGCAGTACGGATTATCATAATCAATTCCTGGAAGTAGAATAAAAAATTATCCTATTTCGTCTTTGGTATTTTTATTATTTATTCCACTTTTACCTTATGATTTTGCTGAACAATCAAGAAATTCTTCTATGTAAAGGAGAAAAAAAAGAAAAAAAAAACGGGACAGAAGAGCATTGTTTTCAAAAAATATTAAAAAATTGATTAATGTTAAAATAATAAGACAATTTTCCGTACGACTTCTGATTTTTGCCTAGATTTTAAGGAAAGATTAGCGTTTATTTTGAATATAGCATAAGGAAGCTAATAGGCTCTCTGAGTGAGTTATAAATCAATATGTTTGTCCAACAATTTCACAATGTCGTCTTCTATGTCTTTAGGTTGTATTGAAGGAGCATACCGTTCTATCTATAATAAGCAATTTGGTTATAAATCGTTTTTCATTCTGTCATTAAATTATCTGATGAGATATCACAGTAGTCGAGTGGATTTCCATCCGATATCAAAAATATATCAAAAAAAAAAAAAAAAAGAGACATACATGTGAATAATGTGAATAACTTGTATTAAAATTCCACTTACCACTTCGCCACGTTTATTGATAAGAAATTTCGTAAAATTCCATTTAATGGTGTTTAATGGAGTATCTCCTTTTTGGGTCTTCAAAAACGTATACAATGGATCTTCCTTTGGTCCATTGACATTGATTTTAGCATATAAGTCCGGCTCGAAATCGAATGTTTCCTTCACATAACGTTTAATTTCTTCTTCATTTCCAGGTTCCTATAAATGTTTATATTTGAAAAGACCAATAATTGTCATCACTTTCTTATCAAGCTCTCCAAATTCCATCATTTTTCTTGAATACAACATTGTTGCTTCCTTAAGAATTTTTTTCTACTTCAATTCTGCTTTAAATTTTAAAAAAGATTTTTAAAGAAAAGTAAATATACTTGAGAACCGAATTGATTACAAGGGAAGGCAGCTACAGCGAAACCTCGTTCTTTGTACTTATCATGCAAATCTTTGAGCTGTACATAGTTTATATGAGTAAGACCACATTCAGATGCCACATTTACTATTAGAACCACTTTGTTTCTGCAACAGCGATCATAGTTTCTCAGTTATTTCCTCCTATTTAAATAGAAAGAAAAATCAGAATTACAACAATTGTTATTATTCATCAGTAAATTTTACCGATTTTTGACAATAATAAATTTTTTGCTCAGCTCTAGGAAGATGATCAGAAAAGAACTGCTGAATGTTAAAATTTAATTCTATTCATCACTAAATACCACTTTCCGAATTATTTATTTTAACAGATAAGTGATTTAGATACACAAACCTGTACCGATCCAATGACACTTCCGCTCCATTTATATCACGAACTCGAAATTGATATATATTATTCGCCGAAACTTCAGCTACAAATATATTAAATGCAAATATTTTCAGTTCATTTCGGAATTAATATGCATTTATGCAGAAATATTGGCACTCGTAGATTAGATTCAGTTTATCAAACCGTATGCTAATTGTAATATCTACTGAAACAATAAGCTTTAACAACATATTGCTACAAGTTTATATATTATAGTTTATTTCCTGCTTTCCTTTTCCCATAATTCAAATCTATGAGTAAAAGTGCAAATAATAATCAAACCCTGGTACGATATAACAAATAATGCAATGAGTAATAATTGAAGGTTCGATTTGGATCCATTTAAACATATCCATTGAAATAAACCCATCGTTTTATGCGATTCTTTTGAAATCAAATGGAATATGTTCTCCTATAAATTAAACACCTGATTATTAGGTTATTTTTTATAAATATATGTAGATGATACAGAAATGCTCAGCATCATATCAAATAAGCAACAATATTGCTTAAAGATAAAATGAGAATAATGCTCAACATATCTTTTGCAATGCAATTATCTATCTCCAGAGCAATCGCTAATGATGAATTTTTGAGAATACACTATTTTAAAAAAAGTGAATTAGTGAATGGCGATAATAGAGCTTTTTGACTGTAATTATTCACTCTTTCTTGTTGATTAATAATACTAATACGCAAAGTTAAAGCTACCTTTCTCATCAAAAATCTCAATCAGAAAATGAGAAAAAAAAAATCACCAACCTAGAAAGTCATTCCTAAGAATGATCTTCTTCAAAAAAAAAGAAAAACCAAAAAACTATCAACAGCCAAAGTAAAAGCCTAATCAAGAAAAATTAGCAAGAAAAAACAAAAAATTACACAAGTTTAGGGACCTGAACAAAGGAAATAATAGCCCGCTTATTCAAAAAACCACAAGAAAAAAATAAACTTAAAAAAACACTAGACTGAAAATCCTGAGCCTAAAATTTGCAATTAAAACATTAACAAAATTACTTAAAAACTTTAACTCATTAAATTTACAAAACTCCATACAAAATAAAAAATCAATCAAAACCAAATAAAAGGAAATAATAAAATCGCTTAAAAATACCTATATCTTTTCAAAATATTATTTAAAAAAAAGTTTAAACTAAATAACCACAATATAAAAACAACAAAAAATTGACCAAAAAATTAAAAACCAATAGGCAAAAACAAAAACCAACAAGCACTTGTCAAAATGTCAAAATGAAAGCGAGGATAAGCCCTACAAGAAATATATGTTCCCCCCTCCCCTTTTTAACAAATTTAGTTGGTAGTGTTATTTTTAATTATTCACTCTTTCTTGTTGATTAATTCTTAAAAATTCTATTCATCATATAATTCAACATATGATAGTACAAGAGCTTAATTTTTTAAATTTTTTCTTTTTTTTTTTAATGGGAAAAATAACACTACAGCTGAATTTGTTAAAAAGTATCAGCGGATTGCTCATTAAATCTATGGGCTTAGAAAAAAAATATAACAAATTAGACAAGGCTCAATTAATCACTAAAATTTGCAACTCTCCTATTTTTTCAATGGCATCACTGGAAATTTAAAAATGAAATAAGATAATAAAAATGAGAAGAATAATATTTATCATAACAGATTTATTTTAATACGATAAAATAAGGATCTGAGTTTTACTAGAACTAATCGTATCTATCGATATGCGAATTTGGCACATCATCGATATGCAAAAAAGATAACTGATATTATCATTGTCATTTATCATATGTAAAAGAGGTCGCATAACCATTTCTTAATCATAAAAGAGTGTAATATTCAAATATTCAAATGTCGAAAGAAAGTATAAACATAAAAAAGGATCACAGAAATATACCCGTTAAAGAAATATCACATAAAAAATTGATGAAATATTTCAGTTCAACATACTGAATTGAAAAAGATCAATTGCACATTAAATTAATCATTTTCATGTAAGTTTCCTAATCAACAATTACGGATCAAAATTAGCGTTTTTAAATCAAGGGAAAAATCCTAAATGAAAATCGTAATATTTTTACGTGATGCACACTCTTTTTAAATACTTCATGATAATTAATCCAGTCCTAAGTTATTTCGAACTGATAACAATTACTAGTCGTAGGGAAATTCTTACAAAATATCATCTAAAATAAAAAAAAATTTCGTAATGAAACAATTAATGTTCTACGCTTTTCACCAAACTACACTGCTGTAATATTAATATTCTTATAGTTTTCTTCAGTTGATAACAACACAACACAAATGTAATATGGATTTCGAAACTCTCACATCTTGAGTAAACGCAAGTATTCTAAGTCAGTTGTGTATTTCTAAAGTTGACAATTGCTGTAGTATTATCGATCATCTCCGAATACAACTTTTTGAATCCAAAAGTTTCAAGTCGCAAAAAATACATCAGGATATGGCGATAGTTTTCATTATCTTCGCCGATCCAAAATCTAGAAATGGACTAAAATACCATTTTAAATATTCAACAAATGCCAGCATATTCAAGTTATCAAAAGTCATGAATTGTTCTGCTATCACTCACTGGAAAATACTCTAAAATCTTGAAAAATCCTTAGTTTCATCTATAAAATCTTTAGAAAAATCACTAGTTTTATATTTTCAAATTGTTCACCGAGCTCTGAGATCCAAGTCTATGACAGTGTTCCTGAACCGAACTGTTTCCAACAAAGCAGAAAAAACATCCCATTCTCCACCATCAAGATCCAAAACAAATTTATCTACTTTCAATTCATCAACAATATCAAGCATATCTGACAGAGTTATCAGAAGCCATGAGTTATCATTGCCATCAGGCATTGTGAAATTTTTTGAAAAATATGGTGAAATGCCATAGGGGTACGCGTTATGCGTTGAAACCAACCTGAAGTAGGGCAGACTGTCAGATTATCTTTAACTAATTAAGTAAAATGATAATCTCCTGCATTATATTGATCAACACCTCCTTTTGAATAAAATTACCTTACCTATGATTTGACTCTATCGGCGAAAAAAAATGAATTTTGCAGGGACGAAAATATTCGAAATTCTCCATCATTTCAAATTCGCGATAACTAAAACACAGTTTTGAAGTTTTAAAGAAGCTTTTAATTATTGCAAAAAATTATCGATTATCCTAAAAAACTCATGTGGAAATTTAAAATGTATACCTCACATAAACAACAGTGCATAGATTATTTTCTACATTTATCTTGCATAACACAGGTATACCATTTTCAGTTCTCGTCATTTCATTACATTCCACACTTTCTTTTCTAATAGTTGTCAGATACTTCATAAGTCGCTTCTTCTCTTCTAATGGAGAACCTAAATACAATTTTTTTATGTTTTTTGACAGTTAAATAATATCTGAAGCAATCTATTCTTAATTTGCACAACTCTATTACCGCTGATTAAACTGATAAAATATTATTCTTACATGTTATTCTCATAACATAAAAACTTTCTAAAGTCAGTAGTAATATGCAGCGGTAACAGAGATTTACAAATTGTAAGTTAATTACAATAATGGTTCCTGCACCTCATTAAAACATAGCCTCTTTTTTATATATATGAAAATCGGGAAAATAAAGTTACTAACCAAAGCCAAAAAGAGGTAATTCCATTTGATCATGTGTCTTTTTCATGAAACTGAGTCGATACCGGCAATTACGAACTGTTCGATCACAAGCGGAAGTTGATTCCGTTCCAATGAGGACATAATGATATTTGAAGCACATTTGATAGAGCAATAAATACCAATCATACACTAAATTTTCAATATTTCCGTCTATTTGGATGATCAGATGAAGTTGGTCAGATTGCAAAACCTACAATAATCATTACAATTGTAGTTTCAATAACAATGTTTTTCTAACTTCGGATGAAAACCCACAATAAAATAATGATGATAACCTCTAAAACTTGTTTCATTAACTTTGGTGCATTACGAAGTTCCAGTAGCCGTGTTATTTTCGATTTTCTATCCAGAACAGGTGAATAGAAGCTAATGAATGCGGTATCAAATTGTTTATTCGATAATTCACGTAATATCTTGTCGGAATCCCAAATACCACTACTGCTTAGATCGAATAGGTAATGCATCTCCACATCTGCAACATTTGTGGTTAACTAAATCTCTATAAAATCAAATGTGGAATAGATAACATGTATGATTTTAGGAAAACTTGCCGACATTCCCCAAGTTGTTAAGTGCTTCAAATCCGTCAGGAACAAAAAATGTCCATCGTTCCGGAATTATTGCAGTCAGATAGAAAGCAAAGTCATCTGGTGAACCGCTAATAAACAGAGCGTTGCTGAAATATCAGAAATACTCAATTTGATCAAGATCACGTTTAGAATGTTCAAAATACACTGCAACTGCTGTTGCTCACAAAATTTGAAGTGACACTGTTGATAACTCTTAAAAATATATATGGATTCATTTAATTGAACTTCAATAAAAAACATGAATCTTAAAGAGTAATTTACATCATTCTTAAGTGTTACTGATTAAATACAAAATTCCAAAAAACTAAAAATGATTGCGTTATGTACCTTACTAATATAATAATCTATCGTTGGTAAATAATATTTTAAACATCTAAATCAGCCACTAATTCATTCTATAAATGCTGAAATCAAAATAAACAGATACGAGAAACTCAAATGAGCGAACCCACATAATCAAAACCAGACACCCTCTACACGAAACAAACACACAATCCGATAACAGTAACAAAAAGTTAAAAATACACCAAAAAAATAAAAAAAAAACTAAAAAAAAACTCATAAGAATCATAGTAAAAACGAAACATAAAATACTCCTTACTACAACTCCCACTAGTAAACAACAAAGCATACAAACTAAAAACAGACAAAAGAACCTGTAATTGAACCACAACAGGAGCACAAAAACCAAAAAAACAATAATCACGATAATCTTGCTGACCAAAATTTAGAAATTACATACCGCGTTGTATTGCTCGATCTTCCATCAATACAAATAATAAAAGCTCCTTCGTTGTCGCCAACCGTGACTCTCTCTTCACATTTGTATTGCTTTTGAGCTAATAATTCGTTAAGTCGTAAGATCTCAGCTATTGTATCATTGAGCTTTGGTGGTAAGAATACATCCACATTCTTCCAATTCAGTGAGGATATCTCGTTTCTTAGTGTAGTGCTGCAATATAAACTAATTATTTATAAGCTCTATGTTGTACAGAATATTGCGAATATTGAGATAATTTAATGTGAGAGACATGGATAGAGCTATCACCTTGAAAAATCTCAGAGATGTGCTAATCAATATCACTCGAAATTAAGACTATCAATGGATAATAAGAAAGAGAATGTAATTTTGGAAAACTTTTCTGCCTTCTCTTCCAATTATGCTAATTAATCTTCAAATAACAAACCTATCATAAGAAAATTTCCCATCCAGTGAATCAATCGATAACCATATCAAACCGAATATTATATCCAAATCTCTTATCACCCATAACACCGTACATATTGTTATCAACCTTAACACCATTAATCCATTGATATATTGCATTTCTGTTTTCTGAATATTATCCAAGCATCACCGTCTAACGAAATAGCAGCGAACCATCATGACAAAATTCGAATTCTTTTTTCAGAAAATCAGAAGCAATCATTGGGTGATGCCTAAAATTCCGTTGATAGACTTTAGAGATGCTTTAGGATGGAATCAGAATTACTTGAAAGCAGCCCGAAAATAAAGCTTATTTGGAAAAATAGAAAATCTTTTTGAAAAATTGGAGAAAAAAGCAGGAAATCTTTTTGGAATTTATATTTACACTTCATCATTTCAGCAGAATGTCTGCTGAAATGCTACCAATGTAATCGCGGATTTTCACATTTCAAAATTAGCTTGCTTGATTGATTCAGCTAGTCTGTACAAGTAAAAATATAAATGTCCGTTTGTTCAAAATCTTAAATCTCTGAGGATTTTTAAACACGCGCGTATTAAAATGCAACATTGTATCAAAATTTCAAATCAATCGATGTAGAATTTCAAACGTTGTGTAAAAATTAATGCTTTGGTCAATAAATATTGTGGCTTGGCTAATAAATTCAGTCCGTCACTTATTTTTACCTATTATATATTTGGCAGATAAAAAAAATAGGTATATCTAAAAAAAAAAGAAACTGGAATTCTTTCTGGAATTTATATTCACACTTCATCCTTTCGGTAGAATCTAGGTAGATGCTACCATTGTAACCGCGGATTTTTATATTTAAAAATTAATTTACTTGGCCGATTCAGCTAGTCTATACGTAGAAATACGCGCATATTCGAATGCAACATTTCATCAAAATTTCAAATCAACCGGTGAAGAATTTCAAATGTTGTGCAAAAAACTGAACAATGAACATTTACATTTTTATTTATATAGATTTAGATTATCATTTAATGATGATCTTCAATAATGCTTCATTTTTATGAACTATCAACGAAAAGAGAAATTTGAAACAACACCATATACCATCTACTGGCACATTTTCTCCTTAATTTTATACCGTTAAATTCAACTTTTCAAATTTCAAATTTTTCGTTCCGAAATAGAAACAATTCATTGTTTATAAAATTGGTAAGATAGGAATATTTGAAAAAAAAAATATGCTGACATTGGTTTATTGTAGTT
Organism: Onchocerca volvulus; assembly: GCA_000499405.2. NCBI lineage: Eukaryota > Metazoa > Nematoda > Chromadorea > Rhabditida > Onchocercidae > Onchocerca > Onchocerca volvulus. Next base: position 16,757,170 of record HG738137.1, on the reverse strand, counting down.
CAAAAACCACAGAAAAATTAGGGGAAAATTGAAGTGTTCAATGGATTAGAAAAAGTTGCCCATATATACAACTGTGAGAAATTGTTCATACTTGTCGTATAAATAAATGGATTAAGTGATTTGAATTTTTTTTTGAATTATCACTTCAAATATCATTCATATTAGGAAGTCGGCTGATTAGTCTTGGATGACGAAGAATACGGAAATATTAGTAAGATTGTATTGTCAAAATGTCGAGATTGTGGTATTCCGAGAATATTAGCTTAGTTGCGGTAATACTATATATATATATGAACCTTTCTTTTTAGTGGAATTGTGGAATCAAATGTCTTCAGCTTATTCTCAAACATTCAATTAAAATGATGTCTCGATTGCTTGAATGAAGTATAAGCATTGAATGTGTGCTTCAAATGGGCCATTTTTGTTAAGTATAAATCTTCTGCACAAGCGCCATTCATTTTTAAGGCTAGTTAGTTTCAACAGGGAGTATAATAGATAAGTTCGGAAATTTTTTCCAAGTTTTTCTTTTTTTTTTTTTTTTTTTTAAATTACATGTTTAAAATAAAACATTGAAAAATGAATAAGTTTTTCTTTCCAAATCTCGAAAAATGCATCATGAAGTAGTAGTGCTTATTGATCAGAACAAAATAAGTCTTAATGAAGATAGATGATAATTGATTACCGTTGTACTTAATAACTTATGTGCTATCAATTTTGTAAGAATTTATCGATCAACTCTTTTCTATGTAATAATGTATTCATTACGAAATTGTAAAATCTATTTCAAATCTAAAATAATATCTAAATATAATATACCTATACAAATACTTCCATAAAACAATTGAAGAAAAATAAAAGTTAAAAAGGAAAGATGAGCAGTGGAAAGAGGATTGAAAGGGAAAAAGGATAAGGAAGAGTTTTACCATCTATTGCGCAATATAAATATGACTGACATTTCATTTTAAACTGTATTACACTAAAAGGTAATTGTTTTCATATAATCCATAAAACATATCCATTTTTCGTCTACTGTAGTTCGAAAAATACGTCAACTAAAAAATTCAGAAAATGCTAAGCGATAGTAGGATCAAAAGCATCCGATTATGAGGGAGCTGAACAGCTGTTTCAGCAATTCAAAAATAATTATTAATAATTTAAAACGGTGCAATGGAGTTTCAGGACATATCTCATGGAGGAACAAAATTAAACCGCCCAGTAAGAATGGAAGAAGATAGACAAGTTATTAATTAATGTTAACTTTATATTAATCTAATACAAATATTATTTAGATGCTAAGTTCATTGTATTTTGCTTTTCTCTGCAAATACTCTTTTGCTCCTTCTGTTTAGCATCAGCGAATAGTACTGCATCGTGAATAGATGGGAAGAAATGACTCGATGAAATCACCTCATAAATATTACTTTTATCGAATAATTTCCGAGCTGCTGCTGAAAAATTTTTCTCGAATATCATTCTCAAATACAAACAGCTACTTTTCAAAAATATAACTAAATGATCGATTTCAATTTATGAATATTAGAATTGATGGAAATGGCAGATATTGTGAAAAAAAATGAATCACCTTTTGAGGCTGCCACAAATATTTCAACATTTCGAGTTCTCAGCTCCTGCGCTACATTCTTCAGACTTTCAATGCCGGTGTAATCGATATATGTAAATCCCGAAGCATCAATTATTAGATAAAGTCTTTCCTTTTCACTTAACATTTTCTATAATTTTTTATTATTTTTGATAAATAAACTTGGAAATACAATCAGCAAACTATGATCTATAAAGTTTTGATGGTTACTGATTTCATTTATAGAAAATATTTTAACATGAAAACAGATCAAAAGGATATGCTTTTTGAATGATGCGTCAATTTTATTGATATTTTTTCAACACTGATTTTTTTGAATTGATGTTTTTGGAAGAAAGGGATGACTAACCAATTTATCGTCGACAATATTAAGAGCTTTAGTAATAAATGAATTGCTGTTGAGAAAAAGCAAAGGTGCATCATAACGGTAAATTACTATAGTAGGTGATACTAATGCTGAACTGAAAATAACCTATACGAGTGTCATAATCATTGCATCTCATGCTTAATTTGTGATTTTCAGATAACTTTCTCAATATCTCTAAGAGTGAACATTTTTAAAGCTTGGATGATAATACAAATGAATCCATTCTATTTTTCACACTATTTTATCTGGGTTACTATACAGTTTGAAGAAGTTTAAAAATGAAAAAGATAATGTAGGAAAGTAGGAGAGTTAATTTTACCTATAACGTTGGCTGTCCTTATATAGCTCGGTATCTTTCATCCCACCAAGTATCACAGCTTTTGGCCTGCAATACTCTCAAAGCTTCATCTAGTCCTGTATAAGAGTAATAATTTATTTAGACTAAAATAAATTTTGATTCAGTAAGCAATTCGAGGAAAATTAGAATATTTGACTAATCAAAGCTTCCATCGTTTAAGGCAAGAAAAAAGCTAGGAAACAAGAAATACGAATGAATTCTTGCAAAAATAAAACAAAATATAATTAGATTTTTTTTTTTTTTTTTTGTTTTTCGTAATTCAATTCTTATACACGAGTTATCAAATGATAGATCTCTAACCATTGTGTGCGAACAATAACAGTTAGAACAGCAAATGCAATAGCTACACCGATTCCTTCGCTCACATTCCATAGAAATGTAGCCAGAAAACTTACTAACCAAATAAGCTGAAATTCTTCGATTAGTCGTCTTTCTAATAAATTTATTATTCTCTCATCAGCAAACTGTCTTGTTAATCCTATCAATAATTCTAAAAAATACTTCTAATAAACTGCAATACACTAACCAGATCAATTTTGGAAGTTCTCCAATATTGAACGATTTCAGTAGCTCTTCGAAATATGCCCTGCAGCGCTACCACAATTACCGATGCTAGTACACACTGAAATCAGTTGATGAATCAAATAGATTTTAAAATGAACTTTCCTATTGATATCAAATAATAGATTACTGAGAAAATGAGTGTAAAATTAATAAATGATCATCACTATATAATAATTTTGTAAGTTTCAATTGAATCAATGCCTTACCGATGGCAGATAATAGAATAATGGTCCAATTAACAAAATGACCAATAGCACCACAAGTGCAGTTACAACGCTCGAAAGCTGAATATTATCTTATTTCATCAAGACATTTATAATGACAATCGATTAGACGAAACATAATAATGAATATCATAATTAGTGATGTTCGTGTCAGAAATGGAAATTGTGCTTACATAAATAGAAATCACAACTCCCATTTTTATGTTTAAATAACTTTTCCGTCAGGAAGAGAAGGTCAACCTCAGAAGTGGCACCTAATTCCGAATTCAGGTGAGCACGTAATAAACTTCCACTTGCAGGATGACAACTTAGAAAACCACCCACCAACTGGCATATCGCCAACGCTTTCAACTCCTACAAATAACAATTTATAGAAAATATTCATTTGATTGTTCAATTGATTGAATCGAAAAAAAAAAATGAAATTCATAACTGTAACAGATTTGATCGTAAATAACATTAATTAAAGCTCAAGAATGAATTAATTAAGCAATTATTGAATTCAACAAATTAATTCAAAATGATCGAACATATGTTCAGTGATTGCTTCCAATATTACTTTTAGTAACAACGAGAAAGCAGAATGAAACAGAAATATATTGAAGGAAAATTGAAAGATTAAATGCTTGTTTAATGTCAAAAAACAAAAACAAAAACAAAACAATACTATACCTGACTGGGATTAATATGATATCCATGTTTCTTTGCAAAAACTTTTCCTACAGATGTTGTTATAGAATAAATTATTATAGCAATTACTACAGCATCCAAAATGAATGCGTGAAAATGTCTGAATTCTGGTAGTGCCGGCATTGGTAATCTAAAAAATTATTTTGAATTATCAATGACAATTTATTTATTCAAGAACTGATTTATCTGTATAATATAATATTTTCTATGTATGCGGTTTTAAGTTTTGATACAGGTACAACAGTGGATATAATAACTATGATAGCAAATGATCTCCTAACGAAATGGAATATAGCATCACCTAAAAAAAAGAGATTCTAAACAAAAGACTATATCTGTCTAAACAAGATTCGTATGACAGATAGGTACCAACTGCATTGATTTTACTAATTGCGTAAATGATAGAAAATTGAATAAATAATGAAAGATTATTTCGAGTAAGTATGAAGCACCAACTTAGATGGTATAAAACCAACAACAGCAACCTTTTGTTTCACATTTAATTCCAGCATATAAGTTACGAAGGTGCCAGCCATCATCTGAATTATTGACATTAAGAGAGAAGATCCATTAAGTAAAGAAAATTCTAAATTATGCGCAGCAAAGATTATAATGCTTGAATCTTCAATAAGGCATAACTCTACAAAATAATATAAGATTATCAGCGTCAACTTAGAACAAGAAGAAAATTGGGCTATTGATTGTTTGCTAAAATAAGCTATCGCGAAAATTTGATAGTAACGGCAACAATTTAAACAGTAAAGAATTCAGAAATTCGAAAGTATTTGAAATATCAACCACAAAAAGTTCAAATGGCACTGGTATTCGAATCCTTCGCTGTATTGGTGGATTTAAAATATATTTTCCAAGCATCAATAGAATAATTGATACCGCTGATATGGTGACCACACATAAATTTGCTTCCCTCAGTAATATCGCAAAATCGAATAAAAACTAAAATATCATCTAGAAGGTATTCTGATGGTGAAAAATTTTTCAACTAATCAATCTCTCGTCAACTGACAGGATTGACTGGAAATATTTTATTTATAACAATTACAACAAATAGAGAAATGAAAAATGTTTTTTATGGAAAACTTACGTATGGTAATTTCAGAAAGCCGAATGGACCACTTCTTGCTGGTATTTGGACACCAATTAGTTTTGGCATTTGTGATGTGAATACATGAGATGCTGCACCGGTTATGAAACCACCAACTACTGGATCCGCCAAATAAATAGCAATAAAATGTAATTGTAGAATGGCGAAAATTGCCTGAAAAATCTAATATCAGTTAAAAATTCGAAAAGAAAAACGAATGGCAACAAATAAATATATTCCGTCTTTATAAGCCATTAACAATTTTCAAAAATTCAATATTTGAAAAATTATTCCCGTCAGTAATGCCATTAATATTCAGTCAAACATGCTATCTTCTATTTTTTCGTGTCATACTTGAATGACCTTCATCTGTTCTTTCTGCACTAAAAACCAGTTTCACCGTACATTCATAACAATCAAATTCTTAATTAATTTTGGAAATTTCGTAATACAGTTTCATCTACTTAACCGCTAAATATTTACGACGCATTCGTAAATATTTAGCGTTCAAGTAGATGAAAGTGCATTACGAAATTCTCATTAAGCAATTAATATATTAAATAAGTACTGTATTATTTCAACATATTATTTCGATGTGATATTTTCGTATTCAATATTGTTACAACAAGACATATACATCGAAATGATTTAGATAAGTGATAGATATATCTCGTTCTTCTTAATTTTTCTCATTATTTAACTAATGTATTTCAATTATCGCAAAAGATGAAATTGACATCACCATAACTACACCAATAGTAAATGTTAAAGTAGCCACCAATCGAATAGCTAAATCAGTATCAATTATTTGCGAATTGTACATTTCAGTGCTATTACTAAATATATCCTTCATTCTTCGCTCCAACGCATTTCCTGTCATCAATGCTACAACTGCAAACATACCTGCAATCATCTTTACTATAATAATTTTTATTTTCCGAACACTATTTCACGAAACTTTTTGATTTCGAAATTTCAAAACAATTTTGCGCACGTCATTTTACAAAATTTTTGATTTTGAATAGTGAATTGTTTGAGAAAATAAAATTAGACTGAATTTTGTAGGAAAAGAAATTGGACATGAAATTCAATTCTAAAAAGTCAAAGAATATATCGAAAATTTTAGCCCTAAATTGATGAAATAAATAAGCTTACATACCAAGATTCATATGTTTCGAAGTGCCGAAGATAACATAAACTAATGCCGGGAACAGCGATGTATACATTCCAACTACTGCATTCACATTTGCTAAGGCAGCATAGGCCATAGCTAAATGATTTTTTTTTTTTAGCAAGATAGATGATAAGATAAGAAAGGTCAAATGATCAATTATGATTAGCATCTTTAAGGAAACTTTGCCATACCTTTGTTTAATAAGTATTTTTCGGGAATATTTTAATTAGCTTCATTATGAAAAAGAAAATGCATTTGTATATAAATGGGTAGTTTCGCTAATTATCTAAGAGATAGTTTTGCAAATTATAAAAAGTTATAATAATAAATCAAAATTTGGATTTTTTTCTTCTTCTATGCTCCACAAATACAAATATGCAAAAAAAGTTGGTCTGTTTTTTGTTTAAAAAAAAGAAAAAAAAATAATAGAAAAAATTGAAAATTAGTTGAATGACATTTCACGCTACATTAATTGAAAACTAAATATTTCAAGCAGCTAAAACTTACTTTCTTGCAATTCAACAAAAAAAAGTTCCTTTTTTCTTGTCCAATATTTTTTTTAAATTGATTGATATTTTTTTCCGATTAATGTATAAATCTTAATTGAATATAAAAACAGAAAATCTAATTGGACAAAGAATTATGCGGAAGAATCGAAAAGAACTTTTCATTTCGGGAAAACTTTAATTTACTGATTATTATTTTTAAACATTTTTTCAAGCCAATGAACTCAAACTTGACAGAAAAATCTCTTGTTCATTGTTCGCTTCTAGGAAACGATTATAGGAATAAAAAGATGGGTAACCTTGTGGTACACATATTATTCCTACTGTTATGCCAGCAATGATATCTTTGATAAGATCCGACTTGGAAACATTTGGAAGCCAAAATAATATTGGAAAAGCCTGTTTGATTCCATTTATGAAACTACGCAGTGTCCAATCATTTGCCTTCTTTTTCATTAATTTACCCAAATTTGATCGCGATTTGACATATCCATATTGGAAATCGAATTCTTCCTGTAACAATAACAACAAAATAATAGTAATTTAAAATTGAGTTTAATTTTAAAATGCTATAAAATAAACCTGATTGATGATAAGATCAAAATATGTACCAAATTTGACCTGATTCATAACAGTTCGTTCAATACTAAAAGTTATTTGCTTCTCTTTTGTTTCCATACTATTTCTTGTTAACAATTTATAGCAAACGTCTTTATTATATCCAAATATTCAAATAACTTCGTAACATTCTTTGATACTGCAAAACAAATTATTTGTAAGCATGCAAATTGCGCCATTTCGCGCAATTTATATCAAAATTTGTACAATTCAGAATTTACAACATCAAATTTGTATCTTACTTGCATTTTGCACATTCTAATAGCATGAAAATTGATTTATATAAAGTAAAAAATTGATGAAATAATTGAATTTTTAGGAGAATTGATATATAAAGTAAAAATTGATGAAATAATAGCCAAAATTTTCGATCAAACTTTCAAAAGAGGATATCAGTTGTAATAAAAGAAAGTAATAAAAGAAAAGATTGAAATAATTCGTTTATAAGACGATTTCTTCTATGAATGCAAACATCAAAATTGTAAAATTAATCTTTTCTCGATACCAGCAAAACAAACATTTCTATTTTCACACATGTACACATACACACATACGCATACATACATACATACATACATACATACATACATACATACATACATACATACGTACATACGCACACATACACATACACACACACATACACAGATAACCAGTTGTAGCACCTGTCCCATCATTTCAAAAATCAAATATATGTACTTAAAAAATCAAATAAATTTTCTTAAAGAATCAAGTACATGTTTCTTGAAATTCAATAATTTATAACTGATATATATCATTTATTTTTGATATGATAAATATAAGTAATTATTCATATTATTTACATTTTTGATATGACAAATCTGATGAATTATTTCAATGATTCTAAGAAATTTGTGCCACTTAAGTTATAAACATCAAAAGTTTTAGAGAGAATTATCATGAATTTCAGATAATGAATTTATCAGAACTATTGAAATTTATGATTAAAGATCATAAATTTTAATAATTCTGATAAAGTTGTGCCACTAAAGATTATGAATTTTGAAGGTTATAATGATGTTGTAATACTACAGATTATGAATTTCAAGGATTATAATAGAGTTTTGATATTAAAGGTTATGAATTTCAAAATTATAAACTTTGACTTCTTATCTATTCCTTACTGATATAGTATTGTTTGTTTCCATATTACAATATTTTCTCATCTTAGATTTTTTACATTTTACATGAGAATTCATGTTTAATATTTGCGAAAAATGAAAAATTTATATATCATTTATGTATTAAACAAAAAAAGTTAAAAGATCATCTTCTACAAATGATACCTTTTTATTTCGTTAAGTTATGAATTTTCTTTATCAATTTTTTGGAAATAATCATTCCTTATCATTTATGATCAAGAGAACAATACATATTTGATAGAATTTTTCCAATTAAGATGATGTTGAAAAATGTGTTGTGCTATTTAAGAAGAGATGTTTATTAAATTTGGATATTTCAGAAAAAATTATACAACAGATGATATGAGAGAAAATTATTGGGAAGTTTCAAGTTCTAAAGACATCAATTAAGGTTAAACATTTCAAATGATTTATAGGAAGGATGAGACAGAAAAAAATCATCAGAATCCATCATTAGATTCAGAAAGCATTGCAATATGTTGGTTGTATGAGATAAAACGCAAAGAATCACCGATAATCTAACTAAAACAAATAACCTATGCATTTATACTTTATTCGTTAAAACATTTCCCTTAACCTGGAACTTCCACCTTTTTAAATGAACAAATTATTTGTCGTGATCTCTTAAAAAGTACAAATTCCCAAAAAGCAATAGCAGAATTTCAGAGTTTCTCCTGATTTTTCGTCGATGAGGGCAGATTATCACGAAATTCCGGACTCACATTTTGCCATCGTCAAGTGATTTTGACCGCACCAATAATGCCCATAAATGGAGAAATGAGGAAGATGATTCCTCTGTTCGGCAAAAATCTCTCTTTTGCTCTTCCTTCTCCCTGTATTTTTCAAAAATCTTTAACCTCCCTTTTCAATATTTTCATTGAGTTTCTGTTGTCCGAATACAGATGGAAAGCGATTTATGGCACAAACAAGCTTAACAGAACAATTTACAAAAGTACTGCAATATAAGAGCGTATTATACCTTCTTTGCAAGCCATGATGGCAAAATGCAGATTAGTTGTTTCCGTAATAATGTAGTGTAGCATTACAGAGAACAGAAGCTCTTTGCTGATCACCGACGTAAACTAAACAAAATGAAATTGAAAGAGTAAATAAAGAGTAAATTCTTCATGAATAAACAGATTAATATGATAGAAAATAAATAGCACCCAATCATTTTTAAAAGGAACACAGTATCGAAATGCAAAAGACAAGTAATTACTATAAGAAATGAAAGAATGTTTGTAGAAATTATTAACTTCTGAAAGACTGTATGTAAAATGCACGAGTTTTCATAATCGAAAAAAATTCATTCTTTCAAAGCTTGTAGGATGAAATGAAGACAGGCATGATCCGCCCACATAATTACAATTTTGGCAAAAACTTGCAGAAAGAGAAGAAGGCATGAAAATGAGTGCTTATGTAAGCACATCACTGATTATTAGAAATTTGAGATTTTAAAGTACGACACAAATTCTGAAGTTGCTGCAGTTGTCGATCTTTTAACGCGCATAAATCTTCACATTCTTTAACTTTCAAAGTTGCGGCTGCCAAAGCTCTAAAATAATTGGATTTATCATTTTTATTGGTAATGAAAATGCTAGCATCTCAAATTTATGCTAACACCTTGTTAAAAGAAAAACTAAACTAGATTGAACTAAATTTAGATTAAATTTCGGTCAAATTTAGACTTAGATTAAGAATCAATTGGAGTTCCTTCAAAAGCTGTTTCAGGAAATCACCTCCTCAAGTCAACTCAGATACCAACAGCAAAACTTACTGAGCAGCCTCATCATACTTTACTTTCCACTTCCGCGCATCCTTCTCTACTTTAATGACGTTTGAATTCATCCGCTCCATTTCACGCCGAAATTTGTCAAACGTTTCATTTGAATTGTTGAGGCTTAAATGCAGCTCATTATATTTTTTCGTATATTTATCAATCTGTTCACGCATTGCCTTCTCTCCTTCGAGAACTTCTTTCACTTTCTGTTCACGAGCTAAGAGCTAAAAAAATAAGGAAATTATGAGAGAAAAAAATTTTTTTTAATGAAAAGAAAAAATTTTTCTTTTGAAAAATTTGATGAGATTTTTTCGATCGATTGTTTATTATGGTCAATAAATTTAAGTACATACCATGTTTCTGCGTTCCTGTACTTCATTAAAAAGAGACAGTTGTCTATCTCCTCATAATTTATTTATTTTTTAAAACCGATAAGGCCTAAGCTTAGGAGAGAAGGCATTTTGTGTGGTTTTTTTTTGTCTTACTTCTAGACTATTTGTAAAAGCTTTTTTACAAAAGATAACTGATAAAGTAAAAAAAGAACCTCGCTTTGTAACTGTATTTTCTCTTGTGTGCATTTTTGTGCATCTAATATAGCAGCCTGAAGCTTCGTTTTATACAGCTCCACTTCCATGTCACGAGCCGCTGTTAGCTTCTCACAATATTCCGTCTTCTGCAATGACTTACATTTACGACGGTATAAAACAGAGCAATACAAGAGAACACTCCAACGATTATCTGAAATGTCATCTTTTATTTTTGGAATAATCATAATTAAGAAATCAGTCTCAATCAACGAAAATTAACTCCTTAATCGAGAATATCAACATTTGATAATGATGAATCTGCAGAAATATTTCTGACATACTTCTGTAAATTGCTTCGAGAGTTCAGCCACTCTGTTTTCATATTCCTGTGCCAAAATCTTCAATTTCTCCGACAATATTGCATTGTCATTTGTTAGCTTTTCAGAGGTTTCTCGTCCCGATTCCATTGATTTCTGTAACAAACAATAATAAGTTCAAGGCAGTGAAAAGAGAGTAATGCTCATAACAACTAATAACTTTATCATATTTCACAAGTTTCCATAGAAAATTCCGGACTTCTTAATATTCCATCTTCGACTTTCTGCCAAACTCTGGAAAAACATTAGTAATTCGAAATATTGTTTACCTGAATTCCGGCTACTGATTCTTTAAACTGTTCAATCATATCTTTACGATTTCTTTCCAACTCACGTAATTTCTCTACATGTTCCTCGTGCGCTTTTCGTTGTGCCTTTTGCATTTCTCGACACAAATTTTCCAATTTTGATTTTGCTAATTCGGTTTTCATCAACACTCCCTCAACTGTTTCCACTTTCTTCGTTAACTAAAATGAGATAATGTTTCCTGCAAGTTATATTTCACATTTTCTGATTAAATAATTTCATTCTCTGATCATTCAGAGAACTATGCAAAAAAGCACTATGAAAAAATTCCAAAATAAATTAAAATCTTTTCAACAAAAACGGACTGAAATGGAAGTGAATAACTTCTAAAAACATTACTAAATTAGAAATGAAGTATATTAAAAAGGCAAAAAGATGCATTTACATATATAATCTTAAATGATTTCATGTAATGAAATTGAAATTAAAATAATTTGGTATCCTAGAAATTTTTAATGATACTATAATCAATATATCTATTAGTTTCTCACCAATTCATTTTGTTTCCTTAGACCAGTAGTCATTTTCTGCACCTTTGATAGCTCTTCAACTTTGCTTGCTAGCGTAGCTTTTTCTTCTTCGGTTGCTAAAACTCGTTCCATTAATGCTTTCACCAGTTCTTCACCTTCTAAGCATCGTCCGATACTTTCTAATTCACTTCTCACATCTGCAATTTTCTTTTTTTTTCTTCAACTTTCTATGTTTTGTTTATCTAAGTTACTTAATTTTGTTGCATTATAAAAATGTAAAAAAGAAAAAAAAAGAATATAAATTTGGGATGAATGCAAAAAAAAAAGAACAACCTGTCTTTCGAGCCGAAGACATGTTTTGAGTTATTTTTCTGAACGTTGAACCATGCAGAACACAAAATTCCGGAATATAAGATAGATGAAAAGATAGATGAATAAGTGATTGAATAGATGGATAAATGATAAATAAATTGATAACGGATAAAATGGATCGTGGATAGATATATGATATGAATTGCAACTGGAAAGATTGCAATCACTGGTTACACCACTGCAAATGTAAGATAATTCATTTAAGGGAAATCTTCAACCACTAATTATCATGCAGAATGCTTGAAACATGCAAGCTTCCAATAAATATCAACAAAATGATAATTCCCAACAACACCTCCTGGATCATTTAATTTTTTTTTTTCTTTTTTTTTTCATCATCTAATGGAATAAGTTTTTTGATGACGACATCTTTACCTTTCCTAGACTATAATCATCGAACTATTCCATTCTAATTAACATGATTATTTAAGTTTTTTATCAGTTACCACTAGCTTCAAACATTCGCCTGGTTAATTGATAAAACAGGATTATCCGTAATCTTCGCGACCTAATTCTTCGGGGTTATCTTGAACTAGTTTGTTGATTGAATCTTGGAATAACACGGAATAGTAGATCAACCCGATGATCAAAACATCATCACACCTCGTTCGATAACTTTGAAAACCAACTTACCTCGATAACTGCCCCCCCAATTCTACCTCACTCAAAAAGTCAACCGTGGAATATCTCTCGGCCTATCGCTATTCTATTTGATCAGTGGCCGAAATGCTTGAATTTATCTGTTGACGTGCGTGTTCGTGTTGAGAGATCACACGTCGTTTACGTTATTCACGTATAAGTCTTGATAACACGATCCGATTTATTTATACATACAACATTAATAGTTAAAAAGATAAATGATTCTATGTAAACTTTTCATTTCTAATAATAATCTTGTTAACCTATGAATCATTAACCGGTATGAACACGTAAGATTATCACGTTTTTGATCACGTCTTCAAATATTTCTATAATTTCAACAAGAAAGGAAAAATTTAATATTAATATACTAATATTTATGAAATTAACAAATTAATATCTGAAATGATAAGACTAAATCATTTTTGAAACGATTTATTTGTTCAAATTCATATCATTCTAAAGAATCTCCGGGGTGATATAGTATTATTACTTTCCTTTTTCAAAATCATTGAATTTAGAAGCCATTTAAAATTCTGATTATTAATGCTAGAAAGATCATTTTCAAAAAGAAAAGACTAGAAAACTTTTTATTGACATTTCATTGTAATAATTATTGAATTAAACAAAAAATTCACATTTAACTTATTGTCGGAAAATCGAAACAAATTAAAATCTAAATATATCCGACTAATCAACTATTCTGTCATCAATGACTCATCATTTCCAGATTTCTTTTCCCTTCAAAAAAAAAATCATCCTATCACTCATCTTTATCTTCCATTCTCCAGCTTTAACTTCATATTGAGGCAATCAATCACTTGATGTTGAATTTTTAACTTTTTTTTGGATTAATTATATTTAATCATAATTATTTATTTATTTATTTATTTTTATTTATTTTTATATAGTTTTTTTTTATTGCATAAACAAAACAAAACAAAGCAAAAATTTTCTTTTTCTTTTTGATTTTTATTTGGTTTTTTTCCCTCTCTCTCTTTGTCTCCATATCGAAGTGATTTGTTACACGTACGTAACAAGCGTCATTCTTCCTTTTGACGCCATTGCTAACCGGCTTCTTATTTTGCTGCTTGTGCTTTCAAAAACATTTTCATTTTTCCCAATGATTTATCGGGCTGCTTTCTCGATTAATTCTATTTTCTGTCTAATTTTGTAATTATTACCGAATAAAATATTCGCAATCAACTCTTCTACATTCGTCGATTAATTAACGAAATTGGTCGCAATAAAAAAGAAAAAAAAAACATTTTTCCGTAATTTATTTTTCATCAAAAATTTCTACAAATTTCCAACACTCATATAACAAATTCATTGTTTTAATTTTCATTTTCAACTTCTTATCATATGTATCTTGTAAGAGTCATTCATGAATTTCTGTAATTTGTGATGCTAATGATTATTCGTTGTATATTTCATTTAATTTCATTTCTTTCTTTTTCTTTACTAGAATTTCTTCGAATTTTTGCAAAGATTTCTTTTGCAAAAATGATGAAAATGACAACTTTATTGCGTAATTCATTGATTATTTCATTCATGCAACAAAATTTTGAGTTCTTAGCTTCGAAACCATGCCTTTTTATTTAGAATCTTTATTTGCTATTTATAGCCATTTGCATAAATTTTACTTAACTGTTATTTTTTTTTTCTTTTTTACAAGATTTTGTTTGCCAAAAAAGAAATTTGTTTCATGAAAATTAATGAAATAAATGCTTTGTAAATTTTAAAAGGGAATGCATAACATTCACATGTAAAAAAAATAACAGTTTAAGTATATAAAGTTTTTTTTTTAACCAGAAAATATTGATTGTAACGTTTTATTTCAAAAAAGTTGAAATTTTCAGAATTTTTCTTTCGCAGAAAAAAGAGAGCAATATTAAAATGTATGGAATAATCGAATCATTGAATTATATTTAGTAAATATTGAGCTTACTTATCGAAGATTTAATTTGCGATATTAAATTTTGTTTTTGCGATATTATTGTTGCTAAATATGATGATAGTAATACTGTTATTGTAATATTGGAAAGTTTTTTAGTTTTTAAAAAGAAAAAAAATAGTGCTCCGGTTTATAGTACTCCTGCAAAAATCATCGGTGATTTTCATAGAAACCTGCTATTTTCTTTTTATAACTTTTTTAAAAATATTCAATAATTTTTCATTTATTTGTACTTGATATATAGATTAAACAGATCCAAAAATTCAAATATCATAAGCAAAATTAGTCTAAAATTGTGCAGATAAAAATTAGATACATATATAAACAAAAGATTATCCCCAATTAATGAATTCTGAATCAAAAATATAATTGTACAAGGTTTGTATGGAATGGATATTATGCGAAATTTTTGTTTCAACACTAAATCTTTTTGCCAGTCTTATTTTTTTTTTTTTTTAATTTCAGTAATAATCTCATTTATTTTATAAAAAATTGCTCATTAATATACTTACTAATTAATTAGCCAACTTATCAGTAAGGAATTCATTAAACAAAAACTTCAAAAAAAAAAAAAAGAAAAAAAAAAGAGGAAGTTTAACTGTAAAATTGCAAAATTCAATAAAAATTCATGTTTAGACTACTACCGAATTTTATTATTCAGAACAGTCTGATTAAAATGAAAATGTTTTCAGATTGGAAGACGGAAAAATTAGCTTAATTACGTCTTTTGCCAATTATAAGTGGATGTATCTCAGTGCCTGCTCGAATGCGACAATCGCAACATGTTGCTGTTGAAATCGTTGTTGGTTGCCAATTTCCGTTCACATTTCGTAATACGTCGAAATTCCGGAATTTCTGCTGGCATTTTCCCCAACCTAAAATTATCTACGCCCAATTTATTTAGCCAAATAATTGATAATTTATGATATATATCATTATTACTAATAAATTAAAAACTTTGATCGAATCAATGTGAAAATTTTTTTTTTTTTCAG
The DNA here is from genome assembly GCA_000499405.2 of Onchocerca volvulus. Lineage (NCBI taxonomy): Eukaryota > Metazoa > Nematoda > Chromadorea > Rhabditida > Onchocercidae > Onchocerca > Onchocerca volvulus. Next base: position 16,741,381 of record HG738137.1, on the reverse strand, counting down.
TAACAATATGTTTTGATTACATTCAAAAGTTTTTCTTTTTTTTTTTTTTAAGATTATTTAAATTGATTGAATTAAAAATATATATATATATTTAATTTTCGACTATATTGAGGACTAGTTTCCTCGCAATTATAAGTTTTCAAATATGATTGCAGTAAAGAAATTGGAAATCAAAAAATCAATTTTTTTCTCTCTCTCCATCCCGCTCTTCATCCCCATTTTTCTCCTCTTCTCCCAAAAAAAAAAAAAAGAACAAGTTTTCTCTAAATTGTTAGTTGAAAAGGTACACCTATGTCCTTTCATATCTTTGCAATTTATTAATTTGAAAACTTCCTAATAAAAAAGCGATTAATTCGAATAATATGAACAATGAATCATTCATTTGTTTCATTTCTTCTTTTTTGTTGATAAAAGTAATCTATGATCAAAGAAAACATAGAAGAAATTTAATTATTAATCTTCTCTATAATAATAATAATAGGACTTTAAGACTTTAAGAAGCATAAGAAATTGCGTGAAAAATTACCGGATAGGCAATGACCTTCATTATCTTTGGAACAAACAAGTTCATTAAGTAAAGGTGGAAAATAATCGGATGGCAATTTACGCCACGTCCAACAGATACCACAAAGTGCCAACATATGTTCATCATCTACTTCACCATGACGTACGCAAGCTATCGTATATCGTGTTCCTGAAATGATATATGTATCAATAATATAGAAGGTTAGATAATTTGAATCATGATTTTGACATATGATTCAGTTTATGAATGAATAATAATGAAATATATTACAGTAATCTTATTTAATCAATTAATCTTTTAAAACAAGCTGAATATTAATGATGCAAGAAACTTGAAAAGAATAATAGAATTGGAATTAGACAAATTATATGCTTCAAAATATATGATCATATTTTCGTTGTAAATTATGCCAAACAGCTTTTATGATGTTACGAATATCAGGAATATTGACAGTGCAAATATGTATCATTGAGAGCCTTCATGGTAATTTAAATACAGTCAAATATTAATTTAGATTTAATAACTTTGCAGTAAGACTAGAGTAGATTGTTATTAAGAAATAAACAAACCCAAGACAGGACGATTAGCCTGCCTTTTAGTTGTCTTCTTGGTTGTTCCACTTTTCGACGTGCTATAAGAGTAACGATTTTGTGTTCTACCTCGAAATGAACTTTGGTGTTCAACCCGTTTGAAAAAACTGCTTTGACTGCTTTGAGTCCGTGTTGGCCCAATATCAATATCGAAGGAGGAACCAATAAAAGATCCTATGGTATTAACAACCTGCAAATATATTAAATGTTACCTTTTATTGTAACAATCTTCAATTCACATTTTAAATACTCATGAAACAAAAATTATTTTTAAACCTTTGGTATCACATCGAAATAATTAGATAGTGTTTTTCGAATATTTGTTGAATCTGGCCGTGATTGTTGTACAACGGATGGAAACCGTTGTTGTACAGTAGGTTGAAACGGTTGTTGAACAGGTTGAAACGGTTGTTGTGCAAAGGGTGGAAACGGTTGTTGAACAGGTTGAAAGGGTTGTTGTACAACAGGTGGAAACTGTGGTTGTGCAACAGGTGGGAACGGTTGCTGTGCAAAGGGTGGAAACGGTTGTTGTGCAGCAGTCGGGAATTGTTGTTGTGCAAAAGATGGAAATTGTTGTTGTGCGACAGGTGCGAATGGTTGTTGTGCAGCAGGTGCGAATTGTTGTGCGACAGGTGCGAATGGTTGTTGTGCGACAGGTTGAAACGGTTGCTGCTGTGTAACTGGTGGAGGCGCTATCTGCAAATATGGCAAAAAATGGATATTTGGAGCAGAATAATTCTGTAGAGAAAAAAAAATTCTGTACTAAAAATGATACAAATATATTCGAGATGAAATCTATTAAAATTATTATATGAGAAAAAAAGATAATTCAATTATAATTTCGTGAATAAGCTAATGTTTTTTTTTTTTTAAAATACTTTTACAAACATTTAAAAAAAAAAAAAAGCTATTTCTTCAAAAATTCATTTCTTCCTTATATGATAAATTCTATAATAATTTTTATCGAATTTTATAATTTAAGAAAATGAGTCTGTATATGAATATTACCAAGTTAATATTTCATATTTCTTAAATTATAACAAGATAAAATCTTACATTTGGAGTTGAAGAAATACCTGCAAACTGCAAACCACGTTCAATCAATGCACTCATAAAAGGTGAAGGTTGAGGTGATGCTGATACCTATACAAAGAAATATTTTTAATCATATACATATATAAAAATAAGTCGCTTGTTATTAATATCATCATTGTCCTAACAAGCAAAGTTAAAAAGGCAATCAAAAACAATTGAATTTGACTTTTTTTAATTTTCAAAAAATTCGAAAACTTTTCTCATTAAAAATTGGTAAATTGGGCAACTAACAGAATATGACTTGAGAAATCGAAGTCTTTGACAATATCTCGAATCAACGAATGAAGGAAGTGGAATAGAAAGTTGTATATCCGGTGGTACCAATCCGACTTGTATTATACGATTGAGTAATATTGCTGCACATGTTTGGCATTCCAATGTTCGACATGCGAGTAATTCACCATTCTTGAAATATTATTTCATTCCAATACAATCCATTACATAAATCGAGAAAGGATGAAAAAATAGATCAGATTTGATTAAATAGATCAAATAGATCATATTTGATTCGGTATGCTTGAATGTTATAATAGAAATAATTCATTATTTACTAATAAATGTGGATTAAAATAAATTGAATTTACTTAAAAAAAAAAAAGTAAATCAAGTCGAAGTAAGTCTTAAAAAGAAGTTACATAAAAACTTTCACAGTATTTTTATAATTTTTTTATGGAATATCCTGAAATATTGTAATTCAGTCATCTAAATATCACGACACCATTACTGCTACAAATGAACATATTAGATTGGTATCAAAGTAATTACATCTTCAGATTTGCAAGTTTTAAATTATTATAAGTTAAATTAAACATATTATTATTAATTAAAATAGGTAATAATTTTCTAGATGAGAAATTTATTTATTTCTATAGAATAGAAATCTGAACTTTAGAATTCCATGAATTAATAATGGGAAGCATTTTCTGCATTCACTGATTATGGAAATATTTTCCTGTAAAAAATACTGAAGATAGTTGAAGATAATCAGTTGATAAGAATTCCAATGAAGACAGCATCTGTTTATTCCTGATTATAGAAATATATCTTCTAACAGGAAAATATTTCGTTTTCGATTCATCGATTCGCTGTTGTTTATCTAAGATGATACATTCAAAGGCGATTTGTTTCATTGATCAACTCTGATCAAAAGCGATTTGTTTCATCGATCAATTCTGATCAAAAGCGATTTGTTTCATTGATCAACTCTGAGACAACGATTTGATAATTACCAAAAGATGGATGCATTTAGAATTGGTAAAGTATCTGCTGAAAGCTTCTTTCTTACATGTTTTAAGAAGATTCGTTGCCGTCGAGGCTATCCTGAATTAGTCCTGAGTGATGATGCTTATCAATTCTAACTAGTTTTTAAAATTGTTATGGAGCAAAATAACAAACTAACGAATTTCTTAGCACAAAAGGGAGTTATGATTAATCAAAGCTATTGCAAAGCTAAAACTTAAAATTCTGTCAATTTACTTCAGTTGCGAAGGTTAAATTCTTCAACGTTGAATTCTTCCGCAATTTCTCGTTTCGTTATGAGATGATTCTTCAATGATTCCTTTCAATTAGTCATCGTTATCTTCAGTTGATTGTTCACTATGTTTTTCACTTTCGACATTCGTATCTTTCAAAAAACAACTTTGAATCCATTTTGCATTGTACGTGAGCAATTGATTTCTTTTTTGCATCAAATACGTTGCTGATTTAACACATTATTTCCATCATTTTATGATTTATTTTGAACTCAAATAGTAAAAACTATCCACTCAAATTTATTTTCTTTCTTCATTATTCTTTTTCAATCTAAAAATAAATAAAAAAAAAATGAAACAATGCAAGAAGTGCAATTACTTTTCGTACGAATTTAATAAATATTTTGTAAAACGAACGATGATGCCACCATTTGGAAATTTTACACTATCATCATCCAACGTAACATCATGAAAAGCGATTAGAGCTTCCTCAATAGTAGAAGCTTGAAATCGAGAATCATAAGCGATGCATTTATCTGTACCAGGCTTAATTACACATGGACACTGAAAAAATATCAGTCATATCATCATATTTATAATTTTAGATGATATTGATGATAATTAGTTTAAAAAATTATAATATTTTTAATGAAGGATACCTGTGGGACAGCATTTCCTTGAATTCGTTGATTCAATAAATCTCTGCGTTCGAAAAATTGATTTTGAGTATCTCGTTTTTCAAATTTTTTCACATCATTAGTGAAAATTTTTTCATCAGTAAATGTAATATTTGATCGGTGCAAATGTTGTACAGATGAAATATCCGCAATTTGAAATGGATCAAATTGTACAATTGTATGAGATAATAGTTCCAGAATTGTTACTTTTATCGGGTATAAAAAGAGAATAAAGAAGCGAACATTTGTCATCATATTTTATGGAATATCCACGCCATATAATCCTTTTTTTTTTCTTCCTAATAATATTTAACATTCATATCAATTTACGAGCATATTATTTTAGTAATTAAATATAAAGCCAGATCTGAAATATCATAGTATTCGCTATTAACTTAAAACTATAATATAAATATTATAAGATTCAAAATGGCAAAATATATTTATGTTAGAGCAAATTGAAAAATCGCTTTAAACATTTTTTTTAATGCCAAAATAAATGTGATTTTTGCTTAATTATTTAATAAGCAATTGAAAAAAAGTAGATTAGCAAATAAGGCATCTATGGAACAAATTTTTATTAAACTAATGTCATCATTTGAACATATCACTTTTTTTTTTTTAACATATTCCATTTCTATCTTAACTCAAATTTAACTATAATTATTAGGACGTATTGATCGATCCATCATCTCGATGATAGTATGATTATATCAGTTACAAATCTGTACGAAAACATCCGGATACAAGTTCATACCAAACCATTCCGAATAATCAATCCATCTGCTGATTATATTTCCAACACTCAAAAATTTTCTTTCTCTTTTTCTTCCCGAATCTTTTGCACAGAACATAACGATAGCTATTTTCTGGTAAATTTGAAATTTCGAATCATTTCTGCTATACTTTAACGCTAATTAATTATTGCTCGTTTGGTTCAAATTGAGAGAAAAAAAAAAAAAGCTACGACTACTAATGTTATCATAACTATTTCTATTACTATTGTCAACACCATAATAATAATAGTAATAATAATTAGACGCTACTACTGCTATCCTGATAAATTAGTCATAATCATTTATTCTTTCAAAAAGTTACAATTTTTAGATAAAAAATGTAGAGATGATTTTTAAAAAAAATGATTTTCAGTCTCTATTTGAAGGAGAAATGTAAGAAAAGTATCATAAACCGGTACAAGAGAGCAATTTTTTCTAATTTTATTCTTTATATATGTCCCGTTCTGTATGTATGTTTGCTTGTCGTGGTAAGTTAATTATTGCAAAATATCAAAAAACTTCCAATTCCACTGCGCATTTGCCAATCTCAATTGCTGTTCTCATTTAACAAAAACTAATTTGCCGAATTTCAACAGAAACAGTTTTCAATGATTTAGTCATCTTTGAAAGATTTCATTTTAAGCAGTAATATATGAAGGCATGAGAATTAAAATTACAGATAAAAAAACCAAACGATTTTAATTGTACTTTGCACATTGTCATATTGCAAAAAGTTATCATATTGAAACCCACGAGGAATTGTAGGAAGATTTTGTGTTTAATAAAACTGATTAATCAGTGGAATGGATGACTAATACTGTCGCCCATACAAAAAAATCATTTTTAAATTTTAATAGAAAGTTTTATTTCTAAGACACTGATAACTGATAGAAGATTCCAAGTACTTATATTTTCACCTCAAAAAAGAAACGAGTTTACTAGGTTCAGGAAAAACGTTGCAACATCATTCTACATTCTGTTGGTATTAGCTTTTAAAACACAGTTTGCGTTCAGTGGCGTTATGCAGCTGTATTTTTCAAATGATGCCAAATTAATGAAAAATTGAACAATACAACTTTTATGTTTACAATTGAATATTTCCAAGAAATCTAAACTTCTGAATATTTCCGAATATATAGGAGTTTTAGAAATGTCTTCGTAAGCACAATGATACAATGACACACCAACATAACTCAGCAACAATCTTCTCATCTAATATAACAATTTTTACTTCGTTTCCTTGAACGAACTTTTTTGATATCATCCAAAATGCTACGTTCATCAATCAATTTTTCTTTTGGAGTGATGAAATATTATACGCATATTATTATTTATTGAAGTAGAACAAACAAAACAAACAATGCGATAAACATCAAAATCCATAAAAAAAAAAAGAAAAAACACACATGGCATAGCTTCTATCCTTCGTCCATTTGTTCACTGTCAAAAGTATATCTTTGATCTGCAATTTGAAGAACATGAGCCGAACATAAAAATATAATACATCAAATGTTCAAAACCATTCAACACTATCGGAGTGCTTTTATCGATATTTTATATAAATCCCATCAAATACGTTAAGTCACATTTCATAAATTATTAGCATATTTTTATATTTCACGGTCCATCATCATCTTTACTTGAGACTGCAAACTCTCAAGGATTTCTATTTCTATTGTACTGAATCATAATTTTTTTTTTCCTGCAGCTCATGACACTGTCGACAAATTAAATTAATGGTGAATTAATCGCAACTTGTATAATTCAATATTGAAATAATACTTTTCAGGATTTTGTATTCCAACAAAAACGCTTTTGAAAACAAAGTTTCTCTACTGCATTTATGACTCTTATTATTTTTTAATTTCCAAGCTATCTAAAAAATTCTTCAGAAAAGTCAAAATGAAATGAAAAAAGTGTACCGCCATTAGTTTCATGCCTATGCATATCGGATGATATGTTTTGAAAATGCAATATATTTGGATGATCGCCTTCTCCACCATCTCCCTCGTAATCTTCTTCGTCATCTGATTTATTTTCCAAAAAAAAAAAAACTGTGAATTAAAAAATGAATAATGTGGAAAAAACTTTCAAAGATCTCTATTATCATTACTATTAATATATTGCACTATATCACTTTGCAAGTAACGTTTAATTTTCTACTAAAACTGATATAATTTAAGAAGTTACCATCTGGACCCATTGTAAAATCATCCGAAAAATCATCTCCTTCGTCAGGATTCAGTTCTTGGCACTCGCACATTTGTTGATAAATATTTTGCACTGAAATTTTCAAAAATCATAGAATCAGTAAGCATGATACCAATACCAGAAGCAACAATCTCATTAAAATCTCTAATTTGAAGAAACAATATTTCAATAATATTCAACGGAGGCAAGTTTGCTTTATAATTCCACATTCTTCAATTTAAAAAGTGGAAATTTCTGAAAACTTATTTAAGAATATTATAAGCTAAAATGTTATAAACATTTTTTAAAAGGCTTATACAATTATGACAATTATTCAATCATTTAGTTCAGCGTGCTTCATGTGATAATTGAATTGCATACTGGACATGTTTTTATACTAATTTCTTAACCCGAATAGCGATAAATTATATTTAAAAATCTTACTAGACTGCAATTTTAAATGAGGTCATCATTAAGCGATTAGACAATATCATTGAACAAAAAAAAATACAAGCATTGAAAAATTACAAAAAGCGAATAATATATTTGAAATGCCTCATATATTGCACGTTTAAACTTACATATACTTATATCTTGAGGAGCAAACCGTATTGCTAAATGTGCTTTGTCATCATCATCATCATTACCATCATCATCATCATCGCAACCATTCTCCGCCGCTTCCACATCAATACCATTTGCAGTGACATTCTGTACACTACTCACAGATTCCTCGGTGCTTTGTATTCCTATGTCTGCGAATAAGAATACAACATAGTTATTATTAACATCGATAGCAAAACAGCAAGTTAAATTCTTCGCATATATTTAAAGAATAATTTCAAATGATACTCTTTTTCTTCATATTAAACTTTCTCTGCAATCCCAAAAGAATAATTAATCTCACAAAAAATTCGACTAATCCATATTTATATTGTACACATTATTCAGCACTGCAGAAAAGATTACGATGTCACGCTATAACCCAAAAATTTCGGGTGGGGAATTTAAAAAAAGTTATCAGGCCAAAATATCCGAGAGAATTTACTGATTTAATACGAATATTTTATGAACATGGCAATAATACCTGATCCTTTCGCATCAGCTAATACATAAATACACTCTTCTGGAAATACGCTGGGATCACGTGAAACAGCATGGAGTATTATTGATGGATAAGTCAGACTAAAACCTTGTCCACTGATATTTGAGATCCATGTTACTGAACTGAAATAATCCAAAAATTTTGTAGCCCATACTGTATAATGTGATTAGTATTTTAAACAATCAAACCAACAGTTTTTATGACATTTCCACCCTAAAAGGCTGATTTATTGTTGTTATAATTCTGTTAAATTTCGAAAATGTGTCTCTTTACAAATTTCATGACTTACTTCATACAAAAACGAAAGAAAGAAGCTCTATATAAATTAATCTGAGTTATGCACAACACAACTACTAAGCAATTCAGGTATTGCAGTATTGATAATACAACAGTTTAAACAATTTAATACCTTTCGGAAACGGTAAGTTCACCTTCACCAGCAGATTCACTTTCAATATATGCAGTGACTTGACCTTGAATCAATCGAATGCCATCTGTTGGAGCAGCTACATTACTTAAAACAATCATTGTATATCGTCCTGGAAAGAATTCGAGAGTAGATTTTAAGCTAAGTATGAAATTATTCAACAAGTTGCAGAACAAATATGAACAGTTTAACGATTATAGCATTCATATTCTATATCACGTGCCAACAAAGTTCAGAGTTTGACCCTATAAAATGCTAATAGTGATGCAAATTCATTCAAAATTATTAAGCAAACAAAATACAGTGTCAACAATCATTGCCGCCCAACTCAGCCTTCAAGCAAAATCTAAAGATCTGGCATGTTGCCAATACTGTAGACTAGTTTTCACCTTGAGATGAATGATTGCTTGTGCAACGTATGGGCGTATATTGCACGTTTGATATGGTCAATTTATCTATGGTTTAGTCGAATTATGTTTACACAGTGGCACTTGACCTTCTTTATATCTCATACTAAAAAGGTCCAGCTAGTCTGTATAAATGAAAATATAAATATTCATTTGTTCAAAATCTTAAATCTTCGAAAGCTGTCAAACAATACGTCTATTCGAATGCAACGTTGCATCAAAATTTCAAATCAATCGGTGAAAAACTTAAAACGTTGTGTGGAAGTGAACAACGAACATTTGCATTTTTATTTATATAGATTTGTTAACAATAATAATAATTCATATGATCCCAAATCAAAATATAATTAGTATGTTTTGATTTGGGATTATACAAGTTATTATTAGTTTAATAACTTCTGTTCCTTATCTAGACAAGTATTTGATGTGGTGAGTTTGTGGTAATTGTAGTGTTTGTGGGAATATTTTGAGGTTTTTTTATTCTGTTCATTTCATTTTGCCTAATTTTTGATGATTTTAATTATCATCCATTTGCTTTTTTTTTCTTTTTCATTTTATTGGTTCTAGTTTATATTGTCATATGGGATTATGACAAAATGTATACGCCGGTGACGTTCATAAGTGTAATAACACTTTGTATTGCAATGCTAAGTAATACAATCTAATATCACAAATATTATTATATATGCATAATATTATGCGCCACATAATAATCATTAAAATATTTTCCATACATTCTGTACTTTGATTCAGTATAAGGAATGCAGAATTATTGTAAATAGGAATCAGACAAAAATAAAATTGATGATTTTAAAGGAAATTAAAAACAACGGAAATGAAGAAATGCAGTGAAAAAAGAAAAAAATTGAACTTAGTAATGAATTTTTTTTTTAAATTCGCATGTTCACAGTTCCATAAGCTTTCATTATTCAGTAAGAAATTTTAAATGATATAGGATTCCGAGCAATCAAAAACTTGAAGACTTGGATTTGAACTTGAAAAAGATTGGAAAGCAAGACTGAAGCTATCATGTTAAATTTGGATTCGAATAAAGAGATCGGAAGAATTAAGAAGTTCAGTATTGAGATAAAAATTCGACTGGAAAAGATAGTTATAATGTGATAATGAGTATGGCAACTGAAAGACTTATCAGTTCATTAAAAGCTTTTATTTAAATTATAATTAAACCGCAATTTATAATCAGTTATTTAGCACATGATGAAAGCAGGAAATGATGCTGATAATATTTGTCATATCCGATCAATATTCTAGTCAGTTTTAGAGCAGAACAAACCATATCCTACAAATGAATATGGCAGTCAAATTTCGACAAATCTGCATTTTAATAAAATTTAATTACATAAAAGAGGACCGGATAATATAATGGTTCTTAAAATATTCAGAAATAGATGTACCAGCCAAGCAGAGCATGACCATCCAACTAGTCTATAGAAATGGAAATGTAAATGTTCGTTTGTTCAAAATCTTAAATCTCCGAAAGTTCTTAGACACTCGCCTTATCTCCATTATTTCAAAATCTCAGACATCGGAAAGTTCTTATTTATTTTCATTTTTTTGAAAAAACACTGTTTAAAAATTTTGATACAACGTTGCATTTGAATACGCGCATGTTTTTATATATATGCGTTGCTGTAGCTCAGTCTGGTTAAGCAGAAAAAAAAAAGAGAAAAATCATGTAACATGTAAACATTCAGGATGTACATGATTAGCATACAGGATTTTACATGTGAATTGGATAATGATTCAAATAATTTTTTGTAGTATAAGTATTTTGAGATTAAAAAATTGTTTTGGAAAAGTTATTTCGGGTTTCCCCACAAACATGTTTACCGCCAGAATGTTCCGATTAACAGAGATACAAGGCGAAGTTGGCTATTCATGCTTGGGCATTTCTTTGGTTTAAAGTTCAATTTTCGAGAGTGATAGTTTTTCTACAACTCGCCGCGGGACTACGCGACAATTTGACAACTAGATAATTTATAATGTCGATAAATCAAATAAAGGCTATTGTTGACCTAGTGGAGTCACCACATCAAGAACTCCAGTCCAAATTACAAATCAATCAGGAAAATTCCCCAACATCTCCTTCTTTCTTGATTTCCAACACGTCGACTTATGATTGGTTAATCTCACTTTATTTATCTGTCAATCGAAGTGTTTTGGCGGAAATATGTTTATTCTTACCGAGATGTAACAAAAAGGTAAGTATATCTGTTTGGAAATACGCCCTATTTAAGTGGAACGTTGTATCAAAATTTCAAAGCAGTAGGTAATAACTTTCCGACATCCAAGATTTTGAACTGATATAGATAAGGCAAGTGTTTAAGAACTTTCGGAGGTTTAAGATTTTGAAAATATTTACATTTTTGTTTATATAGACACACGAAGCGTACCGCCCTTATAGATTATCTGGATCGGCTACGCGGTGCGTGGCCGAGTCCAGCTAGTTTATTTAATAAAATCGAAATCAAATCAAATTATTATAACAACTAATATAACATGATAAATAATATGCATGAATAATATTTCTGAATAGTTTAATTCGATTTATCATTGATTGATATTCTGCAGCAAATTCATAGAAAAAAAGACAAAAGGCATTAATTATTATGAAAAATGCTAAACGATATTAGTTACAAAAAAATTCTAAAGATTACCAAAATGCAAACCTATTAATTATTATGACAAAAAAAAGTGCGAAAAAAGTCTTCAATTTAACATCGGAAACATAAATATCTGAAATTGTATCCATTGTACCCAAATAACAAATTAAACAGTTTCCGAAAGCATTATTAATATTATTTGACAAAATGGAAGTCCAATTTCTCGGACACTGATTCGCATGTAATTTGTTCAAAGCCTGAAAATAAATTGTTTAGTTGACTTAAAACACGTTTAATTGAAAGAATATACGACATGGTTTTAAAATATGCGTCTCTGTAAAGCGACTATATCAACTATAATCAGATACGATTCTTTTCTACGGCAACGATTGATCAATGTTCTATATTTTTAAGGAATATTATATTACTAGCTGGATCCGGCCACGCTCCATGTGGCCGATCCATCTAGTGTATGAGTACTGACCACTTTTCGCGTGTCCGGCTCCAGCTAATCTGTATAAATAAAAATGTCAATGTTCGTTTGTTCAAAAATGTCAATGTTCATTTGTTCAAAAATCTTAAATCTTCAAAAGCTCGTAAATACGCGTCTTATCTTTATTAATTCAAAATTTTAGATATCAGAAAGTTTTTACCTACTGCTCCGAAATTCAGACACAACGTTGCATTCGAATACGCGCATGTTTTTCTACACTCGTTGCTATTATTTGTTATTATTCATTATGAAACAATTACAAATCAATAATATCAATATAACAAATCTAATGTAAATTTGTTAACGTAAAAAAGGAGAAAAATGCTCCGAGTCGGAGCATTAAACCGCTCCCGTTGACATCCTATATTAAATGATAGAAAAGGGCGCCTGATGATGATGCGCCTTTGTTGGCGCGCGAGGATGATCGACATTGAACCTAGTTAAGGGTTACAAAGGAATGGCTAATTATTTATTATTATTTATTATTACTTATTATTATTTATTACTATTCATTATTGATTATCATTATTTGTCATTATTTATTATTTTTTTTTCTTTTAATTCTAGCCTTATTCTACCCACGTCATTCGTTCACGTTTATATAGTCGTATACGCCTTATTCTAACCACATTTTTAGCTCGGGAAAAGAAGAGAGAGAGAGATGGGAGGAAGAAGGAGAATGAGGGAAAAAAAAAGGAAGGCGGAGTCAATGAACCCCGCCTCCCCATTTACTTTCAGCTGTCACGGACGTGACACGTAAAAAAAGTATGGTTGTTTTTACAATAAAAACACCCGCCTATTCGAATGCAAGGTTTTATCAAAATTTGAAAGCAATCGGTACAGAACTTCCGGAATTTTGCGAAGACGAACAAAGATCATTTGAATTTTTATTTGTATAGATAAGAAATGAAAGAGGAAAGCAGTTACATTCAATAAACTGTCATAATCAATAATTATATTAAAGACTGCGTAATCTTCAAATTTTCTTCATGAATAAAAATACTGAATTTCAATACTTTTTTTGGTTCCGTATTCATACATTCTTCAGAGTCATCAGATTTCGATTTTTGCTTCTGTTGTTTCGTCAGTAATTTCATCTTCAAATATTTCGATCAAGGGAGAGCTTAATTTTTGGATACATCATCGAATCATTTATCAAAAACTCTTATCAATAAATTACAAATTCTTGAGTTTATGAGTGTTAAATAACTAAGAACATGACTAACTTGCACAAACTCACTCCGATCAGAGAAATATCCTCAGTGCCATTCATCATCTGATAAGTATCACCGCTGAATACTGGCGTGATTAGCCATAAAACAATATATAATAACGTTGTCATTTCAAAACAAATTTTATCTTTCTTGGCCTAAAAAGTTGATAAATTATTGCCAAGGGAAGACTACTTGATATTTAAAAGAGTGTCAGTATACCAAATCATTTATTTTCACGTCCATTTTATAAAAATCTACCAATAGTTCTGATGCTTATTTATTTTGATGTGTAATAAAAGTTGTAAATTTGAAAATAAATGAATTAGTACTAGAAAAAACGGCAAGTTAAAAGCATAACAAAGTATTCAAACCATATAAATTATCCTTAATTACATCACTAAACTTTACTCAATTGGAAAATATCAATTGAAACTAAACATATTTGCTCAAATTGATAATAATAGTTTGTAAATTGTATAAAAAGGAAACTATGGGACTTTTTAAATTGATGTTAATTAATTTTTAATTTCTCTTTATTTTTTCTTTTTAAAAGAGGAAATAAGAAAAATGAATGCTTCGGGAAATCATATCAGTCTGATTATCATAAATTTTTTATTTTCTATTCGTGCGCGGGCAGAACTCATTTATTCTCACCTAGATTTCTCATCTGGATTTTCCCACCCAGATCCGTTTTCATTCTGTTTATTTCGGAAATAATTAAAATAAATTTTTCCAGTTTCCTAATATAGCAAATGAATAATGTATTGATTCATAGAAAAATTGCATAAAAAAAAAAAAACGATAGAAATCTTTTAAATGAACGAATGATGATAAAAAATAATTAATAAGCAAATTTAAGAAATAAAACTATATAATTAATAATCGGAAAAATAAAAATTTTGGAAATCAATAAAGCAAAGTTAGCCAGCAATTAGTTTTATTCAGTAGGACCGACAAAAAATGAATGTTTCCAATTTTTTATCCAATGTAACTTAATGCTTCAATATAGGAAAAGAATGCCGGACACAGTTCATCGGCAACCAAAGTCATTAAATACATAGCAATCTAATTTTACGTTTTCTTCGTGGATTTTTTGTCCTTAATTTAAATGGAAGATTAAATGTACAAATATTCCTGCAAACTAATTTAATCAGCTAAATATACAAAAAATGACAAGCGAAAAATGAACTGGATGTGAAGTAATGAAGATATCGAAGTAGCACTATGAATTGGAGAAATCGAAATTTAAAAACAAAAAATAAGAAAAATAAGAAAATTGAAATTTCAAATCAGAGAAAATCTAAATTGAGATTTAGAAAGATTCGATTAGAAATAATGCAAGTTTGAAGGAATCCGTTTCATTTAAATAACATTAATTGCCCTTCTTTATCGCTTGATAATTCTTTTTTTTTTTCTTACTTATTCAATTGCTATCATTTTAAGTTATTATAAGTGATAATAGATTAACATTGTCGTCGTCCTTCAAACATTGAAATAAAGCATTGAAATGACAACAAAATATTATATCTTTAATATAATTTAATTTTTATATTTGCAAATGATTTTAAAAGATATGCTAACCATAAAATCAGAAAATAAAAAATAAAAACTTAACGCATTACATAGTCCGTGTCAGAACAACCGAAATATTTTTTAATATAAATACATTTAAAATAATCAAGATATTTTTATATTATATAAATATATAAATATTTCGATATAAACAAGTGATTTTCTCGATATAAAATTGTTCTGATAATCAACGTATTTTCATTATAAAATATTTCTTGCATAATTTATCACTTAATAGAAATGAATGGTACGAATAGCAGCAAATGTTATTCTCACCTTTGTTTGCGATTCCAAGCTTAACTCTAATAATAAAAAATCGTAGACTTCTTCATATATAAATGTTCCTTCTCACAATCGAGCTGATGTGCGATGTCTAGAATATTTTAAGGATCTAGAATATTTCCACTATAAAAGGTTATTACCTTTGATTAGAATCCTTTGCTCTGGTCAGTATTCTTAAATGGCGTTTTCCAAACTTCATCAAATTTTATCAATTCTAAAACCAATAACATAGAGATACCTTCCTATTATCAAAAAAGAAATCCAAATTGTTGATTGTATTATCGATATTCATCAATTTATTGTGTAACGTAGTTCCGGCGAATAAAATTTGTCATAACAAAGACTTTATTCACAATAAATTCTTCTATATCAAGTTCCAATCTCTAACAAAAATCTTCCACAAAACTTTTTCATGATAATTCGTGTTATCTTTTATCATCATACCTTGTATATTTCATTCTATTTTTTCATTCTTTTTCAGAACTTATAGATTTTTTAATAATTTTGAGAAATTTTTAACTTTAACAAAATTGTCAAGTATAAATGTAGCATGTTTAAGTGAATTTTATTTATTTATTCGGAATGTTCGTTACTTGAGCGGTTGCTATTTTTCATCAAAGGAAACGGATATCGATCGATAACGATTTGCTGTTTTATTTAGAATCGTTGTTTATTTCTTTTTCGAATTATTGAACGGAATTAGAAAAGAATAAAGAAAGAAAAAAATGAAGCCTGCTGCTGGCAGAATGAAAAAATTTGGTAAGAAAAGGCGAATGAGATTTGGACATAATAAAGTTGTTAAACGTAAAGTATTGAAAAAGAAGAAAGGTTTGATCAAAGGAAAGAAGAAATTTACCGGAAAGAAGAAATTTACTGGAAAGAAACGTAAAGAAAGAATTAAAAAAAGGCCATCAAAAAAAAGTAAGATGAAGAATGGATAAAATGAATCAATTTATAAAAAAACGTTTTTTTAATTAATCAAATTAATCATGGAATCAAATGTATTATTGTCATAAATTATTTAAGCATGAAATTATGATATGGAAAAAATAATTAATGATGCTTTGCTTAAGATAAATTCAAGAATTCAAGTTTCATAATTTGCTTAGATAAGTTGAGTTAAATGATAAACCAAGAATAGCTGAATCTGATCCACTGGTGACAAACTAAGAAAATGGTAAATTTGAAGTGGTAACTAATAATTGTTGATAAATTTTAAATAAATTTGAAATGGCTGGCTGGATTCTTTCGATTGAGAAAGACAGATAAAGCTGAGCTTAATAATAAAAGATATATGAGGCAAAATTCGAGTTTCTATACAATTTTTAACTCATTTTTGAAATTATTGTTAACTAATAGGGCAGAAAAAGGCGAAGAAGAAAGGAAAAGAAAAAATTTCGAAGGAAAAAAAGGAAAAGAAATCGATGCAAAAAGCGACAGAAACAACAGAATTAAAAAGTTAAAAATAATTTAATTTTTAAAAAATATTAATTTAATTAAAAAAGTATCTTAAACTAAATAAAGCTATCTTCATAATATAATAAATATAAAGACAAAATTGACCAACTATAGAATTCATTTCTACTTAATTCGTAACTCACTTTTTAAAAAGAAAAAATATTTTTTTAAAAATATAAAAATGCTGTTGAAAAATAGAAGAGAAAAAAGCCAAGAAGGAAAAAGAAGAAAAATCAAGGGAAAAAGAATCGGAAAGAAGAACGAGAGAATCAAAAAGTTAATTTTTTTTAATAAAATAAATATAATTGACAAAATTGAAATTAACTGCATAATTTATTTCTATTTTTTAAAAAATATAAAAGTGTTGTTAAATAATAGGAGAGAAAAAAGCCAAGAAAGAAAAAGAAAAAAAATCAAAGAAAAAAGAATCGGAACGAGAAACGAAAAAACCAGAAAGTTAATTTTTTTTTTTTTATATAACATGAACATAGTCTGACAAAATTGGAACTGTATAATTCATTTCTATTTAATTCCTAGTTCACTTTAAAATATATATATGTTTTTTTTTTTTTTTTTTTTTTTTTTTTAAATATAAAAATGTTGTTGAATAATAGAAGAAAAGAAAACCAAGAAAGAAAAAGAAAGAAAATCAAAGGAAAAAGTAGAAGAAAAAGAATCGGAACGAGAAACAACAAAATCAGAAAGTAATTTCTTTTTTTTTTAAATAAATATAGTCCAGATAGGATTGGAGCTAACTGCATAATTCTTTTTTTTTTTTTCTACTTAATTTCTATTTCATTCCTTAATCACTTTTTAAAAAGAAAAAATATTTTTAAAAAAATATTAAAATGTTGTTAAATAATAGAAGAGAAAAAAGCCAAGGAAGAAAAAGAAATAAAATCAAAGGAAAAAGTAGCAGAAAAAGAATTGGAAAGAGAAGTGACAAAATCAGAAAGCTAATTTTTCTCTTTATTAAATATAGAGGTTTTATAATATGTAAAAATTTTGCCATTGATGTTTCGTTAATGTCTTATTTATAAGGAAATATTGTTTTGTTCAAATAATTTATTGGTCGCAAATTGACAAAGATTTGTTTTTGTTTTCGACCAGTATTAATTAGTACATCGTATAAATCTTTCCTATAATTGCTATTCCTTTTGGCAGCGAAAGATAACACAAAGTTATTTTTATTAGATATATGCCTTAGCCCGTATCAATTTATCACCTAAAAATTAAAAAAAAATATATCATTTTAATGTAATTTTAACTCTACTTTAATTGAAAACTAATAGTTTAAATTAGGAACTGATGAAATGGAAATGGAAGAAGAAAAGAAAATGAAAATAAAAAATGGAAGGAAAAAAGTGGATGGTTTGTTAACAAATATTAAATTTTCCATTTTGATATGGAGTATTTAATTAATTCGCTTAATTAGTAATAAATAATAATGTAATGATTATAAGTAAGATATTATACTTGAAATTTCATTGTTATCATACTATTATTTAAAGTTATAACGGGAATAACGAAGAAGATGGAGAAAGTAGCAGAAGTAATTTCAAAGGTGATAAGCAAAGATAAAGTGAAAGAAGAAAAAGAAAAAGAAACTGGTGCTACATTTAAGGTATATAACATAAAATTTTGGAATAGAAATTTATTCAACTTTCCAGCCTATCATTTTTTATGTGATCCCGCTGATTCGTTAGATATCATATCACGAGGGTATCTCATTGTATCAGTTAATTTCATTAAAAAAAAAAAAAAAAAAAAAAAAAAAAGGTGAAATTATTTCAGTTCTATCTGATCAGAAGAACTAGAATACTTCAAATCCAGATTAGTATCAACGATATTGAATCTATATAAATAAAAATGTAAATGTTCGTTATTATTTGTCACAGAATGTTTCAAGCTCTTACCAATTGATTTGAAATTTTCATGCAACGTTTCATTCGAATAGGGGCACGTGTTTTTATAAAGTTAAGGCGCGTATTTAAAAATTTTCGGAGATTTAAGATGTTGAACAAATGAACATTTACATTTCTATTTATATGGATTAGCTGGATTCGCCACGTGAAAACTTATAATTAATAATTATGCAGCTAAAGATAATTAAAAATATAAAAGAAGGAAGTATGTACAACAAATAAATGTTTATTTTTAAGCTTGGACGATTTGGTGCCCAATTTTTCGCTCCAGTATCACGTCCATCAGATGAAAGTGCAAGTGACGATGATGATTCTGATGGTGAAGATGTGGAATCAGAGCATTCAGAAGATTAGGAGGTAAAGCAAAATGACAAATGGCAAACCACTAAAGCTGGAAATGTCAGAACTCAATCTCATTAAATCATTTAATGATTATGAAATTCCTGAATCATTTCAGACGATAAATTTTCAAATTTCAAAATGATGTGCAAATTTTATTTATTATGTATAGTCATTTAATTGTTATTTTTGTACAAAATCATTATTAAATATTAAAAAAAAAAAATGAAAAGCTTACATCGTAAATTTTTGAAGAATAACATTGTAATCTTGGACTTATAAAAATAACAATCAAAGCAAAGATGCAAAAACCGAAATATTTGATTTCGAAAGATTCAGTAAATTCGATTGGTCAACGTTTATGAACTGAAATATTGCAGTATTATATCGATTTGTCCAATACTTTCTCAGAATTTTTGAAATGGCTCGTAAATGCGCATATCTAACTATTCCTTGTTCGCTTTAACAACGAAATGATCATGTATCAAGTGATGCAAAATAGTCAGCTCTATAAATTGATGAATACTTCGTAAATGGTATATCTGCGTAGAGTAAATTTTCCTTACTCATTACTTAAGTTTTTATTTTAAAAGTCTTAAAAAGACCGCATTTTTGCTTGAATTATCATTTTTTTTATTTTTTTTAGCATATTTCCTGGTTTTTTTTTTTTTATATTTTTACTATTCCTTCCTTTGCTAAGCTTATCTTTATTTCATCCAACACATGCCTATTATTAATCAGGGTAGAAGTTTCAAACATAAGGTAAGCAAATTTTGCTAATACAAATTATATTTTGTGAAGTGTTCCTTTCTTCGCAGCGTTCATATTATTTAGGAAAAAAAAAAAAAAAACAGAGCAATTATTCATTCCATTTCAATTCATTTCATCTTTCATTTAATAAAAAGGTTTCGAAGAAAAAAAAATTGTCAAAACTTTTGTAATAATTTGCAAAAAGACTTTATTCATATTCGATAAACAATAAATTCGTGATTTTATTCTATTCAAGATTTCATATAACAGATACTGCAGAATATTGTTAAATGACCACTCGGATATTTTTAGGATATAGAAAAGTGAATTTTTTGGACAATTTATAAAGAGAGTTTTAGATTTTCTACTTTGTAGGATTGATATTATTTTAATAAACAAAGCATTACAAATATATAATTTCCATTGTTTATTTTCATCTCTTTTTTCCGGCTCTTTTCCAATTATTCTTTGCACTTTCTTTCCGATCATGAATATCCAGTTCAACAATAGATGGTGCTACAATTTCTTGAATTCCACATGATGATTTGCAATGACCACCAGGTTCACCGCGTTCTCCAGGTGCTCCAATTGGTCCACTTGGACCTGGTTCACCTCTTTTACCTGGTGGTCCGGTTGGTCCCTAGAAAGTAAGTATAAGAATTATTGAATCACCAGGAAATATGTCAATGTCTTCAAAAAATATGCTTTTGAACATCGTTTTTTCTTTTTTTTTATTTAAATTAAGTCATAATCCTCGAATCAAGAATGGCTTATTCGGTGCTATAGGATGGTTTTAATTGTATATTCTATGATTGCAATGCAGTTGTGAAATTTAGAAAAACAATAAAATAAGCCAGACATACCATTTCACCAGGAGATCCTGGAGGTCCAAAATTGCTAGATGGCATTCCATTTGGTCCTGGTGGACCTTTGGGTCCACGAGGCCCTTGAGGTCCTGGTGGACCTTTGATTCCTGTTCCACCGATTGCATCATCACCAGGTGGACCCTATAAACGTCTGGGAAATTAATATTATGGCAAGACTAATGATAAATTTGCTTGATTTTTTAATTCCTAAATTTATTTTATGTTCATATCATTATATTCATATATTATAGTACTATATTTATAAATACACATTATGTTATTCTGTATAGCTTACCATAAAATATATTATTTAATTTCTATGAGAATCTATTTTATTTTCAAATATATTTTTAATTTTTAATTTTTACGCATAACTATTCTTTCCTACCGAAAAATTCTCATCACAACTTTTTGTTATTTGCATTTTTATCCGATTTTTATTCCATCCTTATCAATATATTTATTATAATCCCATTATAGTCTTTTATGCCTTAGTAATATGAAAGATTTTTATTTGAAAAATCTCAATCTTTATTCATTTCAATCATTAATTTAATCATTTGTTATGACTAAATCATATTCTTTTCATAAGAGAATAAGATATACCTTAATACCAGGCTCACCCTCTTCACCAGGAGGTCCAGGTGGTCCAGGATCGCCTACTCGACCTCCTTTGCCTGGTCTTCCAGGTATGCCATGATGACCAGGATCACCCGTTATTCCAGATCTTCCTGGTTCTCCTTGTGGTCCCCTATTTCCTGGTGGTCCTGCTGGACAAATGACGCTGAAAAATCTTTCTATTACTAGTTGTAGCATCTATTTCAGCATAATAGCATAATAATCGTTGTTTTTTGATTTTCCTTTTCTTGTGATAATTTTTGATCGTACTGAGATAGTAAAATTATGAAAGTGGAGACGAAATATATACCAGGGTGAACTAGGCTCCGGTTCCAACGGGACATCCAATCCTTCTAATCCAGGTTTTCCAGGTCTCCCAGGTTCACCATTTGCGCCATCTTCCCCATTCATTCCCGGTGGACCTGGTGCACCTGATGGACATCGTAGTTCTACGCAACTGCCACATTGCCCTTCGGCTTCTCCAGGATTCAACATTAATGTTTCACCGTAACCTAAAAACTATTCATTCTATATTAAGCGTCATTAATACATAAAAAGCAGAATAAATAAATTCTCAATTTCTGATTTTCCTTCTTTTTCCCATAATAACTAAAAGATCTATAAAATATACGATATCATATTTGAAATTACTGATAGCAATAATTCTTTATAATACTAGAGTACTATTTAAATTTGAATTTTTAAATAATTTCAAGGACTTGATAAAGAAAATAAGTGAGAATGAACAAACCTTGGCGTTTAATTCGTCCATTACTTCTGATCAAAATAATATCATGCCATAAACTTTTCGAAGTTGACTGAAAAACTTGGTTTGTTATCATTATATCAAATAAAACCTAAGCTCATCCAAGTATTCAAACATTTTTTGATCATACTAAAATGCTAATATATATAAAGAATTGTGAGCATGTACTATAATTTCGAAGTTTAACAAAAAATAAATTTAAAGCGTATTAAAAATATCAACAAAAAGTTCGAGTTGCAATACTATTTGAATCAAAATTTTCCAAATATTATCTGAAAAGAAAAAAGTAAGAAAAATCTTAGAAAAAACAGCAATTAATATCTCTTTGCATCTTTGCGAAAAAAAAAAAGAAATAAAAAACTTGCTCAAATATTTAATGAATTCAGGCTAATTTTATCGAATATACTTAGTGAATCGTAATAAATTTAGTGTTTTAATTAAATTATTAAAAAAAAAAAATCTAATCTGTGAAATAATAAGATTTAGATATGATTAAATTTGAAACTAGATTGTAAAATTTAGAATAAAAAAATCTATTCTAGAAATTTAAATATAATTATGGAATTAAATTAAAATCAAATTAATTGTTAGTTGTTAATACTATTACTTATTAATAAATGATCAGTAAAAGTTACATCAAAATTATTCATTCGTTCCTTCAGTCGATCGGATGCATAATCCAATTTTAAGCAAAGAATTGGTAATACAATAATCATAGCAACGATGCATATTAATGAAATTATTGTTGAAGCAAACGATAATTTAGCAGTCAATGATAATTCTGTTGAAGATTGTTTGATAAGTAAAACATCCGATTGCTTCATTTCCAAAAGTTGTTATTTGATGAATTGAGAATTTGTCGACAAATTTAGGAATGAAGAATTTTTCATTTTCATTTTAGAAAAAATTTTCGTTATAAAAAAAGAGGTCACGAAAAAAAAAAAAAAGAAAAAAGATCGTTCAATGACCTGTTTAATTCAACGACACAAACTAAAATAATGCATCTTGATGGGACAGTAAATAAAGGTGAATAACACATTTTTACAAATCAATAGTTTATTTAAATCAACAAAGTTTTACAATTTCACGAAGTTAATCATTAATTACTGAATATAATCCATTCCGTACTATAATTCAACAAAGTTTATTTATAAACAATTTAGGTGTGAAAAAATAAATTGAACTTTTAAAGATAAAATTTAAAAACAATTTAAACTAAGTAATTCAGTCAAGTGACAAATGATCACATAAGTTTAGTAATTTCTCATCTTCTTATTTTTTTAATTCTTTTTTCTTATGACTTTTTCTGCAACAGATATTGTTTATTTTATTTTCAGCTAATTAAATTCAATCGCGAGAAATTTTATACTTGATTTTATTAAATGTTTAAATTTAATGTCAAAAAAATGAATCATGAGCGATAATATGCTCGATTATTTCGTAAAAAAAAAAAAAAAAACCTAGAATTCTTTTAGATACATTAATGATTTAAAATTTTAGCTAAAATTCTTAGCATTATATCCATTTCCAAAGATATCAGCAAATTAAATTTCATTAAAAACCAAATGAACGATAATTTCGAAATATGCAAATATTTATATCTAAACTTATAAAACTTTGTGTAAATTAAAATGGTTGATACTTGAATACATGAAGAAAGAATTTAATAACTATTTTATTTATTTATCTCAATAAGAGAGGGTGGTTTTTGTTTTGTAGCATGTATTATGCAGAAGGTTCAATAAATTTCATATTCTTTACTAAAAATTCAGTTTTAATCGAGCATTAGTACGAAAAAATTTTTGAAAACTAGAAACAAAAAAAAGAGATAATATTACTATTTTAATTGTTGTTGAAAATTTGATTATTGATTAATATTAAAATCGTATACTTATCACCAGATTGTAATTACTGTAATTTCATCATTGAAAAATTTGTGTCGTGAAAAGAGAGAAAAGAAAAAAAAATCGGGTAATATATGG
This sequence comes from Onchocerca volvulus, assembly GCA_000499405.2. Classification (NCBI taxonomy): domain Eukaryota; kingdom Metazoa; phylum Nematoda; class Chromadorea; order Rhabditida; family Onchocercidae; genus Onchocerca; species Onchocerca volvulus. The sequence goes on along the minus strand of HG738137.1, from coordinate 16,717,227 downwards.
TTAGAATTTTTAGTCCTTCAAAAAATACTATGATATTTTGATAAATACCCGATAATATTTTCTTCCAGATAACCGTACCATTTCAGTTAGTATTTCAGGTCAATAAAGCAGCAACATCAGACAGTATTTTAGGTCAATAAAACAACAATATCAGACATACAAATACAACAAAATGACCCAATGAACGATTTATCATCTTCTTCACATACTGACCGTTATGTTGATCAGAATCAGAACAACAAATTACTTACTGTAAATAATGAAATATCAATTATAAATAATGAAATATCAATTATCATATGAAAAGAAAAAAAGAAATAATGATAATTTGATATTTAAAATGATTGGGAAATAAATTGTTATCTTATGGCTTCATATAAGTTATTTGTTTGCTTTATATAACTAAATCTCAAATAATGATTTAAATTAAATTTTTTCAATTTTATAATTCCTTAAAAAATTCAGTACAATTAGTTAAATGTTATAATAAAATTATTATTAATGATTTTATGGCATAACTTGATGATATACCTTTTCCAAGAAAATATATCATTTCTTGGTAAGAAAAGGATACTGTTATACTAATATCAGCCTAATTTTTATATTTAATACGTGATCTGACGTAATTAGACTTCAATATTTCAGCAGGAAATTTATGCATAGTAGATATTTATTTCATTTAAAATTATTACTTTACAATAAAAAAAAAAAACAATAAACACCTTAAATAAATCAAAAATTAATCCAAAAAAAATTTCAAATAAATTTAAATAAATTAATTGTTATTTCTAGGAGATTCGTAGCAGAATACATTTGCGACATGTAATACCAAATGAGCATAAACAATGCACTAAAATGCTCTATGATAAAACATTTGATAAAGCAATCATTTCAGTAAATTTATTTTATCTTTACATTTCTTTTTTTGCAAAAAAAAAAAAAAAAAGGTCGCAAATTTGATAATATTTATTAAAAAAAAAAATGAATCTATGAATGACTTTTTTTTCTTCAACTTATTATTGCCTTTATATTATTTTTTTGTTAATCATTTAGGAATTTTTTCCGTTTATGTTATTTATTCATAGAATGAAGATAATGTAAGCAAAAAAGAAACAAAATTAGACGAGCAAAAAAGAATTCATGCCGAGAACTTACTGATAAATGCAATGCGTAAGCGACGATTTGTAATGCGATTTGGTTGGTCAATTGTTTATTTCATATTTTTATGCTTTAGTGATAGATTAAATAGAAATGACCTTTTGACCCTTTGTCTAAGTAAGAATATTTCATACCCATATAAAGCCTACAATTATTTAAATGTTAATAAAAAGTTTTTTGCAGAAAAAAAAGAGAATGAAAAAAGAAAAAGAAAAAATAAATAATTGAGTGGAAAAAAAATAAATTGAAATAATAACATATTATTGTATCTTTTGTTTCCTCTTCGCATTTTTATTGGTAATATTTAGCATTTAAATAATTCAGTTGAATTATTTGACTAAGCGATAATTTCAGATTCTTCTCGAAGATTCTAATTAAGCGACAATTTCAGAATCTTCCTCAAGTGATGAAAATGAAACTGAGCAAGAATTGGAGCATTGAAACAATACTGATAATGATGATGATAATGGTGAATAAAATGTCAATGAATGAGACAAAAGCTTATTTGCACAAAAAATTTGCAATTAATTAATTTAATGATTGGTTTTAAACTGATTAATAATTTATACTGTTAACATTGTTAAGTGTTTGAATTGAAATTAAATAATTTAAAAGAAATGGTCTTTTTATTCCATTTCATTTTAGTCAATTTTTTGTACATTTTGATATTTACATAATAATTTGTAAGAAATGTCAAAAGATATGATCAGTAAGATTTAAATTAGAAAAATAGAGCATATGAAATATTGATCACAAAATCTTTTTCTCGTTAATTTTATCTTTTTCTCCGGTTATTTCCAGAATTTAAAATTAAATAGTGTCACTAATACTAATATTTCTTGTAAGCGAATGGGATGGAGTAATAATAATTAGTATAAATTTTCAAATTTAGTAAAAATTTTAAAAAAAATGAAAAAATTAAAAATAGAAATTTAAAAACAATCAGTTCAAGAATGAATCATTGTTACATCAACTATTTTTTAACAATAAAATATAATAATAGAAACAGAAATTATGCTAATTAGTAGTACTGGTATGGATGGATTCGATATTACGGTAGAAGGGAAGAGGAAGAAATAAAATTAAATTTTTTTGATTCATCATTAATTGATTAATTTTCAGTGCAAATAATACTAATAACTAAATAACAAATATTGATTTAAACTTATTGTTAATTTCAATTGACAGACTTATTTCGTGAATTGCTAATTTAGGTATTTTTATTAATTAGTATATTTGCTTCCTTTTTTCATCTTTTTCTATCTCCTGTTTCCCTCTTCTTTCATCCAAAAAATTAAGAATTGAATTCAAAAAATAAAAAACTTATAAAGAGATAAAAATGCATCTAACCTGAAATATTCTTGTTTGTCGTCTGGCTTTGGCCCATCTCTTAAAGGTCAAACATATATATTGGAAAAATGAAAGATCCATTGGAATAGAAAATTTACAAATAAATAAATATCAATTCTATTCAGTCCAATAATAAGTTCTAATTAATTTCAGGGTCGTTTCAATCCAATAATTCATTTCCAATATATTCTTAATGTATATGACATTTATATCAACGTATTTTTGATTTGAGCTTTTTCCATGTGATTTTTTAAAATTAATATCCCAATTTTTATATTTGTGAATTCATTCGTAGATGTATATGCGGCGATATATTAATGTTAGTATGTTATTTTGTTTAACAATGATTTCTAATTTTAATTTTCCTTTTTCTACTTCTTTTTTTTCTTTTCTGAAAATTTGATGTTAAATTTTTTTAGTTCTATTTTTTATGTAAATGTTTTATTTTTTTTTTTTTTTTTGTTATTTGATTTCTTTTTATCATTTCGTTTATATTTTTGATTGTTTTTTTAGCTGGTAATAAAGTTAATTTTGTTTATGATGGTCGTAGTGCTTACCTTTGGTTTTTATGATACCTATATTTATATGCTATGGAATAAATAGTATACACGTAATGTGCAAAAAATAAATATGCGAATAAAGATAGAATATCGCAAAAATTCAAACTTTTTTCCATGTCAAAAATAGCTTTGTTGTCAATTTTTTACGAAATATTGATAAAAATGTATGATAAAGTTCCCTTAAAAACGTTTGCAATAAGAATGAAAATAATTTGATTGATATAACTGTCGTGAATAATTTCTGAGTTCGTGAGTGATGTCGTTCAGTAGTTATATTGTTTACAATAAAAATTTAGCATTTGATAGGAGCTTCACGATATCGAATTCGCGACACTCCCAAGGGGAGGAAAGAGGAAAATTTAATGTGGGAGTGAGGTGGAAAGGTTTTCAGATGTATAGGAAAATGTATTAAGTTTAGTTTAGTAACTGAACCTTGTCCTTCCCTGTTTAAAATTTGGGTAAGTTTAGGTTTCGTAGGAAGAACAATGCTATTTTTGTAATTTGAATTTCGTTCTCGTGAAAAACAAAATAAGGATCGTAGAAATGCGAGTTTAATTTTAAGACCAATTATTACAGGAAAGTTGGTTACAACATTCATAGGAACAATTATCAATCTCCAATATGTTGTCACACTTTCAAGTTCTTCTTGAATTGATTGAGAAATTTGGTCGAATTCTTTGCCTGGTCGATCTGTAAGCTCTTTTCCTTGTTTTGAAATTTCTTGCCAAAGAGAATCATCCGTTGGTCGATACAGTATTGCGTCAACTGCCGCTTGATTTCGAGCCAGAAGTTCTAATTCCGAATTGATTCTTTCAAAATCAAACTTGTCTATTAGACTTCCGTTATTCGGATCGAATGTTTCTTCCAATTTCACCATGCAGTGGTCGGTATCGTTGCAATTAGAAATTGATGAAGTAAATGTGTGGTATTTGACAGCTGGAATTCTAAATTCCTGGAATTCTAAGTGAGCGCGTGTGTGCACCTACACTTTTATAATGTAACGGTTCGATTGATGATTTTTTCGCAGTTCCATTCCTGTGGGATGTAAAAAGATGTTCCATTTTACGAATTTTTCGTTATTTGAATAATCAGTGATTGTGGAGTTGGAGTCGATGGGATTGGATGAAGTGTTCGTCGTTTTGTTTTAACAGCAGCTTCAGGTCGTATACAACAGCACAATGATTGGGGAAATTTAGGCATGTGCGGCTTGACACGTGACGAGACACTTTTCGATGACTTGTTTCAGACATTTTTAATTTCATAGGAACATATTCTCTAGTATCGTCGTAATTATCAATTCCATAGGAATCATTTACAGTTGTTCCGTTTACGTTTGTTCCATTATTTCTTTGAATACTTGTTGAAACTCGCTAGCATTGTCACTGAGTATTAGCTTTGGATATCCTCTACGAGCAATGAATCTTCTCATGATGTGCAAGAAATTTTCGGCGGATAAATCTTCCACCAGTTCGAGATGAACTGCCCTAGTTGTAAAACATGTGAAGAGGGCGATCCATCTTTTTATTATCCCAGTAGGTGATTTAATCGAAAGGGGGCCCAAATAATCTAATCCTACCTGCTCGAATGTTCTTGATCGTCGTACTCGTGATTCTGGTAGGCTTGGCATTGGTGGCAATTTGAAGGGTTTTGCCTTCCATCGCTTACAAGCCATGCATGAAGATATCGTTCGTTTTATTGCGGCTCTTCCTTTAGGAATCCAAAATCTACGCCATATTGAAGACAAGGTGTGTGCAATTCCAGCATGGTACAAAATATCATGTTGCTGCAAGATGATGAGTTTAGTTATATCGCTCTTATTTGGTAAATAAATAGGATATTTACTTTCGTTGCCCAATTCTGAATGTTCCAGTCGACTGTTGGATCTCCACAACTTATCCTTTTTGTGTTGAAAGAGATTCCATTTCTCTATTTCTTCACTCGTTAGGTTCTGCGATTGTGTCTGTCTGATTAATAACCATTCTGCAAGATTATAATCATCCTTTGACATATTGCTTCCTGATGTAGACAATGATTTCAGCCAGGATATTGCATTTTTACAAGTCCTTTTGATGAATCGAAGAATCCAGACGGTCACTCTAATTACTTTGGCCCATTTACTGAAGCGATGTGCTTCAATAAATTGGATTTTATCTTCTTCGTAATTATGTACGATAGCCTTTGCAAAATTTGAGTGATTTCGTCTTCTGCATTATAATTGAATTCACCATTAGGCCATTGTGATGGATCCTTAACTAGCCAGTAGGGACCATTCCACCATAATTTGTTATAATGAAGTTTGGTTGGTGAAATTCCTCTCATGGCCATGTCAGCAGGATTTTGAGAACTCGGTAAGTATCTTAATTTAAAGTGAGAATTTCGAATTTCTTCAGCTCGTTTTTGCACAAATCGCGGAAGTAATTTCGATTCGTTTTTGACCCAAAAAAGCGCACATTTAGCGTCTGACCAGACAGTAATATCTTTCTCACGGCACCATAATTGGTTTAACACAAATTGGCCTGCTCTAACTCCTATCAATATAGATAGCAATTCGAGCTTTGGAATTGATATTTCTTTTATTGGCGCTATTCGAGATTTAGCATATAACAAATGAATTTTTTTCAAAAAAAAGATCGAAATATTATAATAAATTGTAAAAGAATCCGTTTTCCTGCACATTCTTATAAGAAATATGAACTGTTAAAACACACGTAGTAATAATTAATAATAATAATAATAAATAATAATAATAATAATAATAATAATAATAATAATAATAATAATAATAATAATAATAATAATAATAATAATAATAGTAATAATAATAAATAATAAATAATAAATGATAATAACAGTAATTCTGTGATAATATAACGTTAATAGATAATAATGATTGTCTAATTTCATAGCCCTTAATAATTTGAAGTTAAGTCAAAAATGGATATAAACATTTCTATAAAGGAAAGATTTCATATGTCACTTACTGTTTTCTCGAAACTTTAACAATGAACTATTCGAAGTTTTTTGCCACTAAACATTTAAATGTAAAAAAAAAGAAAAAAAAACTAAGATCTAGCGTTTCCATGTTGCCTAAGATGAATCCAACTTCTTTTTGCAACATATCCTGTACCTGTTTCCATATCTTAAGCATATCATGGATGAAATTCAAAAAAACAATTTTTTTTTTTTTTTTTTTTTTTTGTTTATCCAAATATTTTCCAGTTGTTCGTCTTTCTTCGGTTATTATCAAAAATTTAAAATAACAATATTATACATCTGTTGGCTTTGAAATTTTGTTATTTCTTTCCAAAACATGATTAATTAGCTATAGATTATTTAGATATTTATCATAGAGTTGAAGAAAAGATTGCACAGAGGATGAAATAATGAAAAAGCTGAATAATTTGATTAAAGATATATGTACAAGTTGTAGTAATATTAAGATGAACAATCGTTTAAAATGAATTACTTTGTTTAACTAAGCAAGATTATAACATTACTAGATGATATATTGATAGTAATGCAACCAACATATAATATGAAAATTGATCGACAATTTGATTTAAATTATTTCATTATTCCGTTAATCGATGCACTGCACTAAAATTTTAATGAACTTTGTCAAAATTTCATCGTAATAACTAATTTCAAATCATATCAAATCATTATATAACTCCTAGCATCTCATTTTCTTCGTATTGAGGGATAGTAAAAGAAAATGAAAATAATAAAATGGATAAGAGATTAATTTACGAGCATTAGTAAAGTTTGTCAAATTGTAAAATAAAATGATAGAAAGAGAAGATCAAATCAAGAATACTTTAATATTTAACACGGAAAAAATTTATTATTATAAAATGGCTAATTATTTTCAGCATAATATAATCTAACAAGCTAAATTATCACGAATAATATTCCATCATTCCATTAGTACTATTTATCATTGATAATTTAATTCTTTAAGTAATGATTATTTTCGATACAAATCATTTCAGCTTCATCCATTCTAATTAGTCATTTTGCTTTTTTTTATTTATTTAATTCAAATCATTAGTAGAAAAAATTTGGCTGTGAAATAAATGAGAAATATCAACCAACATATTTATATTTCATTTATATGGCATATCGAAAAAAAAAAAAAATTTTTTTTAATTTGTGATAAAGTTAATTTTGTTTATGATGATCGTAGTGTTTTGCCTTTGGTTTTTATGATATTTAATTTTCTTTTTTTTTTTTTTTGTTTGTTTCGTTTATTTTTGTTATTTATTTGTTTTGTTTATTTTTATTATTTAGTATAAACATTTTTTGTAAAAGGAAAAAAAATTGCTTTTATAATCAAAGCATCGACAAATATATTGATTCGTAAAACTTTTTTTCTTTTTTTTCACAAGAAAGATGGCCAAAAGTGATAGCTTGATCAATTCACCTCTAATCATACATTTTCTCTAGCAATTAATTGTATCATAAATTTGAATAAATTGACAAAATAATTGGAAAATTCTTATTTGTTCTATTAATCTTCAATAATTTCTCGATTTTTACTCTTTTTGCAAAAAAAAAAAAAAAAGAAAAGATGACAAAATGGATTTCGATTTTTTTTTTTTTTGTTATGTGTGTGGCTGGCAATTTTTTTATATTGTTTATTTCAAAAAGAAGAAAAAATGGAAGAAAAAAGTTTTACATTAAGAAAAAAAGAAAAACATATATCAAATTAAAAAAATGGAAAAATTTCTAAACATTAAAAAAAAAACTCGATTAATACAATAATAAAATATACAAAAAAAATAATTTGATGTAATAATATCGATTTCATACATCAAATTTTGACAGATATATATGCATTCATATGATATATTTGAAGAGTAAATAAAAATTTTAATAAGGCAATGTTTCATAAATTTTGCAAGCTTATTTGATTATCAATTCCTTTTTTTCGTTTTTACGCATTCTGGCAAAAAAAAAAAAAAAAAAAAAAAACTTGAAATTTTAAAAATAAATTAAAACGGATAATTGCAATGATAAATCTTTTCATTCTTTATACCAGAATTTTAGCAAGAAATAAATCATCGGAAGCATTATAATTATTTCAAGTAAAAATTCGATCCATCATTAATTAATGAATATACTTTTTTGGAATTTGCTATTGCCATAAATCAACAATTATTTCGCTCATATCCTATTCAAGAAATATTCTGATCAACATTTAACATGTAATCAATTAATCGAGTAATGATTAATCAGAATTAAATATATTATAGGTATTGAAAAAGTTCTCTGAATATGATAATTTGCAATTTAATTTATCAATTTCATTGTAGTTATATATTTCGTTTTCAATTAATTTCTTTCTAATCATTTCCATTTGAATCGAAAAATTGAGAATGGCATAATATAGCAGATGAGAAATACTGCTCATAAGTACTAAAATGTTCGAAAAATGGGAAAGAAATGAAAAGAAAGAGGAAGAAAAAAAAAAGAAATTTTACATTTTTTTTTTGAGATTGATGTGTCGAAGAATTTTTCAATTTTTCATACGGAATTTGACAAAATGAAAAGAAAAAAAAAAGTAAAATTGTTTTATTTAAAATTTTTTTTTTTTGAATTTAAAAACTTTTCTAACAAATTTTTGTCTCTTATTAATGAAAGAATTGTACATATATAAATGAGGCAAATTATTGAAACAATATAATTTCTTTCCATTTGAAGAAAAGGAAAAAACTTCCAGAATGCGAGCGAAAAGAATTTTTTCAAAAATGCGGGCGAAAAGAGAAAAGAATACTTCCAGAATTCGGGAAAAGCGGGGAAAAAATTGACGATTAGTTAATATTTTAGCTTGCAAAATGATGTCACATTGTTTGTCATCATTGTCACCATCGTTGTTGTTGTTGTTATTGTTGTTGTTGTTGTCATTTATCCTCGGAAGAAACAATACCAAAGAGCATGAAGTACAGCTGGTAACCAGAAAAAGAAACATAGAACGATATTTACTACCACATGGATATTACAATCGTTGCTATGGATGAAAATTGCCAATGGCTGAAAAATCAACCATTATCATTATCATTATCATTATCATTATCATTACCATTATCAATCATTGATCTGTATTAATGTTTGAAAGATCATATCGATCTATATGATGAAATTAAGATAAATTATTACATAATCATATTTAAAATAATAAGGTTAGATTATTCATACTTTGATTATTCATATATGCTGACTAATTCTGAAAAAAAAAATTTTTTTTTTTTTTTTTTTTTTTTAATTTTCATTTCCAGTTTTCGACATGACAAATGAAATTAATTGAAAGTCTTTCTAACAATTGGCCAAATTATCTTTCTTTTTTTTTTTTTTTTTTGTATCATTACTAATTTTATTTTCATTTCTGCACATTTAACTATTATTATTTCATTTATCATGTAACATTAATTATATGATAAAATAAAATAATAGTTAAATTTTGTATTTTTTTAATTACATTTCGTAATTTTATAATTTTAATAGTTAAAATTTGTATTAATAACTAAATTTACCGGCAAAAAGATTGCTAGGACAAGTTCGATAATTTGTTGCATTTCCACCATGATTGTTGTTTTGATTTTTTAATTGTTTACAAATTGAAATAATTGATCTTAAAAAATATACAACGACAATAACGAATTTTGCATCATTAGTATTACTCAAATAATTCGAAATAATAGTAATACGAACAGAATAAATTCAAGTTATTGTGACAAAAAAAGAATTAAATATATATTTGTATTCATTTTTTTTTTTTTTTGTGTTTTCGATCTTTTCATTGCAATTCAACATTTTTATCTTCCTAAAAATTGTTCACTTCATTTATAATTGAATAAAATTTATTTGAAAGTTTTAAAAAATTTTGTCAGAATAGCTCATTTTCTTTCTAGCATGAACATTTCTTCAAATATCTAATAGAAGACTTTCTAAATATATGATCATTTTATCATTTATTAAATTCATACTAAAAAACTAAAATATACCCTTTTTATTTATCCATTTTTCACACTTGCTAAGTTTTTGTAAGCATAGAGGTGTCAATTTTCAAAAATTTTTTAAACAACATATCCAATAAATTCAAAAAAAAAAAAGTTTAAGGAGTTAAAAATTCAATTTTTTTAGTTTTCATTAGATGAGCAAAATTGAAAAATAGAAGTAAATAATTAACAGGACATGCTAAATGGCGACAAATTTTTATGGAAATTAATTAGCTTCAAGTTCAGATTAATGCATGCAGAATGGTGACGTAATTGTATATTGAAAAAAATATTAATTAGAATTAATTAGTGAAAATAAATTAGAATACTTTTAATTCTTCCGTTGATTAACTGAGTTAATCTATCAATCGATGATTTTTACTTGGCCAATACATAGTCATGGCTATTTTCTTTTGGCTTTATTAAAATTTATTCTTTTGGCCATTTTAACAGTACTGCAAGATTTCATTCTCATATTTTAATAAAAAAAATATTTAAATTAGATTTGATAAGAACATTAAACTTATTGCATACTTAAATTTCATGTAATTTACAATAAATTTTTTTTTTTTTTTTGATTTTTTTCCAACTTATAGAAAAGCTGAATTAGAAATTTTGCTTTTTGTTTTCCATTCTTTACTTGATTTTCAATTCATTTAAACTTTCGTAGAGATAATTCAGAAGATTTTAAAAAATAAGATTAATTATCGTCATAAAATCTACAAAAATCTTTTTGGAAATTTAAAGCTTACAAATTCTAATCGATATTATTTCAAATGGAAAAAATACATTAACTTGCGAAAAAAAAGGAAAAAAAATGATTCAAATTGGAAATTGGAGGAAGTAATGGAAAGAATAGAAAGGAATGAAGGAAGGAATAATGATTTTTGTGATATAGGAGGAAGAAGGAATCTATCAATTTTGTGAGATGGCAACTGTGGAGGAGGAGGAGGAGGAGGAGGAAGAGGAAGAGGAGCAGGATGAGGAGGATGGAGAGGAGGAAGAGGAATAAAGGGAGTTGTAAATTTTATGATGTGGGTAAGTTTTTTTTTTTTATTTTTAAATGAAAAAAGAGGAGGGCAAAGCAAAGAAGGAGGAGTAGTAATAAAAAGAAGAAATTCCAAGGTTACAATAAATTGCTGAAACGAAAATAACGAATTTGAATTGTCTAAAATATTAGAAATCAATTTAAAATATAGTAATTTATAATAAATTGAAAATGTTTGAATAGTTTTAATTTCCCAAGATTTTTCACTTTTTTAACATTGTACAATTGTTTGAAATAAAATAATATATTTGTAATTAAATAATAAATATATCATAATAACTAATCAAATCGAATAATTATCACTGATTAAAAGAATAGCTTTATGATTTTAGAATAATGCTTTTTTAATTTTTCATCAATAATTATTTAATTGTTAGGATAATAAATAAACTAATCGAATTATTGCTAATTTTTTATTAATTCTAATGTAGGAAAAGTTATCATTATTTTATCATAACTAAATTAATGATAAAAACTTTTTCTAAATGATAGTAATATTGAAAAAAAAAATTATTTTATTGAATTAAAAATAATAATAATTATAATATATAATTAACACTATTATTTAGGCTCTATGATTAATGTATAATTTAAAATAAATTGGAAATTATTATCGAAAAGAATGAAATTTTCAATTTAAAATTGTAATTAATTCATTATAAAACTAGAAAAATGTTTGGTTAAATTTATTGCTTTTTATATAAAATATCATAATAAAAAAAAAAAATCATAATTTATTTATATACATAGAATAAAAATATCATGATATAATGATAGCAATCATTCGTTGAATATAAATCCCATAATATTCAAAATATTTTATACAAATCGACAAAGATTACGAACGAAATCATTTTCTGAAAATCGTTATCATAAATTATTATCATACAAATGTTATTCTGATATCAAATATTGATTTTAATATGATAAATTAGAAACAAATCAAATAAATAAGTAATAAAAAAAAAAATCAAAAAATTAAAAATTATTCCAAAAAATATTCAAAAATTTCGGTTTATTACATTTCATCGATGAGTAATTAAATCGATTGAATTCATTAGAGATTGAACTAATAGTGGGAAGGAGAAAATGTTGTTGTGTTCACCAAAGTTTTGCACCGAAAGTTTTACCTCCCTCTTTCTCTCTCTCTCCCTCTCCCTCTCTCTTTCTTTCTCTCTCTCTCTCTCTCTTTCTTCTAATACATTTGAACTTTACACTGTAAATTGTTAAATAGCTGAAAATACCATTCCTTTTATTTCATTTCAAACAACTGTTACTGTTATAAACTTTTTTACTTTTTTTTTTTTTTGAAATTTCATTAAAAAAAAAAAAACACATCTATGTATATATATACATATATATATATATATATTTGATTCATAAATATATAAAATAAAGCAAAAAGTGATTTTTTTTTTTCGAAATCTAAAAGGAGAGCATAATTTCAAATTATTTTATTGATAGAATATTTCGTATTAACAAAATTATCAATTTTAATAAAAATTCATTCAAAAGAAAATTTCAAATATATTATGATAACGTATCATATTCTTTTTTTTTTTCTAAAAAACTTCTTATTCATCCTTGATATATTATGCAAATCAAATCTTTTACTAAAAAAAAAAAAAAAAAAAAAAAAAAACTGATTCTATTAGTACGAAATATTTATCAATAAAGAAGAGAATGATAGATACCATTTGCTTTTCATTTCATTTCTTTTTTTTTTTTAAATCAATTTTTAAATAGAATGCATAAATTTTGAATTTATCAAATAGAAATTTAACGTACAATTGCATGTTTCTTCAGCCTCCAATTTTTCAAAATTGCTATTTTCATACATTTTTTTTTTTTTTTTTTTTGAAACAAATTATTATAAATAGTTTTGATAAAAGCGAACGAAAATGAAAAAGGAAAAAAAATGCCATTGAATTTATTAATATTTCAAATCTGAAAAAATTCGCTTTTTGTAATATATAAAATTAGAAAAATTAGTTCAATTAAAATAGTTACCATCAAAAATTTCGTAATCTTTTTCAGCATTTTAATCAAATGAAATTTTTGTTGCTGATGTATAATGAAAAATTTTAATTCAAAAAAAAAAAAAAAGAAAAGAGAGAAATTTGATGAAATTCAATGAATATAAAGAAACAAGCATTTTCTTATTGAAGAGAAATTAATTTAAAAAAAAAAATTGATAAAATTAAAGTTTTTTAATAAACAAAAAAAAAACGTTGTAATCTCGCAAATCTTCTGTTCTATCAAATATGTCTCATTATTTGCTCTAATCGCTAATTAAGACTGATGTTAGTAATTAGTATGTTGATAATTAATTTGAGTGGTGTTAGTAATTAGTGCGTATTGTTTAATCTTAATCTAATAATTTCTAAATGATGAAATTCTTGATGGACAAATTATATTTCAATCTTAGTTAATTATGCATATTTTTGAAAATTTTAAATCAAAAATTTAAGATATATACATATAGAAGTAGAGAAAGAGAGAAAGAAAGAGAGAGAAAGAAGAAAACAAGAAAATTAAACCGGTTATTAGTTTTAGCTTAATTAATTATAGTTTAAATTATAATAATAAAAATAATAATGATAATAATAATAATTTTGAATCTTTTGAATCTTTCTCGCTCTCATTGGATAACTTTAGATGCTTCAACTACAAAGAATCCGTTAATAATATTGATTTCTATAGATCTTGAAAATTCATCAATTTTTATTATTATTATTTTTTTTTATAAATTTGAGTATGCTATGCTTCCGATAACTTCGTAATTTTCATATTTTGTGATAGTTATATCTCGATAAGCATTCCATAGCATATGAATATGCTAATAGCAGTACCATTATTACTGTATTATTATTACTATTATTATAGAAAGAGATATAATTATCACAAAATGATATAATTATCACCAAATGATTTTTCTATAAAAATGGTGATAACAATAGTTAATAATAACAATAACAATGATAATAGTGATAACGATAATTAATAATAACATATTACGGTGATAATAATGATAACACCAACTGCGAAATGAAGTGATAAGTAGTTGATTTTAAAAGAATAAAAGAAATTGTAAAAGATTCTCAACAAAGTCATAATAAGGAGGAGAAATATATTGAAAGAAAGAAGGAACTAGTTTTCGTACAAAGGAAATTTCGAATAATGTCACAACAATATGACACAAAATTCAGTACTAGAAACTGAAATAGCAAATACGACGAATGTAATTGTTTACGGTTTAAATTTTCATCAGCAATTTAGCTATCGATCTCTCTCTCTCTCTCTCTCGCTATTTCTTCATTCGTTTCAATCAATAAATTTTTTAAATAAAATTTAAAAAAGTAAATCAAAATAATCATATGAAAATAACAATAAAATGAACTTTTATTTATAAAAAGCAAAATGGGAAAAAAGACAAAGGCAAAAAAAAAAAAAAAAACAAATATGCAAAAGCATTCGAAAAAAAATAATAAAAATAATATATTTATAGGTAGACAAGTATAGGTCAAAATATCAAATATTATAAATAATCATATGATACAAATTTATTGAAATTCAAACTCTTGTTCGATTTGTTTATACGAATGATAGAAGTTTGTCGACTGTAAATATAATTTGTTGTTAATTTTAATTTTGAATAACTTGAAGAAAAATAGATGAAATTCAAGTTTTATGTTTGATTTGAAATTGCATAACAAAAAATCAACAATGATATTAAAAGAAAAAAGAAAAAAAAGAACATAAAATGAGCAATTATATCTTGAAATATAAAATAAGTTTTAAATGATGCTGCAATAAATTATTCATTAAATTGTTTATAATATTCTCATTTGTTTACCTATTTTTTACAGTATGACATAATTTTTTACAGTATGATACACATATAGTAGAAAATAAATGTTGTACAAATAAAAAAGAGTGTGTAAATTTCTAACTTAGAATTGATAGTATTTGTTTGAATTCGTACGATGTAAAATCAATAATTTAATAATTTTCTCAAAATTTTTCCAGAGTTCGCAGCCACAAAATGTGATATTTCAATTTATATTAGCATAAAAGATGGCAATTTTCATCGCAAATTTTCATCAAAACATCTAAGAAATTAGTACGGATGAAATTAATATCGTTTAAATCATATTTGTATAATGTATTTTACCTCCGTTTATAAATTCCAATTCCTCACCTAACTTTTTTTTTTCAAGTTTTCCTGGAAATTAAAAATAAGTAATAGTAATGGAATAAAGAATAAGTAATAATGATGGAATAAATGGAATCAAGCATAAGTAATAATTAGGCTACAAATGAAATCAAAAAGGAAAAAAGTATCAGATTGCACTGATATGGCTAATATTCATTAACAATTAATAAAAATAAATTAACATAATTTGATATTGATTAAAAATAGAAAATATATAATTATTTTTTTTTAATAAAATGTTTGAAAAAAAATTTTTGAAAATTTATAAGAATGTTGCTAAAATTAAATGCAAAATATTCTTCTTTCATATGATAACAAATTTATTATTGGTATTATTGCTGTCGTTTTATTAAATAGACATGAAATGGTAATTGAATACTCGGTTGAGAGTTTTTTCCGATGAAAAAAATCAATCAATAAAGGGGATAAGGAAATATTTTGCATTTGTTGGACGAAGAGATTCAAAAGTTCAAAAAAATTTGGAATGTATCATACAAAAATGTAAATATATCTTAAATTGAAGTAATCGATTTGCACTTGCACTTTGTATCTTTGTCATTGACTTAAATTCATGTAATTACTAGCAATTTAAGATATATTTTAAATAAATGAAATTTATAAAGCAACGGCTAATTTCGTCTAGTAGTGATTAGCACTATGTTTAATCTAGTAACGATAATTACTAATTAAATTTAGTAATCAATTTAGTAATGACTAGCATTAGTTCAAACTAATAACTATTAAATCCTTATAATATTTATAAAAAAAACAAATTTATGTTTATTCTGCAATAGACATCGTTGTTGTTGTTGTTGTTATTAGTCAAAGCCTTTTATTTTTGGCAATTGACATATTTATCGATTACAATTTCGTAAAAAAGAAAAATGAGCGCACGAAATCAACAATAAGAATTTGATTTTGTTTAATTTAAATTTTGAAGCAAAATAAAATTATAGAAATGGTCGAATTCTTTGTTGCGAAAAAATTTAAAAACAAAAATACGCCAGCATAAAATCGATTGGTTTACAACTATAAAAATAGTACTTTAAGAATAATTTTCGATAAAAATAACGCATTTCAATTATTTCCGGTAATTAACCAAAAATATACACAATATAGAAATTAATATTGCCAAAAAGATAATAAATTGATGGATGAAGGAAGAAATTGAAGGATTTGCTAACAAGTATGATTGATAATGTTTCTCTTCTCTTCGAAATATTATTTCTTTTGGGATTCCTTTGAAATAAACATGAGATTGATATACTTAATATCTATCATATATTATTTGAAAAATTTGTGGCATCGAAAAACTTCACAATGAAAATAATTAAATGGAATGAATAAGAAATTGAAATGAAATCAGAACTGGAGATTCTCAGATAGAATGATAAATCGTAAAATTATTGCGTTCTATTTATATATAAAATTTTTTTTTGGAAATTCAAAAACCGATAACAAAATTGAAATGTTATACAGATAATTTGATAGTAGATGAATTTAATAATTAATTTGATAGGAATCAATTTCATTTGAGTAATAAGTATTAATATTAAATTTCATTTTACTTGAAAAATAAGAATATATTTCGCAAAATTACACTACAATTTTTGATCGAACATGCAGCTATTTTGATATTTAATTGAGAAGAAATGTATGAATGCAAGAAACTGTCATTTCTTTTTTGTCACAAAAAAAAAAAAAGAAAAAGCCTGATTTTGAATGAATTTCATAATTTCGAATAAAATAAATTTTTCAATCAATTTAGCATTACTAAATTTATTGATTACGAGAATTGAAAGAGTGCAGAATAATAAAGAATTATGTGCTATTGTCACATGTCAGAAATAGTATCGAAAAATTGAAATTGACCCCCAAGGGAGTATATCTCGACTTTGGAAAATTATAGAATTGAATCGTTGATACAGATGCAGATATAATGCAACCAATAAAGTTGAATCAAATACACACATACAAACAAAAATTAATTTACAGATTTGATTCATCACAGATATAAGTCTTTTGTAATATAATTTACAAATGCATGTGTCGTGAATTTTTCTACTTCTTTCGAAGTTAGTGTTAGTGAAAGGACAAGAATTTACGATTTGAGTTGAATTGGTGGATGCGTGGGTAATTAAATTTTATTTTTATCGTTGATACCGCAAATAATTGTTGATAGAGTAATATATGGAATAGAATTTAAGTAGTAGGAGTTTAAGGAATAAAGGTTATAATAGTTGAGAATTACCAAATTGGAGGATTAAGATTAGAATTATAACAGTTTACAGAAATAATAAACTTGAATTACAATCGTCAAGAGTACTGGAGTTGAGTGTTGTAACGTCAATCGCCAAAGCCAAAACTTTGAATAACCCACCTTTTCTTCTGGATGAGAGGGTGTGGTTCTTGGATTAAAAAAAAAAAGGAATTAACATATAGGAAGTGAATCTTATATTTTACATGATTAGCATAATCTTTTAACATACAAGATGTGATTACGATAGTGATTCAAATAATTTTTGTAGTGTTAGTAATTTGAGATAGAAAGGTTATTTTAGAAAGTTATTTCAGGTTTTCCGACAGCATGCATGTTATTAACATTATATTTTTTGCTAATTAACGAAGATTGTATGGAATTTTCCACTCTATTGCATGAGCATAATATAATAATCATTTCATTAAATTTTTGTGGAATTTAAAATTTCAGAGAAAAAAACGATTTAAATAATGTGGAATGGCAACGTTTTATTGCTGAATCCAAAGAAATATTAAACAAATAACAAAAAAAAAAAAAAAAAAAAAAATGCGAAAAATTCTTAAACAAATTATGAAATGCGTCAATAATTTATTAGATGAATTTAACTAATAAGATTTATAATACAATAATGCATCACTATCTAATGACAATTGTCACGTCAAAAATATTTTCTTGACATAAAGCATTTTCTAATATTTAGCAGATATCATTGACTAACTGAAGAATGTATGTTTAAATCGAATTAAATTTAGAAAAATATCACAGTAAAATAATAATTATTAATGTTATAAATGTATTCCTGGATAGTTTATCATTGATATGTATTAATATGGCAAATAATTGCATCGAATTAAATACCATTTAGATTAATTTGATTGTAATTTGAATTTAAGCTAATTAAAGAAATGCAATAAGCAAGAAAAAAGTAAGCAAAGAAAGTTACGTCGTTGGAAAAAAGTGCTTTTGAAATTCTTGTCTTCCTTATTCAGTTATATTGGATTTTTCACCAAAGCTTAAACATTTCATCCAGCCATAATTTTGTCAGAATTTCTAATTTTTTGGACTTTTAAAAATTGAAATTTTTAATCTATCCTTTAATTTTTTTAAAATCTATTTTAGCATTTATGCAAATTCTTAATAACATTCTCTTTTTGTACGAACTGCTATTTAGCGCTATCTGATATGTTTATGAAAATTAAAAATGGAAAGTAAACTATTATATCTGGTATAGCATACTCTTTTCCAATGTCAGCAATTGTTAAATTGAATAAATCTCAAATATAATATAAAAATCTATTTTCAGATACTTACAAGTTGAATTTCTTTTCCTTCTTTTTTTTTTTTTGCAAATACTTCTCAGTAATGAAAAAATAAAGAAGATAAACCGAACAAAAAATAAATCACTGATAAACTGATGATAAACTAATTAGTTGCGCACATTTTGATGATGCCGAAATTTGTGGTTTTACAATCTAACTGCTCAAGAATCAGTGAACATCATTTGTATCCAAAACCGATTGATAAATTTCGCAAATTTTGTTGGAGAAAAAACTTTCTTGTTTACTCAAAATTAATTTATTTCAATACTGATCAGGGTCCAAGCAATTTTTTTCTTTTTTTTTATGAAGTTAATTTGAATTGTCGCCGATCTTCTTAATCGTGACAGTGATTAAGAGTTCTTATTTCTTATTGCTATCCGAAACTTTGCGGTATCTCAAACTTGGATAATTAAACCTTTATAATGAAAAAATTTGATAACATAACAACGGCCACGACAATTACAATATCAATAAGCAATTTTAATGACAAAACAAATCTAATAGAGAAATCATAACCCAAAAGAAGATAATTTCCGCCCTTTTATTAGCAAATCCTTTCAAATGATCTCATGCTCAGGATTCTCTTCTTATTTATGAGAGGGAGGATTCTGATAGAGCATTAATCTACAAGAAAGCGCCTTTGTTATCGCATAAGAGCGCGCTTTTATTGGCGCGTAACCAACAATATACCATAGAACAAAGATTATAAAACCATTTGATCGAAGAACAAAGAAATAAATCCACATCCACTAAGAAATAGAAATTATTTGAAGAACAAACAAAACCATTTATTTTCTGGTACTCCTCACGATTTCAGCGATACGAAAAAAATCTTACAATATATAAGAAATTTTTTATTGGAAAAGAAATTTGGTATTTTGTAATTTAATTAAGAAAATTAGCAAAACTTTTAATTAGCAAATCTTTCAGACAAAACTTTTAACAACGAGTGCAAAGTAGAACATTCTTGATAAAACTTTTACCAAGGAATGAAGCCATGAAAAGTGAAAAAAGCATTTGGACAGTTAGAAATTTTTGAAGGCAAAAGATTAACGTCGTTCAATTTCATCATTACTATAATCTGATTTATTTTGTTTTTAAAATAATCAAAATTACTTCTAGAGTAGTAGTAATTTAATACTATCAAAATAATGCAAAAGTTCAACAACAATTTTCGGAAATAGCTGAACAAAATTATTCGAAGATTTATTTCGTAAAACAACTCACTTCTAAATAGATCACCTTGAAAATTATGAGCTTTCATTATAATTCTCTTGAATTATTCGATGTTGTTCGTAAAAATAATTAGCAAGTATCCCAAAATAAATTCATACATCAAATCCACGGAATTTTTAGTGGATCCGAGAAATTCAATAATACCTTTAAAGTCTAAATTATTAAAAATTTAATTATATAATTGATTTGCCTAAAATTATGTATTATCCTAATAGCATTATTGATCATTTTTTACAAAACAAAATCATTTTTCTCTTATTTTCTGACTACATCTTTTTTTACAAGCAAATTTCTCCCTTAGATTAAATCAATGGAATCACTTTAAAACATTGCTTAGTGTCAATTTAATTAAAACCTAAATCAAACATCCAAAATGAAGTAGTAGCTAAGTAATCGTAAGAGGAAAAATACAAGAAGTTATGCAAGATAAAAATAAATCACTTTAAATCATTCGACAACATCTTCATTAATTCACATCTTCTCTCTAAATTTCATCGCTCTGTAATACAATTATCGTCAACAAAATGGAATTATACATCCGAAAATTATTTGAACTGACATGTGACATAACGTTGCAGAAAAAGGTCAAATGCTGAAAATTTATGCGAAAAAAAAAAGAAACAGCAAGCACAGATGAATTTAAACATGTTGTGATTATAGAAAAAACAAATTTGATGAAAAGAAGAATCAGAATTAATATAAATTGCACATACTTTTCAAGTAAAAAAATTTTATTTTGATATTTTCTTGGGAAAAAATTACCGAAACTAATTTCATGACATCTAATAACAATGCAAAGAAAATAGTGCAAAACTCAAACTTTGTGTAATCATCAACAAATATATGTTAGCATACCTAAAATTAGACCAAACATGAAGAAAGTTTCCTGAAAATCTTGTTTTTTCCGAACTATTATTTCTTTTAAAAAATTAGTTGAACTGCTATAAATATGAGGAAAGGAATATTGATTTATAAAGTCTACTCTTAATTTTATAATTTCAGCAAAAAAAACGGAAATATATATGTAATCGCTTATTTTACGATCAAATATAATTCAGAATGGTATTTTACATATCCTCATACATAGTAAAAATAATGCAGCATACGCAAGACAATGAATTAATTAGTATCAAATATTTGCTTTATCTATTTAAAAATACTTCATATAAATGTTTTTATATAAATAAAGCAAATATTTGATATACACATACTTCATTTTCATGTTGTGTCAAAATTTCAAAAAGAACTCGCCACGTTGTGAAGAGCTAAAACGAACATTTACATTTTTATTTATATAGATTATCAATGGTACATAATAATATGTTATCACTTTCTGAATAAAAACAATATACTAAGCTTCATTTTAAAAAGAAAGAAAAAAGTACTAATTAAAACTTGATTCATCTTTTGGATTGCAACAGATTAAGTCGTGAGCGATTTAAAAGGAATTGATCGAGAGAGCGAAAAAATATACATCCGGATAATTTCCCGATAGTTTTGGAAATTGAATTTGCATCGATATGCAACCTGTATAGCAAAAATGGTCTTGTTCAGAGTCTTCATTTCTGCACATAAAAGGCGAATATGGCAACTATATGTAAAATAACAATTGCTTATTTGCTAATATTATAGCTTTGGAAAACTATCAACAAACTAGTTTACATATCAATTACTGCACAATCACGCCTTATTAAATTAATTAAAAAGTAGCAAAATGGGTATAAAACAAAAGAGAGAAATAAGGTATCACAAATTGCGAAACCTATCATCATTTAACAAACTCAAAGTATTTTTACTTTGAATAATTAGTTCGCCACGTTTACTCCCCGCCTATGGAATGCAATTATAAAAAATGAAAGAATAAAAATACCACAACATACTTATCAGAAGATTTTAAGACCAGAAAGAAAACAAGACAAATTTGTCATAATAAATAAAAAACAGTAAAATTTGCTGCCGCTGATAATAATAATTGTACTAGAAATTAAAAATCACTTGTTCAGTTTCTAACACAATTCTTGTTATATTCAATTTCAAATCAAATTTAATTATAATTACTGTTACAATTCAATGAAAAGCGGCACGAAAGATCACTAATATGCAAAATTTAACGTATCGTTCTTGATATAAAATGAAACACAAAAAGCATGCGAAAGTAATTATTTCTTATCCAGTGATAAAATTTTGTTCTACTATAATTTTACGATTTTCTGATATTTTACAAAAAATAAACGAATTCAATAAAGATAAATTTTGTGCTTTCAAAACTCAAAACACTTCTGACTTCTTACAGTGAGAAGAAAAATAGAATACCTCGTCGGGTATTATAAGGAATTGAATTTCAAGAATTGCTGAATAGCTAAGTTAAAAATATAAAAATTACATGACTCCTTCTCAGCTTCAGCCATTCATCACATGAACATTCGAAAATTTCATAGTAGCATAGTCATTAAAGTTGCTCTGACAAATTAGAGAAATCTAGTCTAAATTAACAAGTGCTTAATAAAATAATACACATATTATAAACAGTTTGCTATCACTAAGCATGCAGTGTTTCAGAAGATATATTGTTTTGATTTGACAAAATTATTTTCCTTGCAATCTTCATCACTGCTGATATTGTCAACAGCAAGTCGTGGCCAATATCGCATGCAATTCAAGGCACCGCAACTAAAATATCAATTCTGTAAGTTCTATTTAAATGGTTAATAAAAAGTCGTTCTTTGAAGCAAAAACTCACAAGCACTTCACAGCTCCTTCTTCTGAAGTTAATATCATTTCTGGTTTCCACTTCCCAGAGAAATAATTCAGTGTCAGTTCTTGTCCTGCAACCATCAAAATCAAAACCTATAACGGCTCATTCGAAAAGAATTATAATGTTATTCATTCAAATTTTGAGCAAAATCGTAAATCCCTTTTGGAAAGCAAATTCATGATAATACCTACATCAACTAATAAACTCATAATATTGAAGCCTATATCAACAGATAAATTGGTCGGAATGACTAGAACGCTCTTTTTATTTTTGAGAAAGAAGGACCTCGAAAAATCCGGCACTTGCTAAAAAAACCAATTCGATGGTATGATTGATCGATACGCTCAACGCGTACACGAACAGCAACTAAATTCGGATCACAGGAATGATTGATAAAAGCAGCTTCGTTACCGTAATATTTTGCATCAATCAAATACTTTATTTCATTGTAACCATTCAATTCAAACTGGTACGTGCTATCACTACGAGAAT
This sequence comes from Onchocerca volvulus, assembly GCA_000499405.2. NCBI lineage: Eukaryota > Metazoa > Nematoda > Chromadorea > Rhabditida > Onchocercidae > Onchocerca > Onchocerca volvulus. Next base: position 16,693,835 of record HG738137.1, on the reverse strand, counting down.
CGCCCTCAGTGATAGTTAAGATCTATAAATTTTCAACGTTTCGAACAAATATTTTAAAAAACTTTCTATCAAAGATCTGCAAATCGAAATCTTCTACTTACTTCCCCAATATATTCCACAACAAACACATTTGATGGTATATCTTCTAATGCAAAAACACCCCAACCACGAGTTTCGGTACGAACTATTGCCACTTTATAATGACGTCCATTCTATAAAATGATCACTATTAAGCACAAATATATAATATTTCTTATCGTACACGTAATTCGAAAAATAAACCTGAACTAATTTTGTTGGGCAATCATCAGAGCATTGACAACCATAACATTCAACAACAAGTTCACTGAACAATTTATTGAAACGTGAACGAATGCGCCGGCGTTTTGTGTAAAGAAATTTTGATTTTTCAATCTATAATAATTATAAGTTATTAATCAGGTGATTTCCAAATAGAAACCCAGATCGCCATCTTCATAATCCTAAGCGGTTTTAAAATTAAATTGAAGAATTGAGCAAGCCAAAATTCCTTCTATGATGAATTAATCTATATTACCCTTGGGCAACAGTTTTCTCCGCTACCACATTTCGCCGTCTCACAAGTGCATCTTACAGGTATGCAATTCAGCGTGTTCATTTGTGCTTTCGCTTCAGCTGACCATTTATTTACGGTGATATACTATAACAGCTTTTGATGAAAAACACCGGAAAAAAAATAAATAATTATTTATTAAAGTCATGTCATAACTGCTTCCATGAGTTCCTGCTAAAATAGCCAAGCTTTTTCTTAGAACTTAAAATTATTTTAAATCTATAACGAATAATAAAAACGCCAAAATATTGCATTAACTATATATATATATATATATATATATATATATAAATGAAGCAAGATAAAGAAAGAAAACTTTAAAAAAAGATTTAGAGAGTCAAATCGGGATTCAAAGGCAATATGCTTTACAAAGTTTCATTATATTATATATATGTACAACATAATGTAATGAAACTTTACATATTATATTGTAAAAGAAATTTTATTATGCGAAGTTTCGTTGCGAAATGAATGAAAAAAACCGTGAAATCACGCTTGCGTCTCGTACAATCGACATCATTATGAATATATAGGATTTGCTGGCCATTTGCTCGCAAAATAGTATTAATTTCATTTTCCCATCGCATAAGACTGTGTAACTGTGATACTTTCTTCAACTGTGACCATTGCTGTTCGTGACGTACTACAACTGAAAGTGCCCTTTCCCGATCAAAAAATTCCTTTACCTGGAAACAAGTAGTAATGCTTATTAGTGATCAAATAATATCCGGAAAAACTAATCATGTCTAAAATATTAAACTCACTAGCCTCCTCTTTTTAAAATACTAATTTCAGGCTTTCAGGATATCAATTAATACTACTTACCACCTCGGACATATTTCCAAATGTATTTCGAGTTTGCCATGAACTTTGCTTATAAGGCCATCCAACCCATTTGATATAATAAAGCCATGCACCATTCTGAGATGAGTCAAAATAGTATTTTGCAACATCATTTAATAGTAAAACTTACAAATAATGAAGAATTTGATGAAAAATTTAAAAAATGAAAAAAAAAAAGTTATTTTGAGCAAAACAGCAACAACATAGATGAATATATACAAAAATTTAAAAAATACCTGCAATTTTTTTCTAGCAAGAATACGTTCCACTTCATACATTCCATTTTCATCCTTACCTACATCTTTCACTGGCTCCTGCTCATCATCAGAACTTTCATCTCTTACTGCTTGAAGCGTTATTGATAACGCCGAACAGTTTTCTGATGATAATTTGCAATTCTGAATCATGTAGAAATGAAACTGCAACAATGATAAGGCATAAATGATTTGTTGTGTGAAGTATCAAAACTGGAAAACCGAAAGAGAAGCAGTTCACAGGTAAACGAATCGAACTGTGAAACCGTCGATAAAAGTTACTTTGCATTTTATCGTAAGTAGAAGTTACTTTGCATTTTACGCTCGAAAAATTCTTTTTAAATTTATCCGCCAATGATGAAACTTCTATCTATGCTTCCAGGAAAAATGAAATGATACGGCGATGTATACTTTTTTCTGTAAGGCTGATAATCTTTCCTTTCGTCTTTTTTGTTTGCATGGATATCACATGTGCTTCTTCATTCCGCAGTGGTGAAGGTTCTTTTTTTCTGGACAAATCTTGCGTTTTAGGAATAGTATCCCATTCAGATCATTTTCATTAACGATAGATTCATATTTCTTATCTAAATATGATTCAGTAATGTTAATGATTTCAAATGTTGTCTAATATCGCTTCACTTAATCAATTTGAATCTTAGCATTCTTTTTATTGCTCTGGATTCCAAATTTTCGATTCTGACCTCTTCTAAAGTATTCAAGATAATTATTTCGTCAAACCGGTAATTTCGGTCATAAAAGGTTTTCAGATTATCTGCGTACCCGATTTTCGAAGTCCTTACATCGACACAATAATAAGAACAGTTCAGTTTCGGAGTTCTTATACCGACGCAGCAATAATAACTGTTCGGAATTGAAAGCGACACAACAGTAGCAATAATCGGACAGTTCAGTTGAGTAGTGTTCTTTTCTACGAGCGACAAAGGACAGAATAACCCAGTGCTCAATTTATTTGAATATTCTTTAATAATCGCTTGTAACATAAAAAATAACCTGATGATCAATTTACTTAGATATTCTGTAATAAATATTTGTAATATGAACAAAAACGCACTGTTCTGTCAATCAATAAATGTATTAATAATGACGTTGCTTATTCATTTGTCATGTTAATGTATTAAGGATGATGTTTGTCTTGCTCGAGAACGATGAAACTATTATGCATTGTTTGATGGTACTTCTGATTACTTTTGACTTTTGCAGCGATTTTTCGTCATTTTGATATGATATATTGGTAGATGATAAACTTTGGTTTATAATCGAGGATTCGGTCAACCTAGGAACAGAAGTTACTTTCGTTTTATAAATATAAATTAATCAAACTAAATTGAAAACTTAAACTTCTTCCAAAATCAATAACTTCTGAATGACGAAAACTAACCAAATTAGGAAAAATTAGTTTTATTCAAATCGAGAAATTAAAAGAAGACAAATTATAGGTCAGATCCAGATTAAGAATTAATTAATTCAAGAATGATTAACTAATTCAAGAACGAGTAACTAATTACACCGGATTTCTAATTTTTTTCTAGAAATCTTTGTTTTACTACAAGAATATTGTAAGTTTTCAAACATATCCATGCTCTCATTGTTTCTTCACTAAAAACAAATAATATCTAAATAAATATTTGATGTAACCATGGTGAATAACGATTAATGAGAAAATAATAAAGAAACAAACTATCACATATGAATTGAGTATCTCTTCTCTCCGTTGGTAATTAACAATGACAAGCGTGTGAATCTCGAGAAAAAAAATGACAATTCAATCAATTCTCGAAAGAAAAGAAAAACTTGCACAATTTTTTTATTCTATTAACTGCTAAATAAAATAACAGAACCAATAAAATTAATTATGTTTACATATTTCAACTTTTAGAGTTTAATTTCAAAGACTGAGTAAATGTTACAAACCTGAAAATAGTGGATGTATAACTCCATACATATATATATTATTCATATTTGTTATTTCATAATTTTCGGCTAATTTACTTGTATTTTTTTTATAAATAAACTATTTTCACTATCTCATTCAAATGGGACATTAAATTTGAAAAGCGGGAAATTTGATATAAAGAAATAAACTAAGTGAGTGGAATTAAATATTGGTATAATTAATACGTATTATGAATATATTAGCCAAGTTTTCTGGCATCATATATATGGTAATCTGGGTGGCGAAACTTGCATCTATTTGGGATAAAAATAGGGTGATAGATATTACAATCTTCTGATATGGACCTTACAATGGATCCTAAAACTGCAACATTCCAAACGGCTTCAGTCTATTTGAAACACAAAAGGAAGGATTTAAAGGCAAAAAATGTAATTATTTTGGTATAATAGAAGGTTGAATTATTTTTATGTTACTAATGAGCAATTTCAGGGAAAATCGACTTGCAATGGTTGTGCTAATCGAACAAAACTTTAAAAAATGCTTGAAAGAATTGACACAATTAGTAAGCAATAGTAATATACTTAATTATAGGAAGAAAGATATTATGGGCTAAATAAAACAGAAATAAACACATATTTCAAATATCATCAGTGCAAAATTACGATGATACTGCGCGGTAAGCAGCAATGAAACGTAATACAGACTTCTAAAATAGTTTAATGACAAAATGATTAGGGTTAAAAGTTATATTTATTGTAGTAGTTGGCTGCTTTAAATACACTAAGCTAAGCAAAATCTCATAATAAAAAGCATATTTCAGCATTTGACATTTTAATTTGTAAATTTTTTAGTAAATATGTACATACTATCGTAGGATGCAGTAAATAGGAATTTTACAATTGCTGTAAGATCTATAATGCAAAAAAAAGGGATAGAAAGGTAAATAAAAAAGAAAGGAAGAGAGATGAGTACGACATATCTAAATGTCCAACAATGGCATTTGTTGCCAGATTTTTGCTTGCTACAGACAATCATATCTAACTTCTGAATGACTTAATGATATCCATCTATCTATAAAGTTACCAGAAACTTGATAGTACATGATCATCTCCCTCTACTGCCGTCACAATTCTTACATTGCTTCTGAATTCGAAACCATCACGTACGTTAAGGTTGTTCCTAATTTCAAAAATATGCCCTGGATCGTTTTGAAAATTAAGATCCCACGTTTAATTGAACTTTGTCAAAGTAACTACTATCAGTTGACGTAAATAAGCAAATATATTTAGAGAATTTTCATGAGAAGCCTTCCTAATCATTTGCGATGACTAGTTAGACTAACAAACTGTGCATAACTTGAGGATTACTGATGATAGCAAAAACTTATTATCTTCAATCTTTTGCAGATTAAATGGCTTCTGTGATCGGTTTCTGTGATATCTCAAATAAATTCCACGGACTTTTCGTTCAAAATTTCCAAAATATAGCAATAAAGGAATTTTCTGCATAAGCTAATAAAAATGAATTCAGTTATTTGCTTCCATTTTGCATAATTGCTATTGCTAACATATTCGCATTTTGCAAAACTATCATTAATTAATATGCATATATTTTGCACAATTAGCATTATTTGAAAACACAAACTATTTTATAACACAAACCAAACGTAATTTTTTTTATCGCTTTCTTATTGTTAATTTTATAATAAAATGTAAAAATTAAGGCAACAAAAAAAAAATGATATTAGATCTCAATTATTTTTAATTGTTAACTTGTATTTTTTGTTTTTGCTCCTTTTTTTTTTTTTTTTTTTTTTTTTTTTTTGACATAATAACAGTTGGAAAAATGTCATCTAACTTTTCTGAAAATGAAATTGTAAGAATAAATATATTTATCAACGACAAATAATTCATATTTTATAACTGACTTTGCTTTATGCTGAATACGAAAAAAAATCCGAGAAAAGCGATAATATAAATGAATTGTTTCTAATATTGGTAATTCTAGCAAGAATACTCTATCTTTTTTTTGATGAGATTAATAAAATTGTTAACTAGAATGAAATCATCATTCAATTATGGAATAAAAAATTTTAGGATATGTAAAATACAAATGAAAATGGATAAAATTTCTATAAAATGGATATAAGTTAGAAAATAATGTCAAATAAGTTGAATGAATTATGATTAAGTCATTTCAATTATGATATTGTTTTTCTCATTGTGAAAGAGAAAATAATAATAAAATTTTCGATAAATAATCAAAGCCGGCATCTTTATTTAAATTTCATCAGTCCTCGCACCGCTTTAAATTCCTTTGTTTTTTTTTTTTTTTTTTTTTTTTTTAACGAAGATCTATTTATCTATTTTCTATTAACTGATTACATATCTATTTACCTGTTATTAGCTGACGAATTATTTTTCTACATTTTTCGGTTTTTGTTCTAACTATTTTTCATGATGTTAGTGATATTCATGCTATATTTGTTGTTGTTTTTTTTTTAAGGACAAGATTGCTGATTTGTATTTTGAATTATTTATCTTCCAATGTCAGCTATTTTTAAAAATCAATCGAAAGGTTCCGCTTTCCTTCTATAGATAAAATTTTTTGGAATTGGAATTACAGCCCTTTGACAATTTTGAAAGAAATATGATCTCAGAATATGAATACCTAACTCCCGAAAAATGTATTCGCTTTTTGAATTATCCTATCTTCTCGCAACTTTTATTTTTGACTGACTTTAGATTTGTTTCTTAAGATTATTTTTTCACTTTTGCCTGAAATGCTTCTTTAAAAACAAAAATGAAAAAATGAAAAGAGAAAAAGAAGAATGTGGAAATGAAAAATAAAAAAGAAAAAGTCGAAAAAACAAATAAATGAAAAAAAAGCGATTTAATTCTATTTTTTATATTTATTTTTGCCACAGTATTATTTGTCGTTTATCTATTCGTGGTTTCAATTCTTTATTTTTTCTTTTTAATAATGTAGCTTGGAGTCGTTATCGTGAAAATTTTTTGCTTGGAGAAATTACAGATTGGTTGCTTTATAGACAAATTCGTTGTGTGACAAAGGCTTTATTATAATAACATAATTTATTCGATGCAACTAGATTACAATACAATTTATAGATGAATATAGAAGTGTAATTGATAATTTGAATGTTTTTTGTTTTATAAATAACACGGAAATTACTTAAATTTTTAAGTTATTGAGTTAATTGTGTATGATTTGAAGCCTTCGAGGAGATTTTATTTGATTGAAGGATTTTTTCTTTTGACTGAGATTGAAACACATTCGAATTGAAAGACTAAGTTGATACCGACATTTATATAATCGGAGTTGTTTTCAATTCTAGACAATTCATAGTAATTAAGAATTTTTTGTTCATCTGATAGTTAAACGCTTATAATATTTCAAGCATTTCACATCAAGCCAAAAATTGAGAGAAAAAGAGTTTAATTAAATTATTTAGAATTATTTGATAAATCAGATGAACTCAAAATTAAAATTTAAATAGATGATTTATATGGTTGTTTCGGGGGATAAAATGTAAGATTTGGTTGGTGATTTATTTGTTTGTAATTAATTTCAAGATTTCATATCAAATGTAAGATTTAATTAATGATTTATTTGTTTTGAAATTTCTATTTTTGTTGAGGAAAAAATTCCGATCGATTTGTAATTTGGATTATAGATTGGTTGGATTGGAAATCGTTCCTTGCTATTGTGACTCTATTAAGTCAGCAGATAGACTATTTTGATATTATACACAATATTGTACTATACAATAGTAAACGAATAATACAGGATAAACATAAAAGATACCAACAATGATCTTCTTTTGAATTGTCGCTTGTCCTGTCTTGAAATCTCTTTGATATTGGACTGGAATTGATTTGCCATTGAGATTGTTGTTGAAAGGATTGGCCTCGTTGAAAACACCAATGTAGTAGAGATTGTCGTCGAAAAAACTTCTCAGTTTATACCCACCAATATTGAAATGCTCGTTCACGCTGATTCCCTCAATGTTGCTGCTGACACTGATATTGCTGCCCCGAACGCTTCGTTTTTATACATGAATCATCCTTGGGTTTAATAGTGGGCGGAGTTCATACATTTGTTAGGAATGGTTTGAATTAATTCTTTTGGAGGTTATTTTAAGAAGATTTTTTGGGAAAGTTTGATGTAGTTATTTGAGAAAGTGTAGGACAACGGCGGAAGAGGTTTAATAGCAAACACTTTATTTGGTGGTTAATTATAGGCTTTAGCGAATAATGGAATTACAATTATTTTAGCGCAAATAATGAAATAAAAATAAAGTTATGCCAGGGGATGTAGGAATGTGAAATAGAAATTTTTTGTAAACATTGGTCGAGAAGTGTTGTTGAGAGTAGTGGAGCCAGAAGCAATCTTATTGACTGTTAGTCTTGTCAGAAAAAGACTGTTTTATACAGAGACATTAGAAATGCGTAAGTATTATCAGCGCGAGACAATATAAACAAGAAGCACAAATTGCCAATATTTGAATTTCCTTATCAATATAAACTAATATAATTTCCTTGACAACATAAACTAATATAACTAATTTCAGTTTTCCGACACTTTAACAACATATACTAATATAATCAGTTTCGGTTTTCCGACAACATTAGTAATACAAAAGATTTGTGGTGGAAATTTTGTTGCAGCGGTAATCCGTAGAAATCGTTATGTAAATACTTTGTTGAAGTAGTGATCCGTGTGTGTGTGTGTGTGTGTCGGACGAACTATTATGACGCGAACTAGTATGTCAGGCGAACTAGTGTGAAGTGAACTAGTATTTCAGGCGAGCTAGTGTGACGCGAACTAATATTAGGAGAATTTATTAGTGACAAAGGCGATAATAACAATAAGAAAAAACAAAAACGGAAAAGATGAAGTAATATGAAGACGAATGGTGGAGATGTAGAAACTGACGATGAATTTGTGAGCAATATGGCTGGCTTATATAGTGATAAAAAGTGGGAGTGATTAAACAGAATTACAATTTTCTCAAGCTATTACAAAATTGTTTCATGAGAAATACATTTAGCACACAGATATGTCAAACGATAAAAAATGGATTACAATTTTCTTTTGAGCTCCTTCAAGCGTTCGAATCGTTGTTTAGCCATGAGGCAATTTGGGCATTCATTATCCCAGTGATTATTTTTGTTACAAAATATGCATGGCCTTTTTTCTTTGTTAAATTTTGTTTTATTACTTGTTTGAAGGTTTCTCGCCTCAGTTGATTGTTTTGTTATGAATAAGGCGGAGGTTCCCCTCCCCTTTTCAAAATGAGGTACTTTTCTTGGAATTGGTTCCTTTTGGGGAATTTTTCCTATTTACTTCTTCATTTCTTTGAATTAATGTCATTAGAAATTTTCGTAAACTACTTACTTTCTGATTGAGCTTGTATAATTAAGATTTTGGTTGCCTCAGCTAATTCGTATGATGTTAATTCTGCTTCTTCTGGCACTTCTTTCAACCATATGATTCTTCCCTTCGATATATATCTTATGAATCTTAATGCCCAAGCTGCTATTCTTCGTAGTCTCGACCATTTACTGATACGAGTTGCATCGATTAACTGAAAGCTTCTGATTGTAATAGTCTTAGTTGTTACCATTGCTGTAAAAGTTTTGGTTTCATATTCTTCATGTTCGTGATAAATATTATTTTCCCATTGGGGCCATGTTGATTCATCATCTTTTAACCATTGAGGACCAGTCCACCACTGTTCGAAATTTGCAAGTTGAGTTGGCGACATGTAACCCTTTGATGCTATGTCAGCAGGGTTAAACCTGCTTGGCACGTATCTGAATGAAATTCTAGACATTCGTATTTCCTCGATTCGATTTTGTATAAATTTTGGTAAGAGTCTTGATCGGTTTTTTATCCATTGGAGCGCACATTGAGAGTCTGTCCATAGTGTTACTCTTACATCTTCAATTTCTAATTGTTTAACGATAAATTTGGTTGCTCGCACTCCGATTAGAATAGCTAACAATTCTAGTTTAGGTATTGTTATACCTTTTACAGGAGCTATTCGGGATTTCGCGAAAATTAAAAATGTGTTTATACCTTGTTTTGCATAAACTGCTGCAGCATATGCCGTGGGAGATGCATCGGTAAACACATGAATTTCCAATTGTTGTAAACGTTCAGGATCTATCACGCATCGTGGAATATCCTTGACCTTTGTTGGCCATCGATTTACCAACAAACTTGATACCTATTCTTTTCTTTGGTAATACAATTTTTAAATTGTTCCAGTGCCTTCTCGTCATCCTGTTCATTTGGTTGCTCTTGAATCCCTACTGCCACCAATTTCCAAAACTGATCAATGTCTGGATTAGTAATAATAGTGTTTGCGTTAATTAAAACTATCAGATTTATAAAACAAATTGGTATATCCATAACTTGATATTATAAGTCCGATATTAGTTTGAAGTAGATAGAATCCTGATGACATTCGATGGCATTTGTACGGTTGCATAAATTCGAGGAAATAATCATTTCCAATTATAATGTCGGGTCTTCTCCAGTATCCTTCCAACTCATCTAATTGCTTCTGACGTGTGATATAATTTATAAGAGATTGGAGCAATAATTTCTAATTTCTCTGTTAAATAGTCTAATACATAAGCATTTATATTTATGATTTTAGGTTTTGAAGTTCTTGTTCCAATTTCTACCTTATTAGTTTGGTGAGATTTGGGAAATTGGTTACCGAAAGGAAAGAGCTTTAATTCTTCCTTCGTAGTTTCGGTTAGTCTTAAACGATTGGCTAGCTTTTTTGACACAAAAGATGACTGGGAAGCTGAATCAAATAATACTAAGGCTTCTTCTTGAGTCCTCAGTTGATTTGGGTTAACTGCTTCAATTTCTTTGCACATTAATACTTTGCAATGGAAGCACATACGTTTCTTCTGTTTGCAATTACTTGTTGCATGGTTCGTGCGGAAACAATTAGTGCATGCCTTGAGTTCCTTCAAGCGTTCGAATCGTTGTTTAGCCGTAATGAAATTTGGGCATTCATTATTCCAATGATTTTTGTTACAAAATATGCATGGCCTTTTTTCTTTGTTAAACTTTGTTTTGTTACTTGATTGAAGGTTTCTCGCGTCAGTTGATTGTTTTGTTATGAATAGGGCGGAGGTTCCTCTCCCCTTTTGAAAATGAAGTACTTTTCTTTGAATTGGTTCCTTTTGGGGGATTTGATTCCTATTTACTTCTTCATTTCTTTGAATTAATGTCATTAAAAATTTTCGTAAACTACTTACCGCCCAAGTTTCTCTTTCTGTTTTCATTTGATAGACTTTGTCCAAAATCCATGGTGGCAGTCTGCTTTCGATTGTTGCTTCAATACTGGAATGTTCCAGATTCTCGCCCAATGCTTCTAACTGTCGAAGGATTTTTTCCATTGCTTCGACTCTTGATTTCCATTCCTTGTCGTTTCGTTGAATGGAATGGAATTCGTTATATAACGATTTCTTTATAGTAGCCGGATTACCATATTTATCGGTTAGGACCTGTCTTATTAATTCATAATTCTCTGGGGCTACCTCAAATCCTCTTATAGCTTCCAACGCTTCTCCTTTTAAACATGATATCAAATAAGTAAGTTTTTGAATTTTTGGAATTTCCTGAAGGTGTATGGCTGCATTAAAACTATTCCAAAATTCTCGCCACAGCTTTAAATCTCCACTAAAGGTTGGTAATGGTAACTGTGGTAAATTGATTGTTGAATGGTAGGTGGATGAGGGTTTCGTCATTTCCTTGTCTTTAACAACCATAAACTTTTCTTGTTGAGTTAATTCCAAATCATCGTAATATGAGTTTAAGGTAATGATTGTTTCCTTACTATTATTAATCATGTATAAAATACCTTGTTTGTCGTTGACCATTTCCTCGTACTTTCCTTCTTCCTCTTTCTTTGTTGCTTTCGTAGTTTGCCGTATAAGATCCAACCATTTTTGGTTGATTGTTTCCAATATATCAACATATATTTCGAGTCGCTTAATTTTATCCTTAACGATCCGTTTCTTAATTTCGTATTGTTTTTTCTGATCTTCGAGCGGCTGGTTTCGATCTGGTGGTGATAAATCAAGTCCCTTGATTTCTTCCAGGAGTTCGATTATTCTACCAATTGTTGGTTGTGCTGATTGATTAAGAGAGGTCGACATTATGAACCTCACCTCGAGCACCAAAAATATTTTGTAGTGGACATTTTGTTGCAGCGGTAATTCGTAGAAATCGTTATGTAAATACTTTGTTGAAGTAGTGATCCGTGTGTGTGTGTCGGACGAGCTATTATGACGCGAACTAGTATTTCAGGCGAGCTATTATGACGCGAACTAGTATTTCAGGCGAGCTAGTGTGACGCGAACTAGTATTAGGAGAATTTATTAGTGACAAAGGCGATAATAACAATAAGAAAAAATAAAAACGAAAAAGATGAAGAAATGAAGACGAATTGACGAGTCGTAGAAACTGACGAAGCTTGAAGAAGATTGAAGAATGAATTTGTGAGCAATATGGCTGGCATATATAGTGGGAAGAAGTGGGAGTGATTAAACAGAATTACAATTTTCTCAACCTATTACAAGATTGTTTCATGAGAAATACATTTAGCACACAGATATGTTAAATGATAAAAAATGGATTACAATTTTCTCAAGCTGTTAGAAGATATTTGCATGGGAGAATACATTTTTTCACAGCATACAGATGTGCATGATTCGACATGTTAAATGATTATAAGTTAGATAACGGATTTAACTTTCGACATGGGAAAATGTTAAAGTTGAGATGAATCATTTTTCTAGAAGATTCTTACAAAATATAATTTTTATAACTAACAAAATATAATTTTATAATCATCCAATAGAACAATTTTTTATAGTTCTTTAGGATAAACGTATGGAAAACATTTCCATTTTTATTTGTTTAAAGTTTTATTTTAGTTTTTGCGACTTTCGCGACAAGATTGGATGTGTGGAATAAAGATAAGATTGGAATTCTTACAAGCCTCAAACCTTGTATCGTTTTTGACAGCTAACTTTTCAATATTTCATACAACGCTCATTAGCTCTTTCATCAAATCAGAAGACAAGAAAATAATCGTTATGCCCAGATATAGACATGTGACTTGTTTGCCTGAGAATATTAGGAATTTCTCCCATACAAATTACTTGGGTTTTTTCGTTTTGTTTGTATTATAGGATTCCTGTTTTACCGACAGTTTTAGAGTTTAAATCGATTTTCCCAGGATATTCCCATAATATTAATCACTTCGATTATTTCATTGTTTATATTATCAGGATATTTCGGTTTTCCGGCAGTCGTATTCATTTTTCATCTGTACTAATTTTAATCATTACAATTGACAGTTTTAATTGCAACGAACTAAAATACATATTGACTATTGATTTTTATTTGTTTGAAATTTTGATTTTCGAGCTTTTTGTGTGATTTTAATTATCATACTTATTTGGCTTCTATCTTTTATCAGTTACTAACCATATGTTATGTTTTAGTTATTATTGTTTATTTTATAATTACTAGCTATTTTTCTTCTTATAATTTTTTTTATTTTTGTTCAGTAGCTAAAAACTTATTATATTAACTGTAGTAAACGTTTTCATTTCATATAATTTTAATAATCATTTTTTTATCTTATTATGATGCTTAAATAGTTTAAATTTAAATGTTTCTAAGTTTGCAGAACCTGAAATTTATCAATAATTGTTTCATTATTAGCAGTTTGTCAGTTATTTTTTCAATTTTAATTTTTTTTTTCTTAAAATGCGTTTTTAATTTTATATAATATTTCCTTCCATGAAATTTTATAATTTCATGATCGATTCATAAAAAAGACAATAATTTAAAAAAAAAAAAAAATCAATAAATTTAAAAATGAATAATTATACTATTTTGACAATTGCTTTGGTTAGCGTAAAATAATATACTATAATTGTTCTGTGTTAATTGAATTATGATTTTCAATTATGAATATCGGATTAATTTTATTTATAAAAATGAATTTCGTTAATTTTATACTAATACAATGTTAATTAATGAATATTATATTGAATATTAGTGCAATGTTAATTGCTAAAAAAAAAAATTGCACAGCAATTATAATTTGAACGAATGATAGTTATATTAGCATAGAAATTATCCATACAAATTTTAGAAATATGCTAATAAATTTAACATTAATTATTTCAATCATAATAAAGAACGACAAAATTACACATTGTTTAGAAGATTAATTGTGTTGAATTTCAAAAAGATTTAAAAAAGAAAAACAAGTATACATTTATCAGTGATTATTATTGCATTGATATAATACATTTATCAGTGATTATCATTGCATTGATATAATACATTTATCAGTGATTATCATTGCATTGATATAAAACTATTATCGTTTAATATTGCATTAGTAATACAATTATAATTTGATTTTTGAGGAAAAAATTAACAATAAGAGATATTATTCTAAGATATTTTCATACATCTTATTATTCATAAATCTTTTTGAAAATTCAACAACTAATCTTGCGAGAAATGTGTGATTTGGTGATTGAAATAATCAGTATCAAATTTAACTTATTAGCATATTTTTTGGAAATTTTATATTGAGATATCAAATTAAGAAATTCCGATCAGCTTATTTTTTTTTTTGACCGAATTCATTAAATTGAATAACGGTTGCATGAAAAGATTTGTTTTATGAATTAAAAATTTCTTTTCTATGGCTATTAATAAGTTTATGGATAAGAAATTTGAGTGAAATTCCATTCTAACTTCGTTTGAAAAAAGGAAAAAATTGAAAAACTCAAATTCAAACTCCAACTCAACTCATAACTATCATCATTCTCACCAATGCATCCATCCAACCTACAACTTATTTTGCGGATGGACGAGGTTACTTTTCAGATGAATATTTTTAAGTAATATTTGAATAAAATGCTTCATTTTTGAATTTCAGTGATATTTCTAGGATGATCGGTTGGTCTTCAAGCTGTTCAAAAGTTGTAAGATTAGCAAATGTTCGAATCCTTCCCAGTTATCGTTTTGTTACGGCCAACTCTACACATGAAGTCACGAAAAATGTAAAGTATATTTTTTTTTAACATCAAAATGCATTTTATCTTAGAAATACATTTTTTTTTTGTTCTTTCACCTTAATTTTTAAAATTTAGTTTCTTCATTTTTCTTAAAATGCTTTAATGCATTTTCCAGGTTACTATTCCGTCTATGCGTGATCCGATTAATGTTGGCACAAAATATGTTAGAATTACTGCGACGTTAATCGTAGCGATCGTAAGTTTTGCTTTTATTGATAATTGTTTAGGTTTCATAATTGTTTAGTATTGATAATTGTTTTATTGATAATTGTTGATAATTGTTTAGTTCATCATCGACATATTTATTGACAAATGTTTAAATTATCATCGTTTTATTGTCTAATTATCAAAGTAACTTTAAGCAATGAATAAATTATAAACTGAACCCTCTGAATGAAAGCTAATACTTTAGATTTCTCGCTCAAAGCCTTACAAATAAATTGTCAAGATAGTAGTAATTCGAACTGCATCATCGAAAAATAGGTGATACGGAATGACTTGATAGTTTTGATAATGAAAGATAACAACTAAGTGTGAACTGTTAATATAATACTTGTTAAACTAAATTGACAGAATATTATTTCAAAAGATAGAAATTGAAATAGTCAAATTCTTATTACTTTTTACTTAAATCATGATTATCTCGTTTTATTGTTTAATTATCAAACTAATTATTGAACTTTATTATTCAATTGTTAGATTTCACTATCGAATTATCAAATTTATACGATGTCACAATGAGCATGAATTATTTTGAGATCATCTGGCGATTTTCCAAGTCTTTATTTTTCTAAAGTATTCTCTGGATCCGATTCGATATAATCCATGTTCTTTTATTTTGCATTTAGATATTTTAGTTTTTGAATGTTTTTATTGTAAGAATCAGTCATTCCCAGTTATAATCTATCTTTGAATAACAATAATTAATTCAACTGTTTATTTTTATTGTTTTCTTTTTTTTCCAGCCATATGAAAATATGAAAATTGACAGGATCTGAGCGGAAAAATATGAAAATTGACAGTGATAGAATCTGAGCGGGAAATAATTAATAAAAATTTGTAGTAATGTATTTTCAAAAAATTTGAAGACTCTTTTAATCGTTTGTTACTATTTATGAAAGATGGTATATTTTGAGATGATATTAATCCATACATGGCATTCTGGATCTAATAGTTCAGTTATTAAAGTTTTTCTCCTTTTTTTCTTATACGGACAAAATTTTACAAGATTAGTAACAGTTAGTATAGAGAATTTTTAGTGAATTTTTATTGATTTTAAATCTAAAGTTCACAATATGTGAAAAAGAACATAAGCTGACAAATGACAACTCTTTTCCAGCATTTCAATTTAATATTTCAATTAGAAGTTTAAAATGGAAATCAAATATAAATGATAAATATCGATTGTTTAACTTTCTGTTTGCGTTCAGATTGGTCTTCGAATTATTACTTCTCTACTTGATAGAAGATCCAATGAAAGTTTCGGTGATGCTTTCAAATCGCATGCTTTTTCCTGGCCTCAACACTATAATATATTTTTACCTCGTGATAGATTGGATGTCAACGATGAAGATGATGAAATTTCATTGGATGATATTTAAAGTGAGATAAATTGCAGAAAGTAAGTTTCTGATTGTTTGTCCAAGACAAATAATAGTTTTTTTTGTAAGATCGGAATTAATGCATTGCAGAGTATAGGATATTGAATTTATTTTATTTGTATTTATTATATTTCTCATCCACGTTTTCAAGTGATGGTATAATTGTACTGCGGTTATAGCTGTGCGTTGGCTTTTAGAAATTTTTCAAAATAATAAGAAATTCCACAATACTAACCGTTCTGTTTAATCACCTGCAATTAAACTTTTTGATGGTTCGAAAATTTTGTTATTTTTGGCAAAATATCGTTCATTTTTTTTTTTTTTTCATTTTTATCACTTATTCAATCTACATACTCGATAAAATGTCTAGTTCAACGTTTATAAAATATATTTCTTCCTTAAGTTTTTAATTGTGCTATATGAATTTTTACTTTCCTAATCATTGTATGAAGGATTGAAAGTTTTGTGCATGAAGTTTGTAAAGTTTGAGGGATTGTAATATTTTTGTATCGATCTAATATATTCAAGTTCTATTGTAACAACAGCTGACTGATTAAGCTTTCAAATTGGGTTGTCAAAGATCGTTTGTTTTTATAAGACGGATTTAAATTATTGATCTATGAAAAAGGATTTTATTTAAAAAGTCCGATATTCAGTTTTTTTTTTCTTTTCATTTTTTTATTCAAATGACTGTACTATTTGCTATATATAGTTAAAATATTTCGACGTTGAAATCTCACTTTTCGTTCCAAACAGTATTTTCTATCTGGGTTCAGCAATAATATATTGGGATATAGAATAAAAAAAATTGAAAATGAAACATTTTGTTTAATTTGTTTTTTTTTTTTTAATTAAATGATTTTGTTCATCACAAATTCATTTTTGCAAACTATATAACATGCTTCTTTTTTTTTTCCTTTAATCAAGTTCCGATTTTATGCTAAATATGAGAAAAAAGTAGGCTTAAATTAATTTATATCTTTAGCCTAACTAATAGCTAGATTCTGTGATGCTCTGAGTACTTTATCCAAGTTGAATGAAATGGAACTGAAACACGCAATATATTAAGATTTTTTAAAATAAGTTTGAAAAAATATTGCATGCAAAATCATCAGAATTAATAGCAAATTTTTATTAATGAATTGATTTGATGATGGATATGAGTGTATCTCTTTCAGGATTATAATGTACATCTTTCGATTTCAACAAACTTTTGTTAGCAGTTTAAATTACATAAAGAGAAACAAACTTAAAATAAAAAGAAGACATTACTGCTAGCTCTATGGGATTGCAACGATTCGTACAATTTTCAGCTATTTACTCAAAAGTTTTCAATTGCACATCTTACATATCATCTAAGCAAATTAAATATTTGACTTTGACTGAAAATTTATTCCTATACCGAAACAGAGACAATATCAATAATAGATATCTTTATCGTTAAAAAAAAAAAAAAAAAAAAACTTTTTCGGATCTAATTTCCTTCATTTCTGGTTTTCATTTTTCAATTCTTAGAGTAAAATTTTGATGAAAACTATATTGAATATATGAGCAATTATGCTATTCTGATAGATTTTTTTTTTCTTTTTTGTTGCTAGCGATCAAATAATGTTTTTTCGCATCTTCATTTTGCGATTTCATAATTAATTGCAATTTTTCAATAATTTTCATACATTTCCAAAGCATCTTTCCTTCTTTTTTTCTTTAAAATCTTATCTTACTTTTAGGATTCATAATGATCAAAAAGAATTTCACATTTTAATTGCACATGCAAACTAGCGTTTTTAGTATTATTATGCTTGATAATTTTCTCTATAATCTTCAAATGGATTATTCGTTTTTAGCCTATTCCGATATTGTAGTCATGAAAAGTTTGATTTCGAGAACGAAATTCATTTATATTATTTCTGAGAATCATATAATTAAAAAAAAAATTTATACTAATAATGCAAGCAGACAGTTTTGATTTTCATGTAATTTTGGTCCAAACATTGTAAAAATATCATTTATAATGGCCAAATATCTTTAATAGTTCAACTAATTCAATTTGAAAAAAATAGGAAAAAAAATGAAAATATTCATGTTTCAAGATTAAGTGATTCAAATTCAGCTTGTCATTTATACTATTATCAGCTTATATTTTACCATTTATTGCATTAAAATAATCATTTAAAAAGCAACCCGTTATAATAGATAAAATTCCAAAATTCTTTTCCTAATTCAGAGAAATTCTGTGAATAAAAGAAATTTCAGAAAAATTTTGTAAATAAAGAATACGAATGTAGATATGCAATATGGAAGAATATTTAAAATGAATTTATGATCAGCCAAAGAAAAGCATTCCAATTAACAATTTGTATGGACAGGATACTACCGGATCAGAGGACTTTTTTGATCGGATCAGAAGATCATTGCCAAATCAGAAGATTTTTTTTGAATTAAATACTGAAGTTTATGAATGAATACATCGTTTTCCTTTTTTTCAGAAGTTTTAAAAAGATTAGATAACAATTTCAACTTCTAACAATAATTTTCACTTTACCTTCTATTTCAAAAGAAGGTGACTTTAAAATATAATGAAATTGAAATATTTCAATGTCTGACACTAATATTGTTGCAAGTTTCGATTATCTAAAAATAGTAATTTTTAAATAATTTCTTTTCAATTCAACACAATTTATTTGTAAGATAACGATATGAAAAAATATAAAATAGTAGTAATGAATTAATTTATTTAGTTAAATCGCGATAATTTTCGCAAAAATTAGCAATTTATATTTCTTAGAACTGATGAATATATTTAAATTGTAAAATATTTGCAATAAATCATACAAACAATTTCAATAATTAGTATAATTTGAAATAAATACTACTTGTGCATAAAAATTTCATTCGAATATACGTATTACATAAATAATTATAGAACTTTAGCAACATAAATTTTTAAATAAATTTTATTAATTGGTAATTTTTGCATAAAAATTCCATCCGAATCGATTTAGGTAAACAATTACGATAAATTGTAATTATTAAATATTTTAAAACGAATTACTAAATATATAATTTTATAATTTTCAACATTAGTAATGAATGTAATTCATAAGGATAAAAAGGGAATTTTCAACTCAAACTTTTATTTATTTATCATTTGATTTTCCATTTTTTTTAAGTAAACCGGTCTTATTACCGCATCGTAAATGTCACATTTATGTCACATAAAATTATTATTAAATTTCGTTGATGGCAAATCTCATGCATGACGTAACTTATACGTCTGTTATTATATTCATAAAATTATAACGATAAATTATTTTGTTTATTTTTGGAATTAATTCACTATTTCATATTCCTGAATTTTTAATATGACAAAGTTTTCGCCAAATATTTGACAACAAAATTTGTAATAAATAAACTTGCAAATTTTAGGCAATGAAACGTTGACAATGTTTACAGCTATGATTAAGAAATTTAACTTCCAACATTTCATAATACCTGTTCAGGTGTTATTAAATTGCATTTTTTCGTTGTACACAAAATAATCTTTAATTTTCTTTTCTTTTTTTTACTTTTTTTTTTTTTTTTTTTTTGAGAGCGGTAAAGATATATTATTTGAATTGTAATAAATATTAATTTGGAAATCTTTAATGTTATCAATTTTGCAATTATATCAGTAAAAGATCCGTTTTTTTTTTCTTTTACCCATATCAAAAAAGTAATACGGTAGGCGATATTATCATATTTTTTTCATTAATAGAATAATTATAACGATGGAACAAGAAATGCTAAATCTGATGAATATTCATGGAATGGAATATTTATGTATCGAATTTTGACTAAAATTTATTCATTTGAAATAATTGGAAATCGAAAGCGTTTTCAATTATTTCAGTAATCTGATCCCATTAGGAAAAATATGATATAAATGAAAAGTTTTCTTTTCTTTTCCTTTTCGAACATTCAAAAATAAAAGATTTATTTGTCAATATGATTAATTTTACACTGTCACTTCAATATAATACGTCACTTTCTGTTTATCCAATATTATTTGGCACTTAAATAATCGAAATGATCGGAATTGAAATTCATAATTGAAAATATGAAAATGCACGAAAAATGCATGCAATATGCATGCTACTGCAGCCTATTTCAAGTATTCAATATATTTTGTAAGAAGCATTCGTCGTCTAACATAAATTTTTTCCATTATTGGAAATATCATCATTTGCCATTCTCTTCATTCTTAATTAATCAATTTTAAATCGATGACTCTTTCCTCTTTCATCAATTTCCTCTTAATTAATTAATCTAAAAATTGATGACATGCGAAGAAAAAATCTATGCAGAAATTTTTCTCTGCTTGTAATTAATTGTGAAATTGCTGAACAGTAAAATTAGATGTATCGTTGCAGAATTTTGTTAATTTACAGATGGAAAATCTAGTTTATTGCCATTTCATCTAAAGTTGAAATTTTTGAAAATTTCGAAATTATTGAAATTACAATTGCATTCACGAATTGCTCTTATTTATACCATTCGAATTTTTAATGTAAATTATCAATTCCAAATAATCAGTAATCAATAATACACGCTCGTTTCAACAATACTGGAATTTCATACGTTGAGAACACACGTCGTATCACGTAAAATATACTTTTGCTGATAATTGAAGCGTATTTTGCAAGCGTATTTGACGTTTTACGCAAATGGATGTTACGGCGTAGATTGGTGATGACTATTTGGCGCAACATTTTTTTGTCAAAAAATTTTTTTAAATATGAGAGAAAAGAGGGCAGAGCTGGAGGAAGAAATAATGGATGAAGAAGAGGGTTAGTTAGTTGAAGAGTGACAAATCGACCATTCGTCCAATATCGACAAATCGATCATTTAAGAGGAACGGGGGAAGGGGGAGGGGGGGTTGAAGAGGAGCGGGGGAAGGTGGAAAATGATTGAAATTTTGTTGTCAAAACATCGCTCGTTGGTGGTAACCGATTGAGAGAGAGAGAGAGAGAGAGTAGGATAAATTGAGAGGGTTAGGAGTGAAAAAAGGGCGGAGGCGAAAAAGTTCATCAAAATGTGGGGGAAGGGAGGAGGGAGGAGGGAGGGTGACAATACGGCACAACAGCACTTCATCGAAATAGTTTAGTTTAAACGCCAACTGACGACAACGGCAACTGACGGCTCGAGAATGAGAATGAATTTCGTATAATGTTATTATTTATATTTCTCCAAAATTTGTCTACGTGACTTCATACGTTTATTTACGTGTTAATTATCTAAACGTTTTCTATCATAACTTACGAAACGGAATATTTTGACGTAAAATGTTTCTACGTTAAATTTTACGACACGCGCTGAATTTTACGACATCCTTTTGCTTCGCATCCCCTCTTCCCCCGAAAGTACTTGAAAAATTTTCATTCTTCAAATTCCTTTTTTTCCTATCTTTCTATTATTCCTCGTTGCGATTTGCGATTCTCTCATCTTCTTCTCTTTGCTGCATAAATAATCTCTCTCTCATATCTCTTCTAGATGACAAAGGTCACCGATCATATGGAGCAATTTATCCTTCCTTGAAAATAAAATGTACACAACATACACACACAAACACACAGATTTATATATATAAATAATACTTCCCGGAGAATTACTTGGCTGTTTACTTTAGAAACTTTCCCCTTCAATGACTTTGCCTCAATTTTTTTTTCTTTTTTTGGAAAAGTTGAAATACGAAAATATGGATGAATGAGCCTAGCTAAACTTCACTTAACCGAATCTAATAGATTTGGCTAAATGAGCACATATTGGCCAAGAAGTTTTGCTTGTGCTTAGGCTAAATTAACTGATATATGTCAAAAAAAAAAGAAAGTCTGCTTGGCTTAGGCTAAATTAACCTGTGTATTGCCAAGAGAATTTTGCTTGCTTGGATTATTTTGCAATTTTTAATAATAATATATTTAATATTACTTTTACTTGTCACAAGTATGACAGGTAAAAAAAAAAAAAAGTAGGTGTAAAAAACAAAAAAAAAAAAAAAAAAAAAACAAGCGCCCATTCGAACGAATGCAATGTTATATCAAAATTTCAAAGCAATTAATGAAGAAATTTCGGAAATTTAAAGTTAGTAATAAAAAAAAACTTAAATTTCATTTAAATTTTTATTTCCATAAATTTATCAAATTATATCACGATGATTCATTCTAAACTGATGAAATTCTCCGTAGGTTTTTGATGGCTCTTAGAAATTTCATCATGACAATATACAATTGAAGATAGAGGTAACAAATGAAAAATTGCTGGTAATTTCAAATTAAAAAAGAGAAAAAAAAAATTTTTTTTGTTTGCAAAAATATAGAAAGGAAGAAATGATAACTAAATTTTTCCTGATTAATCAACTTAATGTAATTATCTTCCATTTTTGCTATAATTTTCAAGATTTTTCCCATTCAATTCATTATTTAAATTCAAATTTCATATTTTGTATATGGGATCATGAAGGAAATTTAGATTTCAAACAATTATTGAAATAGCATTGCTAATCATTTTTACTTCAACTTTTATGAATTAATGAAAATGATAAATTTCTCTTCTTTTTTTTCCCCTTCTTTTTATTCTAAGAAAGTAAAAATTAGTTATTAGTTTTTTTCTTTTTTTATTATCTTTAAGTTTCGTTGTCCTTTTTCGGAACATTCTGAAATTCTGGATATGCTTTTTTTTTTTTTTTTTTTTTATTATTGAAAAAAAGATAGAGAATAGAACGATTCGCACTTTAGCTATTGCAAGCAATATAAATCATCAAATAGAAAAGTAATCGGTTTGATATTTGCTAATAAATTTCCGGAAAGTTACTTGAATGATTCTAGTAGTTTTCTTTTTTATCCTTCCTTTCAATCTTCATTACGCAATTCTTTTATTTAACTTGCTAATTTTATTTTATTTTTAAAAAAAGATTTCATTCATTCCTTATTCGTATCTTAAATTTAGCGAAAGAGTTAAAGAGAATTACGATATGGATTTATTATCGCAATTGGTTGGAACATCAACCTGTAAACAACAATCATCAGATGAAAATGATCAAGAAGAAATCGACTTAATTACTAACGATACAGCTAACTTAAAAAATCGTAATGGATTAAAAATAGTAGAATCGAATATCAACAAAAATGATGTTAATGTAGCGAAATCAAGTATAATTTGTAAAACGGAAGAGCCAAATATGGAGAATGGTGATTTACCCAAATTTGGAATTGTTGAAAGCTTTATGTTGAAGGTTTTTTTTTTTCTGCTGCAATTTTCACAATTTTTTTTTTTTTTTTATATTCTTTTTTTTTTTTTGGAAAGTTAAAATTGAATTCATAGTTGAAAAAAAAAAAAAAAAAAAAAAAAAAAGACTGCCAAAAAATTCACAAGAATCTTGATGATGAGTGAAATTTATAAGCATAAATTAATGAAAGTAAAATATTCGAATAGCGAATGGCTAATTTTGACTGAAAGAAATGAGAAAATGAAAATATGATCATTCTTCAATTATAATTCTTTCATAGTTATTTTTTCTCATCCATAAAAAAGCGATGTATATGTACTTCAGATGACACCAGATTCAGGCGTTCAAATTTTTCGTTCAAAAAAAGGTTTCGAAAAATTGGCATATGAAGGATTTTTGTATAATTTGGATAAGCGACATCAGAAGTATGTATTATGGCGATGTGAAATGAGCAAAAAACCGGGATACAAATGTAGTGGTCGAGTTCGCATGACCGAAAATTCCCTCGATGTAAAGTTCAACGTTCTCCTGAACATTCTTCCATTCAAACGACTGGGTTTGAAACCATTTATGTTCTAGAGTTGTATGGCATTGCAATTGATCAATGATAACATGACAAATTGAGCATTATTGAGGAAGAATGTAGAGAATTTCAAAATTAAGTATTATAACTTCTTTAGCTACCTTTTTTTTTTTCTTTTTTTTTCCCGCAAATTTGTAAATTACAATAGCTTGTTAAATTAAATGTTACTAGTAGTAAGGAAATGAGTATTAAATAATATTAAAATTTCAAAAAAGCTAACATTTATTTATTGTAAAGTTAAATCGATCAAAACTAAAAATTCAGATAGATAATCCAAATTCGTAAATTACAAAAAAAAAAAAAGAAAAAAAATTCGCAAATTTGCAAATTATAAGAAGAGAATTCGCAAATTATCTGCTTCTTACATTTCATTAGCATTGCAATGAAAGCCTAAGCAATTTAGAAGAAATTCTGCTTAGTTGTCGTATTGTGATACGGAAGTTATTATATTTGGTAAAGCAAACCCAAATAGATCATCCGTTGTGTAATTTGTTTTAATACAATTTTGTTTGATTGTCCAAAATATCATTGTTTGTATCTGCTTATTAGTTGTCAATTATTTTTAGATGTATAGCGCACATTCACATCCGCCAAATCCATTGAAAGTTGTCGCAGATATATTAAAAGCACGACTATATGCGGCTGCTGAAGATCCAACAAATAGTTCAAAATTTTTATATCATGAAGCTGTTCATTTGGCATCATTTGCTGGATCTTCCGGTAACTTTTTGCAGATTTTAGTGCCATTTGAAGAATTTTAGCGCCATCTGAACAAAACAATTCCGAATAATAGTACAATGTCTTATTCGATGACAAATCTACATTGTAGAATATGATGTTGCGTATTTTTTAGCGTCATACGAAAAAGCTTATGATCCATCCATATGAAATTTAAAAATTTAAATATCTGTTTATTCAAAAAATTTTAAATCTTCAAGAATTCTTAAACACGCTCCTATTCGAATACAATCTTCTATCAAAATTTCAAATCAATCGATGATGAACTTGAAATGTTGTGTAAAAATGAATAATGCTGAAAGTAAGCATGATCCAAAAATTTAATCTGTTCTTTTACTTTTACCTGTCATAAGTGTGATAGGTTAAAAAAAAAAATAGGTATATCTATAAAAAAACAAGCAGCATTTATTCAGATGCTTCAAAATTAGTATCAAATTTTCAAATCAATCAATGATGAAATTGAAATATTATTCGGCAAATAATAACGAATATTTACATTTTTTATTTATATAGATTGTCAGTAATTTGAGAAATAATCATACTCCTTTCATTTCTACAATGTTTTATTTGTTTTTTTTATAATTTTCTAAAATTATGATGATTTGGAAAATTAGAAATTCCTACCATCTATTCATTTTACACAATCATTTTTAAAGCCATTTTTCGCATAAAAATATTGATATTTGTTGAAAAAAAAAAAAATTTGGCCTAAATAAATATTTTGGCTTACTTATTATCACTTTTGCTTGCTAGGCTTTTTTGTAATTCTCAATTCTTGATTATGTATCGTGAAACTAATCTGAACTTACACTGAGCCATTTTAATTTACCAGCTCGAATAATTTACCGATCTCTCTACATGTCCAAGTTTTAGGTTTACCGAAACTTGGCTCAATGCAACGTGTCATCAGTCGAAAGCGACGTCATACGCAGAAATTACTGGAAGAAAGCTTAAATCTTGCTTCATCAAGTTATGATTCAAGCAATGTTGCCTCAACTTCAGGATCAAGCGAAGGGAATTGTTCGATTAGTGATCTTTTACAGACTGCCGGACAATTACAATTTCTTTTCACTCCCTCTGGAGGTAAAACTTGTGATTTTTGCTATTTCAGTTTCAGTATTGTCTGGTCGTTTAGTGCAAGATAGCATGATTGATTTAAAAAATGTATGAACAAAATGAAACTTTATTATGTCAACCTATTTAATTGATCGATTATTGATTTAATTAGCTAAACTTGTCTTTTTATCATGATCAAACATCTGAGAGAAATATTTCATCACAAATTCAAATTCAAATTTTGTTATTACACACCTACATTTCAATTAGATAGTTAGTTCAGTGTTGACCTATTTTTGAAGGATTCAAAGAAATTGAACTCCAAAAATCTAACGATATACATGCTAATGATGATATTGACGAATCAAGGACAAGTAAAGATCAAGATAGAAAACTTGAACTTTCGATGTTGCAATCGCTTTTTGCCGATATATCGGAAGAAAAAATGGAATGTCCTTTTAAGCCTTCGGTTAATCATTTTCAAAATATTTTTCCAAATATTCTTTTTTTTTTGAGTGGATAAATATGAATAGATTTTATATTAAAATTGATATTCCTTTTTAATTGTTTTCATTTCTCAGATGATTTAATCGATTTTTACTTCTGAGATATTTTTCAGACATTAGATAGTAGATTTATTATACGATATCTTTTTTTTAAAAGTTTGATTATCCGCTTTTTAATAACTTTTCAATGAGTCATTTTTTTTTTTTCATTATTTTTTAATTAACTATATGAGAGTTAATTTTAAGAACATAAAGATATTTTTGATTTTTCATATTAATCTCAATTTAGGATGTCATTGTTTCGTTTTTTTTTTTTTTTTTTTTTTTTTTTTTTTTTTTTTTTTTTTTTTTTTTTGTAATGACCAAATGACCAACTGAAATGATAGTTAAACTTGTTTTGCATAAAGGGAACAAACGTTGCGTTTAGGGAGTGTTGCATGTGCCGGTTTGTATGAAAATTGCTGATACTATTTGATATAAACTTCGCGAAAAGTCATAAAATTTTGCAATCAAAAAAGGTTTTTTTTTTTTCTCTCAGAAAAAGAAACTTTATTTCGATGATATTTTCAGAGAAGTAAACGAATGGAAATTCAAATTCATTTACAACGTATTGCTCATGATATCGGCATATCAGATCTTACTTCATTTGATCTTGCCGAAGCATTGGATGATGCAGATCCATTGAAATTTCTACGCAATGAATTTGCTTATCCGAAAATGAAAACTTTACCGTATGGTGAGTTATTTTATTTGAAAAAACTTTCAACTTTACAATTTTGAATGAAATGATGAGTTTCATATTTGTGAGTTTGGATATTTTGATATTCAAAAAACGAATATCAAAATGTCATCTTATGGTTATAGGGTCAATTTTTCGAAAAAAAAATTACACAGATTGGTAGCAAAAAATTGAAAAACAGATAGAAGTAACCAAATAGCTTTATCACAATTTTATAAAATTTTATAAGATATTTCCGTTAACACTGATCACTGATCAAACTATACTACACAATAATTTAATCCGATAAAATCAAAATTTAATCTGACTTCTACTTTCCTACTGATATTAGGCTGTTAACTTTATTAGGGCTGTTTTATGCTATTCTCATAAAATGTGCAGAGTTTGTTCTAAATGTTATCATTAGTAGTAATAAACTATATTTTTTTACAGTTGACTTATTATTAGTAAATGCTAATGAAGATGCCATCTATATGTGTGGTAATTCGTTAGGATTAATGCCAAAAGGTACGAAACGTCTTATGGATGAACAATTTGAGAAATGGGCCAACATGTAAGTATATATTGTTATAAGAAATTTCTCCATCTTCTGGATTACATGTGATGTTTTCAGATTTACATCCAGTCTTTAACTTCAAGCATATATCTCTCTTTCGATCAGATGTCCAAGCCTAAATTTAATGAGAAATAAAAAAAAAAAATGATTTCCTCATAAAATTTACGAAAAATTAGACCAATGGAAAAAATTATGAAATTTTTATTGCTTCATTTCATTTTGATTAATTTTAGGGGTGTTTTTGGACATTTACAAGAACCATTGGCGTGGGCACAAAGTGATGAATCAATACTGAATAGTATTGCCGAATTGGTTGGAGCCCAACGAACCGAAGTAGCTTTAATGAATAGTTTAACCGTTAATTTGCATATTTTATTGGTGAGTGATAATTTCAATAAAATTGGAAGAAAATTAAGCTGAATCAAAAATTTTGTTACAAATTTGTTTTTAATCGTGAACGATTAGTTCCCATATTTGATCTGAAGTAATTGTGAATTCAAATGTGTAACTTGAATTTTTCTATTTTTTCTATTGTTTTCTTCAAGAATGCAGCTCGAAGTTCTTTGTTTTTTTTCATTTTTGTTATCCGAATTCACTTTCAGAAGTGTCTTTTTTGAGATAGAGTAATATAACCTGAAAGTTTTTTGTTACAGGCAGCTTTTTATAAACCTACTTCAAAACGCTATAAAATCTTAATTGAATCAAAAGCATTTCCCTCAGATCATTATGCCATCGAATCGCAAATTCGTTTAAAAGGACTTAATGTCGAAGGAAGTTTAATCTGTATACAACCGCGAGCTGTAAGTTTTTTATACATTCGAATGCTGAAAGATTGATATGGACTCTTAAATTGCTTTGAGTTTTGGATGTACTACTTATAAGTGAAGTTTACGTTATGAAAGCTAATTCAAGCCTAAACACGCTTTATTATTTTTCATTACGTAGATATAGTTCATCGAGTTCGAATGTCTTGATAATGAGATATTGCAAAGGAATGTTCCAATCTCTTTTTCAGCTTTAGAATCCATCTTAGATTACTAGTTAATTTGTTCAAAAATATTTATAAAAATTTTATTTGTCATTCTGTAGGGTGATGATTGTATTCGAAACGAAGATATTGTAGCCTTAATTGAAGAGCAAGGTGATGCAATAGCGATAATTTGGTTTAGTGCTATTCATTATTTTACGGGTCAACTCTTTGACATAAGGAAAATAACCAAGGCCGGACATGATAAGGCAAGTGTTTCAAGCTTTTCTTTCTAAATTTGATTTCAAATCGTAGACAGTTTCCAACTTGTAGCGAATTTATATTGCTTAGTTTATGTTTGTCTTGAAATTATGACATTAAATTTACAATTTGTTATAGGACTATTGGATAAATTAATTGAATCAGGTTTCTATTTTACTGCTTCCAGGGATGCATTGTTGGTTGGAATTTGGCGCATGCGTTTGCAAATATTCCGTTATCATTACATGAATGGGATGTTGATTTTGCCTGTTGGTGTACATATAAGTATAGTTGTTCCGGTGCTGGTGGTATTGGTGGCTTTTTCGTGCACAAACGTTTTGAAACTGACAACCGTGAAAGGATGGTTGGTTGGTGGGGACACAAGAAGGAGACACGTTTCATCATGGATAATCGTTAGTTTCACATTTATAATATTACTCTTCTTTCGTTCGAATCTTATTTTAACTAGCCTGTAAGGTATTCTCAATTTGTTTGAAACTCGATTTTTAAGATATTGTCACATATTATATTTCGATAATCTTCAAGCATTAATATCCCTATGCTGCGGTAACCAAAACCATCCGGCAATTTCAGATCAATATGCTTAATGGGCTTTGTGCGGATTAGACATATAATGATTAGATAAAGGTGAAAGTTGCTAGTTCTCTTCATCAAAATCCTAAATGAATTTTTACCTCAGCCTGAACTGGTGATTCAGATAAATTGATCCTTAAACTGAGCAAAAAATTTTGTTCCAGAATTAGATTTGGACATTGGTGCAGCAGGTTACCGAATCAGTAATCCACCAATGATGCTTATGGTTCCATTAATTGCTTTTTTAGAGGTAATATCGCTTCAATAACTTCATAAATAGTACATTATATTTTTCAAATTAAAAATAAGTTTTTTTTAACCTAAACTGATTAGTTGAATAATGAGTTATTAATAATAATCGCAATCTTAGACATTATTCTGATGTTTTATATATATATATATAAATCAAAGCTAATTTCTCGCATATTCGGAATTACTCCATATTAAATTCAACTTCAGTTTTTAACAATATATTAACTCGAAGTTGGATGACAAAAGTTGTAACTGACTAATTATTTGATTTAGACCAACAAGAAAATTTTGAGCTATTTACTTTTTAGTTTTTTATTTCAGGTGCTTTCGAAAACAACAATGCAGGCTTTACGAACAAAATCGATGTTACTTACTGGCTATTTGGAATACCTTATCAATCATTTCCTCAGTCCATCTTCGTTGAATAGGAGAACTAAAAAGGTTAACTTAATATGCATGGTTGAGGTCGATATGTTTAAATTATTCGAACATTTATCTGTTTTTTGAACAGAGCGTGTTGATTATTGGAAGAAATGCTTGTATTTTTAATTTGATAAATCTTTCTCTTTTTCCTCCCTCATTTCATTGTTGCAGATAATGTGTAACATCATAACGCCATCTGATCCGGAGCAACGTGGATGCCAGCTTTCGTTGAAATTTAACGTTGATATATCACTTTTATATGGAGAATTAGTTAGAAGGGGTGTAGTGGTATGTTCAATATAAATTATGGATTAATTTTTAAAAAAAAATTTTTTTTCATTCTAGATATTTGTTCATAAGTTTTCTAAGTATGAAAAATGGCTTGTTACGTAACTTTTTTCATTCAAACATTTTCTAGGTGGATAAACGATATCCTGACGTGATACGTGTGACACCAGTACATTTATATAATAATTATACCGATGTCCACCGTTTCATGCGAGCATTGTTAGATTCATTAATTGTTGTCGAAGGTGATCGTGAGAAATAACTATGATTCTAATTATAATGCGAAAAAAAATAGGAGCTTTGTATTCATTTAATAATTTCTAATTTTTTAATTAAAAAAAATTTCTTTCGTGTAGTATAATATGCGAATAAAATGTATAGTTTTTTCAGTAAAAATTTTAACTTATGATAAGGGTTATCAGCATTTTTTATCGGAAATTTGAATGCAAAAAGTTACAAATTGTCACAATTTCATGCAAAACTGTGTCAATTAGCGATCATAGATTATTCGTTAGATTTTTTACATTCGGCAATTAAGATATTTAATTCAGTCAATTTTCATCGGAGAAAAATCGTCAAATAATGCAAACTAGGTAAAAGAAGTTGGAATTTACAGTGAAATATCAAAGTTTTTCATTGCCATTATCAAACAAAATAATTAGATGTCCCAAATTAATTTCTTTGTCTCTTATCAAAAATATCTTTTCTCCCTGTACGACAAAAAATCCTCTCAGAAATAAGCATTATTTAACCCGTTTGAGCTGATTAAGTACGGTAGCTAATTTTAACTGATTGCAATAGTAGATTGGTTTAATCCGATTTTGTAGAATTTTTCTAATGAGTGGGAAGGTCGCAATAGTCAATGGCCGTAACGGAAAATATAATCATGAATGACAGATATCAGAGCAATAAATTGACAAATAGATCATTTAAAATGCAATGAAAAAAAAAAAAGAAAAAAAAGGGAATCTCATCATTAATAGCTTATTATCCAGTTTGTTGCAGAATAAGACATGGAAATTTGCGAATTGTTGCGATAAGAGTGATAACTTGGCCATTATGTTATGCAAAATATACATGATTTCTAATTATGAAATCATGTCCTATCTCATCCACATCTTATTATCGATTCGAGGAATTAACTTTGAATTTCCTCTCTAAAAATGTCATAGATAAAGTTTAAATTTAAATAATTCTTGATTTCTATCATATTTCTGGTTTTTCATGTGCAATTTTTCTTATCAAAGTTTCGCTTCCCATTATTATTCAATAACATGACGATAAGTTGAGTAATTTTTTTGAATAGAAATATTAAGATGAAACTGTGAATCATAAATTGAATCATAAATTTATTAGATATTACCGCAATTTGGCGTTAAATATGAAAATCATCTGCATTGATTGCATCCAAAATTTTGCAATCAATGAGAAAAAGTGAACAAATTTGTTGAATTTGGATCCAATTTGCTAAAATCAAATATATTTTATTGGAAATAAATTATAAAAAGTAATCATTTTTATATGTATTACAATTATTTCTTTGCTAAATTACAAATATTTCAAATAGTTTAACAATTCTTTGCATGAAAATTTTCACTTTTTTGTTACTGGCTAAAGAAAATCAATGAATTAGAAATAATTTAGAAAAATTATAAAATTTTCTCGTCATTAATATAATTTCAACTAGTTTTTTTTTTGCTTCCATACCAATTTAAATTAACAATCTTTCAATTTGTTTCTATCATATATATGCTATTTTTCAATTTTTTCATAAATTTGAAATTAAAATGATGTTGGCTGCGCGAATAAAAGAATGGGAATTAAAATTATATTCGAATTAAAGTAATAGATTTTAGAAGTCAATTATAAAAGTTCCTTTTCGAATTTAATTTTTTGACGATATGCAGTTTACTGACAGAAATGGGTACTTGAAGAAAAGAAAGTTTCTTTTTTTTTTTTTTTTTTTCTGACGGAAGATGACATTGACATTGTTCGACCAAAAAAGAAAAAAAAAGATACAAAGTTTATGAATTGAAAAATTACCGAAGAAAATAATGTAGAAAATCGCAATTTTCCTGTTAAAGCTTTTTTTGGTTGCTTTAGATGAAGATAGAATTAAATAATATATACTTCGTTCCAAAAAAAAAATGCAAATTTTGTCAAACAAAAAAAAAAAAAAAAAAAAGAAAGAACTGATTTCATAAAATGAGAAATTATTGAAGAAAATAAAATATTATCTATGGAAAGAGCAATTTTCGAATCAAAACTTTTTTTTCTTTTAAAGTTGCTTCTGGGAAAAGTTATTAAAATTAGCAAATGATGAAATTGAAAATGGAATATATGCTGTTCAGTGATTCATTATTTGTCTTAAAATTTCCATATAAATAATTCAAATGAATTTTATGGAATAAGAAATTTTGGGAAGACAAATAGCGACAAATTTTGAATGTTTCTGAAAATTCGATCTATTTCAATTTTTTCTCGTGAAATTTTCAACAAAAAAAAAAGGAAAAGAAAATTTTAATTTCAAACCTTACATTTTAAATTCTATTCCTTTTTTTTTTTTTTTAAACATAAAATATTCTAATAATATCTATAACTTGCCTAAAATATTCATTTCATGCTTTCTTCCGTATCACTTCATTGATTGATGATCATACCTAGAAATCATATCAATGATCATACCTAGAAATCATATCAATGATCATACCTAGAAATCATGTCAATGATCATACCTAGAAATCGATCAGCTTTATGATTTATGAATAAAAATGATTTTTTACACAAGTCGTTAATTATTTTCCTATTACTACATAAAAAAATGTTGTCTTGTTTATTTTTACGTAAAAAAAAAAAAAAGAAAAATCATCAATTACACTCAATGATGCTCGTTTTAATTCTCATGCAATATTTCAAATTCTTACACGATTCTTCATCTTTACATATGCTTCATATTTTTTTTTTTTTTTTTTGTTGTTAAAAATTGCATGTTCAAAAATTAAATGTCACAAACATATGTTTCCGTTTTTTTTCTTTCTCTTTTTGAAAAAAAAAAAAAAGAAAAGGAAGAAATCAAAATTCATGTTGCAAACTTTTTTTTTATTATAATTTCTTTTAATTTTGCTCTTTTTCTTTTTTTTTTCACTCATAAAAATAATATCATCTTATTTTAAATGACACTTTTGTTGTTGTTAGCAAACTTTTCGTGATATTTTTGAACAAAAAAAAAAAAGAAAAAAATTAGTGAATGTTCAAGAAGATTTGTCCAAATTATTTCCTTCCATTCTTCTTTTTATAAATTTTTTCGTTTTTTTTTTCTGTTTTTTTTTTTCTTGCATTCATGAGAAAATGATACATGCATTTGATGTTTTTGTAAAATGAAGAATGGTTGGTTGATTGACTATTTGCAACAAATCATCAATCAATTTGATGATTTAAAAAAAAGAAAAAAAAAAGAAAAGCGAAAAAGAACATTATTAAAATATTTGGTTATCCAATGGTTTTGAAAGATTTTAATTTTTCGTCTTTTTTTTTTTTTTTTTTTTCATAATTATTTTTGCAGCAAATTCTTATGAGATATATTAATCAAATGAAACCACTTCATTGCAAAATGATTTATGCTTTGAAAAACGAATTTTTTTATTTGCTTCAATTTCTAAATGAATTTCAATTATTTTAGTTTTTTTTTTTTTTTAACATATTAAACAATATTTTCGTTTTAAATTGATAATTATAAAATGCCTTTTACAACTTTCACAATTTTTAGCTAATTAAGTTAATATTAATTTGTACTATTTTAAATGCAATATGTTGTTTATTTTTTAAAAAATTTCAAAATTAAGCATTATTAGATGCCTTATCAATTGGTTATCACTTAACAATTAACTAAACGCTGAAATTATTAGAAGAACTTTTTATTTCCTATTTAAACATGAAATGTTGTAGAACAATTTTTTTTTTTACTTTGTATTTCTTATTTTGAAAAAAAAAAATAAATGGAACTTAACAATATAGATGATCTTAAATTCTCCAAGGATTCTAACGTAGTTTAAATCAATTATCGATGAGAAAATGCTCGGATTTTTTTTTCTTTTCTTCTTTTTTTTGATTAAAAAATGACCTTTTGACTTTCTTAAGATTTTTTTTTTCTGAGTTATTACTCATTATTGCATAAATTCTTATTTCTAATAATAATTTGATTAAAAAGAGATATTACTTGTTTGAATTACTTTACTTAACTTTGATCGATAAAATAATTAGGCTTAGAGTCAAATGATCTTCAAAGTAATAATGTAAAATACAAGATATGATATATAATTCTTGGATTACAATTTAGAATTTAATTGAAAGTATTAATTTTAATCTCATAATTTTATTAATTATAATTTTCCCATTGCTATATTTTGATGAAATTTTTGATTGATAATTCCATGCAAAGTTAACTTTAGACTTATTTCATCAAAATTTTTGATTGATATTCCGTGTAAACTATTTCATCAAAGAGTTGCTGCAGATGTTTAAACAAAAAAACTAAAAAGTAAATTTGAAAATTATATAAAAAGCTGAAAGTTTCGTAATTTTTGATAATGAAAGCATAGAATATTTATTTTAATCTTATATGTATTTTGTCTCTTCATTTTTGCTAGATTTTTCTGATCTGTTATTACGAATGTAAAAAGTTCATAATTTGTTATCAAATTGAATTATTAAATGCACTTAAGTAATATTTCAGGTCATATTATCTAATATTAGAAAACACTGATAAGGATCAAGAAATGATTGAATGTTTATCATTAGGATGATAGTCAGATATCATTATTTGCAAATATTGTCGTATTGAAAAAAATTCATAATTGTTAACCGTTGAATCATTCCGTTTAAATCCTCATAACTAGACAGGATACCGACGATTTTATTTAGACTGACAGATGGAAAAATATGTGAAATTTTAAATGAAATGGAAAAATTGGCGACCTTTCGTAATAATCGGGAATGAACCATACGAAATGAGAAATATATTCATTTCCAATCGATCAGATTGTATTCAATATTTTATAAAATGCCATAAAAATTCATAAAAATGTCGAAATATTTTATTGGATTTAAAAAAAAAAAAAAAATTTTTTTTCAAAAATGAGAAGTCTTGGATAAAAAAATTGCAGGAAAAGGAAATGATAAGTGATGATAATTTGGATGGCTGGAGGATAATGAATGTCAAATGTTAGGGAAAGAAAGGAAACGAATTCTATCTTTTTCTTCAATTTTTCTAGATTATTTATTAGCAAAGAATTTCTTTAAAAAAAAAAAAAAAAAAAAAAAAGGAATATGATAGGTAATGCAAGGAATAAAGGTTGAAATTTTTATTTAAGATTTAAATTTCGAACAAGACTGATAGCACAAAAATAAAATGATAAATGTATAGAATTGAATTGAAAAGTGAAGAATGTTTTGGTTTTTCCTTTGAAAAAAAAAATTTTTTTTTATCATAAATATATCATTTGGTAGTTTTTTTTTTCAAATTTTAAGATATTTTTGAAGAATTAAATATATTATTTGGACACTGTTATGGAACATTAGAATAACATTGTTTTTCTTTATGTTTTGTTTAACTGTTATAATTTTTACTTCTTTTATTATACAAATTTCTAATGCATTCTTTTATTTGTCATTTAAAAAAAAAAAAAAAGGAAAAAAGGCGGTAATTAAGAAATGTAGGGCAGAAAACATGTCGTTTCGGCGATATTAAAAATGGAAAAAATCGTTAAATGGAAATTTAATGACGATTTATTTGCTTGAAATGTTAAAATAAGCTTGAACTATTTGTTTCTTGATAAAAAAAAAAAAAAAGAAAAAAAAAAGGAAATTACTCATAAACTAATTTAAAAAACGATCATCATCATCGTTCGCTTGGCTTGGCTTGCAAACAAATTTCCTTATTTATCAAAAAATATACCTTGATGGTGATAATGATTACGATAATGATAATATTGATGATATTTGCTGCTATCGGACAGGAATAAATATCTATCACTTGAAAAAGAATCATTGTACCAGCTGTTTATTTAATCATTTATTTTAATTCAACCAGCTGGCTAACATTTTTTAATTGTTAGAAAGCAAATAACAAAAATAAAAAAATAAAAAAATAAATAAGAAAAAAGGAAATTAATATCTTTTGCTTCGAAACTTCATTTTATAATCATTTATTTTAGATTGTATATAAAGAAAAGTAGGGAGAAATTTTAAAAAATATCGTAGCTCAATCTTGCACCATTCTTCAATTCCTTCATCTCTAAAACTGCGTGAAAATACCATAGGAACTACCATTTCTTACTAATTTTTAAATATTTTTCAAATAGACTGATAAAAAAAAAAACTAGATAACATGGTTTAGTAATTTTTATCCTCTTATCATATTTATTATCAGTTACAGATTTTCGATCCTGCCTTTTTTTTTTGAAATTATCATGAGAAATGGGATAGCAGAGAAAAGCAAACCTTAATATTATTGTTGGAATATAAATAAATATTTTCTACATTTAAAAGTAAAGTTATTTATTTTCCGGATAATTGTAAAAAAATTCAAAATATTATTGTAAACAATGATATGCGTGAAATTTGAAGGATTTTCATCAATATATTTTCACTTTTTCTCTTTGCCTTAAATGGAATAGTTTAAAAATGAAAGAGGCAATCATGAAAGATCTTTTTTTTTTTCCATTTTAAATTTATCTTCATTCGTAATTTGACTAAGACTTATGCAAATACATAAAAATCGTGTCGTTTTTCCTTTTCTTTTTTTTTTTTTTGTTTTTCAAAGAATGTCTTTATGAGAAGATCGTTAACGAGCAGCAGTTATTTTTGGCTTTTTTTTTGCATAAAAGGTTTTTTTGAAATTGGCCGTTATGATGATGGCATCGAATATATAATTCGTCAATCATCAACTCTCCACGATTTTTACTTTGACATTTTCTTTCTCCTTTTTCTTATTCCTCAATAATTCGCCTAGACTGATTAATGCTGTCCTTTTTCCTATTTTTTTCATCCGAAAAAAAAAATTTTTTTTTCTTTTTCTTTTTTTTTTTCACTTTTTGACAACAAATATTTCAACCATATTTTTTGGTTAAATACATTCAATTATATTCACTTATATGCATATTGGTCGTTTAAATTAGTTGAAATTAATCGATACATAAGTATATTAATCGTTTATTGGAATTTAAATACGAAATATCATTTCATTAATTGAAGTATATCCAAAAAAAAGGAAAAGAAGGAAAAATTGCAATTTTTTTATGAATCATTTTTGAAAACTACTGATTAGGTTTTATTTCCATTACTTAGATGCTTTTTTTTTCGTTTTTTTTTGTTTTATTTGACTTTTAGCTTAGCAATCTTTGAGAATATAATCTATGCTATTAATTTTCATCGTTATTTTTTCTTCTCTTACCTTCCTTTCTACACTTTTTCTGAATTTCAAATTTTCAAAATATTTCATTCATCTCAGCGATATTTTTTTTTTTTTTTTTAAGAAAATATTCAAGTAAATTGATTACTGGATCATTCTTTATGTTACAAGCGATTTATTAGAAAATATTCAAGTAAATTGATTATTCAAGTAAAAAAATTACTAGAAA
This sequence comes from Onchocerca volvulus, assembly GCA_000499405.2. Taxonomy (NCBI): domain Eukaryota; kingdom Metazoa; phylum Nematoda; class Chromadorea; order Rhabditida; family Onchocercidae; genus Onchocerca; species Onchocerca volvulus. The sequence goes on along the minus strand of HG738137.1, from coordinate 16,655,610 downwards.
ATATTCAAGTTAACTGATCACTGGGTTATTCTTTCCTTTATCGCTCGTGAAGAATTTATTTTTTTTTAGAAAATAACATGTTTTGTTATGTGTTGTGTGATTGATTCAATACAAATAAATGTTTAATTTGATTCATTTTATGTTTGTTTATTAAAAAGCTTTCGTGTCTATTATAACAAATTGGAAATCTTCTGTTTAGTTTTTTTTATGTTTAGCAATTTATTTTGAATCAATAATTTGGATAAGTATAAATTGATAAATTTACAAAAATCTTTTCTCCTCTTCTTTTTCTTTTTTTTTTTTCTCTCTTTTGAATTAGCAAAACTTTTTTGAAAAAGCAAAATTGCATTCAATTTATTTTTTACATAGAGGAAAAAAATATGAGAAGTATTAAAGGGAAAGTGTTGGAAAGGAAGAAATTTGAATTTCGTTCGATAACATTACAAGTATTTCATTTTCCTTTTGTCACATATATTGTGCTTAAAGTTGACTGATATTAGTTAATCAATCATCCAATCACTCCTATCATTAGTAATCATTCAAACCAATTGAATGATAAGTTGGCCTTTATCATTTGAGCAAAAAAAAGTTTCGTTTTTTTTCAGCTTTGCATTTTTCTGGTTTATTTTCTGACTCATAGATAATATTAGATAATATTTCAATGTTTAAAAATGATATTTTTAGCAATGTATACAAAACACAGAATTATTTTTATTTCCAAAAGTGCTTTGACAAATGATTTATTTGTTCTCTCTTTTTTTTAGATTAAAAAAAACGAAAAAAATGGATAAAAATTTTTATCTCAAATAGACATAAAATTTTTTGGAGCATTGGGCTATAAACTAAATTTTCGTATGTTTAATATTGCGAAAAGGAGAAAAATGATTGACACACTTTGAGACTTTTTTTTGTTTCTTCAGTTGAGAAAAAAAAAAAAAGAAAATAGTTTCCATTATCGGATAATTAATTTTTATTGCTAAAAATAAAAGAAAAATCCGCCAATTTTTTCTGATTTGAAAAGAAAATATGTTATATCATTTGACGGCATAAAATTTTAATCTGATTGCGAAATGAATTTTTTTTTCTAGCTCAATTTTTGAAGAAAATAAAATTCACTATTCCGAAAATTCAGAAAAAAAAAGTCTGTTTGCAAATATCGTTATCACATGACGAATGATACATGAATTAAACGAATCTCGAGACAAAATAGTTAAATTTCAAAAAATAATACATGTGACGTTATCATAAAATGATTAATTAACATAAATATGAAATGGTAATTATCATACATAAAAAATAATATGTATTAGCTTTTAGGAGTTCGAGAGAATTACTGTTTGACATATTCATCAATGAAAAATTAGCGTATGTGATATAGCGTACGTGATACAGGAAAACAAGATATCAGTGAAAATGAAATTTGTTCTGTCTAAACGATGAGTTTCGACATTTTTAGTCATACAAAAATTATTTTTGAATTAAATCATAGAATTGGAAAATTTAATTTTTCCTAAATTTTCAAAAATGAAACTCAGAAAATCAATGTTCGAAGCAAAAAAAGAAGAAAAAAAAAAAAGATTTGTGAAATAAAAGTGCAAGAAAAAAAAAAGTGAAAAGAAGAGACAAGAAAAAGGATAATGATAGATGTCGCAATTTCACAGTTTGAAAAATGCAGCAGCAACAAGTTTAAAATGTAAGTTTTGTTCATTTTTTTGAATGACAAATGCATGACTATATTATTATATTGTCACTTCTTTAGTGAAGTGGAATTCAAAAATCTTTAAATTTCTAATTCAAATAGTCTTACTTCCCACTAATTTAATTTCTTCGGTGAATTTCGCAATTATTTCATCATCCGATTTTTGTCCAAATTTTTCTGAATTTATTTCATCCATTTTTGTATGACTTAACAACAGTTTGACAGTTTAAATTGATTGAGAAGTATTCAATTCATAACTTGTTCGATACTATTTCATAATTTTACTTTCTATTAAGTAATCCATTCTCTTAAATTTCTCAATAATAGATATTTTTATAGGAAATTGATCCTTTTATGTATTTTTAATTACAACAGGTGACGCAAAAAAAATTTTTTTTGTTAACATCAAATGATCAAATAGAATGATCATTTTTACAAAAATTATTTTAATATTTTTTTTTTTAAACAAAAAATATGAATGATAATAGAAATAATTTAAAAATTCAGAATTATTTCGATTATCAATAAGTTTATTGCGAAATTTATGAACAACTATTACAATTATTGCTTCTTTCATTTCAATTATTTTCTTTACATTTACAGGAAAAATTTGTTATGTCTCGACAGAGTATTCCATAATTTCTTCTCTTGCGTATGTCTTTCTTTTCTTCTTGTTTTTGGTTTTTTTTTTCGGTTTTTTTGGTTTTTCTGGTGGGTTTTTCCTTGAAAAATCATGATGACGATGAATCAGAAAGAGGATGGGCATGTAAAGATACGCTATGTTGCTCATTTTTTTCTTTTTTCATATGTGATATTGCTATTTGAACAAATGAATAGTTGAGAGCACAGAGATAATGATGATAATGATAATTAATTATGATAATTATTATGGATGATCGTTTAGATGAGAGAAATTAGCTTTTTCACTTTTATTCGATATCAGTAATGTGTGAATTCATAATCGGTTGACGGATCCATATTTTAACCGATATTCGTGTTAAAATACATACATTAATGAATAATAATAATAACAATAATAGTAGTAATAAAATATATTATTAAATGCTCTAAATATTAAATCGAAAATACTTAAAAAAAAAAAAAAAACGATCCTTCTATAATTGATAACGATAATGTTAGTAATAAGTGCTTAATTTGATTCTCTTTTCTTTTTTTTTTTAATCATTTCCTTTTTTTTTTTTTTCTTTTTATAAAATTGCATTTCTTATCAAAATGATTAGATTATATTTAGACAATAAGATCAGATTTCAATATGTTATTTAAAAAAAATTTTTTTTTTTTTTAAGGCATCTCTAACGAAAAAGCTTTATTGGGAACATTAATATTTTTGCAATATAACTTATATAAATGATTTGAAGTTTTTTTCTTCCTTTCTCTTTCTTTTAGTGACAATTTTTCCACATGACATCTCTTCTCTCCATTTTCCATTTTAATAATGAAAAGATATGGGAAAGGAAAAGAAAAATTAGCCTAGCAATATTTTATAGAAAACTTAATGGACCGAAACATTTGAATGAAATAGATTTTTCGTCCTAAATATTTCGCCCTTTTAACATATTCGATCATATATCTTGGTCTTTATATTTTATTCGATATATCATTGAAAATTGTACAAACATTTCAATTATTTCAATTCCTACTACTGCTGTGAATAAATTTTCTAATTTTTATGAAATAACTTTCTTCTTACGATCAAAATTAAACATTTGAGAAGCTTAAAATTTGAATCATTTCTTTCCACTTCATTCTTCCCATCAATCTTTTTTCCAGTAAATTTCGCAAATAACTTATAATTATTTATCTTATAATTCAGACCATATTGGAAAATTTAGGAAGAATTGGTAGGTGCATGTTTTTTAAAAAATTTTTGCTCCCTAAAATTACAAATAACTTTTTCAAGCATTACGACTGCATCCTGATTGATAGATTGATATATCAAAAAAAAAAAAAAAAAAAAGAGAAAAAATAGGAGAAAAATTGGAAGTTCCACTTGGAGCTTCTTTTTCCTTTTCTTTCTTTTCGATTTTTTCTCCATTCCGCCTGATTGCTACTGTTATTTGATAAAAATGTTCTAAAATGTACTGATTATCGAGTAAAGCCTATTCATTGAAAATGATGCATTTATCATTATCATTTTTCTTGCAAATCAATCGAACAGGTCCAGGCTTTTGTTGTCGAGAAATGACAATAGAAATGAAAAGTGTCTTTGGAAGATGACAATTCAAACATAAACTAATCTGTCGTTTGAACAAAAGACAGCAACTATAAATTATCAAAAAAAAAAAAAATCATTCGTAGTTCGTCTCCGAATTCTTTCTTATTCTTTCACTTTTTTTTTTCGTACAATCATCAGAGCATTAATTTTTACTTTATTACAAATTCGATTCCATTTATAAGTAATTTCTCAATTTTTTATAATAATGAAAGTATTTGAATAGTAATGAAATACTGTGATAGAAATATTTATGTACAGATATATTTCTTCTTAACTTTTAATTCTTTCCTTAACTCTTTTTTTTTTTTTTTGTTTGTAATTTATTTCATAAACATTTTCTAATTTTTTACAAATCTATTTGTAATATTTTTCCTTTCTTCTTATACATTACTTATTCTTTGTATTATTTGTAATTAGAAATTATAAAATAAAAGCGTACTGGATGCTTTTTTTTTTCATTTCTATTATCATAATTTGTTATTTATTATAATCAATATTCGTTATACTAATTATATTTGAGAATATGAAATTCAATACTCATTATCACGAAAGTTGTATGTTTATGTTTGATTGTTTTTCATTTTCTATATTTTCAATTTCATCCCTTTTTACACTCGCTTTTTTTCCTTTTTTTTCGTTTTTTTTTTTTTTTTTCTGATATATTTAAGTTCAATATCGAAATTTTATACAACTATACAAATATTCATCACAATGTAAATGCATGAAGGATAGAAATCCTTCGGTCGAAATATCCGTCACTCTCGTCATCCGTCCATTTCAACTTTGAAATTGAAATTGTTAATCGTTAAAATTATTGAAAAATGTCATAGTAACTCTTCTTTTTCCCACCAAATTAATTATTAATACTACAGTACATTAGCAAACGATGACATTGTTAAACAGCAATCAAATAAAATTGAACAATTTGCATTGCTTAATACTAACTACTACATCACTTCTCTTCTTTTCATACAGAGTGACAGAAATTAAATTAAATTAAATTTTAAAGGAATGAAATAAATTCCTAACATTAAATTTATGCTAAATGCAATTGTATTATAATATGCCATTAATTTTTCTTTTTTTTCTTTTTTTTTTTTTTTTTTATCACAGAAATCAAAATGCAATTGGTTCAATCAACAAAATAATAACAGCAGTGAAATTATTGTTAGCACTATTTAATGACACTGTAAATTAGTTGTAGAGGTGCGTGTTTGGTATGTGTATGAGTATGCATGGAAAGAATAATTCTGAAGTTACATTGTTTAAGCAAATTTTCTCATCCATTCCTTTCTTTCTTCCTCAAAATATTCATTTGAAAAAAAGTAAATAATATTTATATAAGTTCCGAGCTAATGTAAATGTTCGCTTGTTCAAAATCTTAAACCTTCGAAATTTCTTAAACACGCACTTTATCTGTACAAAAACACACGTCTATTTGAATGCAACGTTGCACGAAAATTTCAAATCAGTCGGTGAAGAAATTGAAAAGTTGTGCTGCAATTGACAATGAACATTTACATTTTTATTCATACAGACTGTAACAAAATTAAATAGAAATTTTTCGAAAATTTCATCATAAATTTTTGAAAAAAAAAAGAGAAAAAGAAATTTGAAATGAATGACATATGAAACAACAAATGAATTTATTTCCTTTAAGCATTAGAAAAAGTTATGGTGAAACATCGGATAAAATAAATAATTGCTGGAATATTTTTAGAAACCAATGGATGGGATGGGTGTATCTGTTAGGCGCAGACAGGTTGCATTTCGGTTCATAATAGTTGCGAAAAAAAAACGTATCGTCTAGACAGAAGTGAATGGTACACCCCGCACCCCTGCAAACCCGCGTATCTCGCATATATACACCATATAAATGGCTCTGTTATAGCAATTATGCTATTTGTTCATTTTCATTTCAAAAACGAATATTTGAAATAAGTGGTTTTACCAGTTTACTTTGTTTAGGATGGGTAGACTATTTGTCTAGATAGATAGTTTTTCATCGTCCAAGCAAATTTATGTCAGCTTTTTCTTTCTTTTGAAAAGACGCGTCGCTGATAAATGATCGGAATGATCTCGGCCTTATCGTTTGGCTTTTGTCTAATAGTTTAAAAAGGAGAGAAAAAAAAAAAAGAAAGAAAAGAAGAAAATTTATGCCATTTTTCGGCATTATCAATGCAATTATTGGCATTTTTGTATCGCAATTAAAATCGTTTTAAGATCGGATCTCATTGAGGAATTTTTCCTTTTATTGATACTTCATGTTTTACTAAATTCAACAATTTCGTTTATAACATTAAAATTGAATCTTGTAAAATAATAATTTTTACAATTTTTATGGTGATATTATTCGGTGCTTTTGAATTTCATATATTATTGAAACATTATTGATTGTATCTAATCACATTATTATCATACATTTGCTAGCAAGCACATTTTCCAACTGATTGTAGAAGAAGTCATTTTTTAAAATATAAACATCCCACTATCCATCACAACACATTCATTCTGCTATTTTTCCTAACTAGTCAGTTCTTAATTTATTTTCTTATTAATACAATAATAAAATAAAATAAAATAATTGGAAATTCTTAGTAGTAGAATAAAATGACAAACTATCAATAGAAAAAAATTCTTATTAATAGAATAAAATGACAAATCAATTTGTGGATTCGATTCATAGACCGCGATATCGTGATGGCACTGGAATACTATAAGCAGGCTATCATCAGATATTTCCAATACTTGACTAATTAATTTTCAGTTTCTTTCCATACATTTTCATGAATCTGGAGTATTCAAGGATTCTATTTCTAGACGATTATTCCGTTTTGTCCAGTTATCATTAGTAGAAATCGAGAAAAGAAGAATTCAGTGTATTTTTTGTCCATCACATAACCAAGCTATTATTAGGAGATATGCCGCTTTAAATATCGATCGGTCGGTCCTAGAAATCTTTACAATAATATTTTCAGGTTTTTTTTTTTTTCAAAAAGTGAATAAGTCACAAGAAGCACTATCAATTTGCCTACCAAACATATTTCATAAATGATAAGATATTATTATCAATGAAAGTGATAAAAATTAGTCTTCCTAGCAAACAGGAAAAAATTCATTTCTAAATTTTATTACTAAAAATACTTATCAAATTAATTCTAAAAAAAAAAAAAAGCTTGAAACGTTTATGGTGAATATTCAGAAATGCTGATAACAGCAATTTCATTGTTGTTTTTCGTCTCCGTGTTGTCTGTCTGAGAGTTGTCTTGATTTTGTTATATTAAATATTGATGGATACGGTATTCACAGAATACTGTCATCATTGTGGGTTAATTTGGTAAATAATTAACATTTCTTGAAAATTTCAATATCTTCTAAAATATTTTCACAATTTTTATGATCTTTATAAGGATGTCTTTTAGTTTCAACCATTCAATTCATTCTCACAGCATAGCATAAATTATTATTTCAGACATCTACATACTGAGCACTATCAATAAATCATTTATCTGTAAAAAAATATTCAGCAAATGTCGTTATTGAATAATAGCTATTTGTTTTTTGCTTTTTTTTTCTCCTTGAGTTATGTAATAAATTCAACTAAAATCTCAATTTTTTCGCCTTGAATTCTGTAATTTGGAAGAGATTTTCCAGTTTTATTCTTTTTTTTTCTTTTTTTTTTGAGGCAAAATGATGCAATTTTTCAGTTTTCACGATAAATATTTAAGTTTATTTCATATTAACTTTCTATAATACTTTATCGATAGTCGATATTGATAAGTTTAGTCTTTGCATATTTTGTTTAATTTTCGAACATGTACTTATAATAAAGGTTTCTGAAGTTTAAGATAATTCTGAAATCTTCATTGTAAACTATAACCGGTTGAGTCTTTTGGATTGATGTATTGTTATATCATTCTGTTTATATATAAGTTACTAAATATGTATTTGACCAAATTAAGGTAATTGAACAATATTTTGATAAAATTATCGGTTAAAAAAAAAAAATATTCCATCCTGGATGAAATTAGTTGAAGAAGGGAATGAGAGTTTTTTTTTTTTCTTTTTTTCTCACTTTACTTCTCAACTTTGTCAGAGAAATATTTACATTTCTTCAATAATGCATACATTTCCGGAACTGAAAGCTTGACAAACAAACCTTTCGCAGGTACCCCTCCTGGTGAACCTTTTCTCTCCGATTAACTCCTTCAATGCTCAGCAGGAGACAGTAATCATCTTCTACATAACACTTACCGACAAGTTCATATCTGAACTTTAACCTACTCTTTCTTTCACCTTTCTTTCTTCTCTTTTCATCATTCAACTATGTCACCATTTTTTACTTATCGTTTTGATCGAAAAATTGAAGAACAAATTCTGAGTTAATTAAGAAACTTACGGACATTTGTTGAAGAAAACGAAATTCTGTTCGATTTGTTGTGATTTGGATTGATTGCATTGAAAGATGAGAGAACAAAGGCCATTGTGCTGCGATATGGATGGATGGAGTGACTTGCATGTCTGAGAAATAACATAAATTTCTACTGTAAACAACATTTGAATTATGTCGGCATTTTGGTTTTAACCGACAAACAACTAGCTTCAACTATTAAACAATATTAGAACAGAAAAAGCAAAGAAAGTTTTCTAAATTTGATGGAACTTTTAATATTAATAAATTTTGATTATCAAAATTCACCAAAAAAAGCATATTTTAACGATAGAACTGAACAATTGAAGTTATTTGGATAATAATAAAACTTGAACAAGATGTTACGAATAGGATCGTAACATAGAGATCGTAATGATTAAGCAAAGCTAATCAGCGAGTGAGAAAGTAAAAATCAACAAATTTATTCGTTTTGTTCGAACTAAGAATTATTTCTCAAAGTTATCCAACTATGTAATATCGATATAGCTTACTTAGTTAGATAGAGATTGTGATCATTTAATAATTGAAAACATAGGAAGTATAAAAAAAAAAAAAAAAATACAATCATAAAATTTCCTCAATAATTTTTTCCGAAAATTAACAATTGAAAGACGAAAACCAGTTTTTGGGTATTGTTGATGAAATAAGGTAATCACATTGTATATTTCTGTTATTAATTTATGAGATACTTGCATATTAATTCAAAAAAAATCATATGCATAACTCCTGGAGAATCAAACAATCGAAAATTCTTTGCTTTTGTTGAAAAACAATTATACATGCACATAAACATCGAAAATGCAAGAAAAAGCAATGTAGATAAATCGAGAAATTAGTATTTTTCTGGAAAAAATTAGGTCCAAATCTTTTTAAGGCCAAACTTACGTGATAAATTTCAGGCTTGTAGAAATTTCAAATTTTTATAGATAAAACACAGAATTTTTTTTGTCAATAAAAAAATGAATGAATCATTTTTCTTTTAGACAGTTTAATTTTTTTTTTTTTAATTATTTGTTATTTCATTTTCAAATACATTTTTTCATTTCTTCCTTTCTATGCTAACAATTTTCATTTTTATTTTGCAAATTTTGGATTTTTGCTGACATAAATGTTTTCCCATTTTTCAACTAAAATATTTTAGTGCAGAGAGTTTCGAATAAAGCAAATATTCATTTTATCCAAGTTATCATCCAATTAAATCATGCAACGCTTATGATAAGCATCATAATATCAGAACCTGTGAAATGCGTGACCTGATTTAACTTGATTTGAGTAAAGGTTGAAACATTTTGCATTTTTTTGTGCGACGATAATGTTGATTGACTCACTCAAGGACGTCATTTGTTATTATACTCTTTGTCATACTGGAAAATCAAATTATGAGCAATCGAAATAATAATTTTGATACGAATCAATCGATATTTTCAAGGAGAAATTCAGCTAATTATTTGTAATATATCCTTCGATTCCCAATATTTAATAATTCATTAGTAATGTTATTCCAGTCAAAAAGTCATAAAATAGCCACAATTATATTATATGATACAATTCCAACCGATTTGAGATTAATTGAATTATTGCATTCTGAAACATTGTTATATTTGTGGATATTTATAAATAAGTTCAAAGACTAGCTTTTATAA